>VFFE01008898.1:2292262-2416683 GCA_008921705.1 Burhinus oedicnemus | reverse complement strand
AATTTTAAAAATAAATATAAAAAAAAAAAAAAAAAAAAAAGAAAAGGAATGCATCTACATTATTTTTCCTGTTTTCTTAGCTTTATGCCTTCCAGTTAGTTATTAAGCCTGGCTATACTTGACGGAATCAATATCTCAGTCATTATAGCTGGCTACTTTACCATGCTTTAGTTAATCCTTGTAGTATTTCCTGTATTACACATAGTAGCTCTGCAACAGTCAACTAACTATAGGCTAACCGTAGGCTGTTTCCTAACAATCAGAAATGAATTGGTCTGCAATATCTTAGAGAAAGACATCACATGAAAAACAGTAACACGTGACACTTGCTTAACTCATTAATACCAACTACCCCGACACTTTTGCCTTCATCAATGTTTGGTTTGAAAGCTGCCTGCCTCTTATGCTGATAAACGATTGATGTGAAGTTAATGAGTTTCATGCATTCTCAATCTACAAAAAGGTCTGTGATTCCACAGCTACGTAAGTCATACAAAAACAGACAGGTTAAGCATGGGGAAAAAACAGCAAAGACCATCTTTCTTTGAATAAGTATTGTTATAATACTTCACCTTCCCATCATTACTATGACCACTAGAAATGTGCTGAAAAATTTAGAAAAGAAAGAATTTTAGAGGTAACTAACTTCTTGCATAAACAGAGGCTAACTGATGAGAAAATGGGAAGAATTTACTGAATTATCATCAATTCTGTACTCACCAACTGATATATTAAACACGTCAGTCTCCAGCAACATTAAGTGTAATGAATAAAGTATCATTTTTTGTGAGGTCTGATTAGCTGACTGTTTTATAAGAATAAAGCACCATATGTATAACCATAATGCATATTACAACGCCAAACTCCAGGCTGTGTTAATTTTGTCCTGTTTAGTGGAATCCCTTCAATCTTCTTTAGCTAACGCAAGGCTGTCCTCATCTACAGATAGGTAGAGACTTTGTGGAAGCTGGGGTTTTGCAATAAGCTTGCTGAAAGAATAGAAGAATGGATGTAGCAAAACACATTAGCAAATATCTACAGTCTAAAGAGCAGTAGCTTTTTAAAAAGCTACTAGTAGCTTTTTATCCAAGATGGATACCTATCTAATGCCAGAAAGAGAAAAAGCCTTTTTGTTTGCAGATATGTAAGGTACTCACTTTCTGGAGTGGAGCGAAATGGAATAAAACATTTCTTTGACAATTTAACACCTCAAAAAGAGGTGTTTCCCAGTTGGGAAAAAAGACACCAAAAAACTCACCGACTGTTAGAAATGTGAGAGACTGACAGTGATCATAGATCACTATCCATACATCTGCAGGTACAGGAATGGTTGACCAGACTGGAAATATTTGAAGCGCCTCTGAACAAGCATCAGGAGAAATGTGATGTGCAGCACGAGGATTATTTGAGTCACAATGAGCATTTTGGAATATAAGGCACCAAGTATCATGAAAGACTTGGGAATATGCGCATCCCCAGAAGGACTGAGTAGCTCTAAGTCCATGTGATTTGCCCGATTCTGGAAAAACATGGGAACTGTGGTAACAGGACAGGGAGGAAGGACTGAGGTGCTGACACAGCATACAGTTAGAATATGCTCATACTCAGAGTATGCTCTAACAGTAAAATATTAAGATATAAAATGAGTAAAATAGTAAGATATTAAGAGATTAAGAGTAAAATATTAAGATATTATTCTGAAACATTACTTAACCAACATTTCTTTAACAACAGAAGGGCTATAATGTATATCTGAAAGATTTTTGTTCAGACTGTCACGACTGTACAAAAGATTCTTACTGGAGACAACTGCTAGAGCATAACATCAAAAAGTAAACAAACAAAAGCCCCAAACTGTCCCTTTTTTATTTATTTTTAAATAAAAAAGACAGTAAAGAAATATTCCTTCCACTCTATCAGATCCATTGAAGTTTCAAAACAGAGTTGTCATCTGTGAGGTGTTTTTGTTTTGATTAAAGGTGTTTAATTATTGACTCACTGAATACTGTGAAGAAAAGACTCCTACCAATACGGTGTCAGCAACAGCTTATACAGCTACAGCAGCTCTTTGGTATGAAGCTTTCACAACCTGAAATGATCTATTCCAAATATCAGGTATTTAATTAAATTATTATTGGTTGCTCTTAAAAGTTTCATTTACTGCCAGTAAGTGCCTTTATGAGTTTACTATTCTTGATTACAGGTTCTTTTGAAAGCACAGAATTTTCCTCCGAGGATTCAAACCTAAGATATCGTCAAGAATGCTGAAATACAATATTCAAAGCTGATCTCCATGTGGTAATTTACCTCCGGGTATTTTGATTGATGGCACAGACAGCAGAAATAAGCACTTAGTAAGAACTGCATTGTTCTGCTGTTTTGCCAGAAATACATGGCAAAACAAATAATAAAAAAACCCACGGGCTGTGCTATAATACTACACTACACAGAAACTATTTACAGAACTAATAGCCTAAAACACCAATAGCATGACCCTGCTGTGTTGCAGAAAAAGCCCTGTGGATAAATGTTGATAAGCTCAGGACAGAATGAGCACTGACCGTGGGTATCTGGGTTTGGCTTCAACACCCCACAGTCTGACATCTGTAACTAACTATTATTGCTAAATTTGTGCTCCACGTAAGGGAAAGGCAGTTTCAAATCAGCCAGCTTCAGCAAAGAGAAAGCCTTTACTGTGAACAGCTGAGGATTTGCCTATTTCACAAACGTTGATGGAAATCTACATTGCTTTATCCCACACATTCTTATCTCCACAAGCTAAAACTGTGCAAAACAGCTTTCATGATTGCTTTGCTTTAAATGCTATGCTAATGAATCTAGGGACTAATTCAGTTTTCAGACTGGAATTTCATTGTAAAAGCCAGGACAGGAAAAAAGTTTGGGAACCATAACTTTAAAATTGTGTGGAAAATTAAATTCTGATAACAAGAATACAAAACAGAAGAACTATTTCACCAAACTGCAACTAACTTTAATCATCCCCTACAAATAATATACATGTACTCATCATGCCTCTACATTAAACTACAAACAAGAATTACAATGAATATAAAATTCTGGGAGTTTAGTTAGTGAAAAGCTTTTACCAGAAACAATAGTGGCTTGAATCTACAAACACATTGCCATGTATCTGGAGAGGCCCTGATGTACGTTAAGACTTGCGCTGTGCATTCCAATGTGAAAGACAGTGCTCAGAGGGCTGGAGCGCCTCTGCTATGAGGACAGGCTGAGAGAGTTGGGGCTGTTCAGCCTGGAGAAGAGAAGGCTCCGGGGAGACCTTATAGCAGCCTTCCAGTATCTGAAAGGGGCCTACAAGAAAGCTGGAGAGGGACTTTTTACAAGGGCATGTAGTGATAGGACAAGGTGTCATGGCTTCAAACTGGAAGAGAGGAGATTTAGGTTAGATGTCAGGAAGAAATTTTCCACTCTGAGGGTGGTGAGACACTGGCCCAGGTTGCCCAGAGAAGCTTTGGCTGCCCCATCCCTGGAAGTGTTCAAGGCCAGGTTGGACGGGGCTTGGAGCAACCAGGTCTAGTGGGAGGTGTCTTTGCCCAGGGCGGGGGGGTTGGAAGGAGATGATCTTTAAGGTCCCTTCCAACCTAAACCATTCTATGATTCTAAAAAAAATGTGGATTTGAGTATTTTTCTTCTCAGAGAATTATATACCTTGATGACAACTGCAAGTAGCCCCACATCACTAAAATTTAACACTACCACAGGAATGTCCATCTGTAATGAATCCACAACAAACCACACACAATCTTAAAATAAGGGCCCCTCTGAATAATCATTTCTCATTGTTAGTGAAGAACTCACAATATAAATCAATTCCATATACTTCGAATTCCATCTTTTGTAAAGGGTACAAATTTCCCCCTCGTCTTTTTTACTGTAAGGAAGTGTTGCCAATAATATCATTAGCAAACGAAGGGTGGAGAAAATTAGGGTATTGCAACATTAATAAACTTCTAATTTCTGCTTATGAACTGATTGCTTAGTCTTCTGTGAAGACGCCTCAGAAACACTTGAGAAATAAGACTTAAGACAGCATAGGTTTTGTTAGCGTTCACTTCTACTGAAGTGAAATGGCATCTGTTTATACAACTTTAGCAATAATAGGAATGGTTTTCATTTCTCCTGTTATAATACCAGCACTGTTTTTGGGAGGAGTATTTTACGATTTTTTCAATTCAGAACTGCCACCTGGAATTGACCAACCTCTAAAGCTTCGTTTTTTCCATTCATTGTTGATTACAACCATGATCTCGGTAAGTTAACTTTCTTAAAACTGGGGACTTCACTTTTATTTTGGTAGGATATTTGGGAGTTGGAGGATAATGGCTTAAGAAAAAAAAGAAAGAAGAAACAGCAATTTACCCCCCTGAAGCCTGTAAGCATTGTTATATGAACCAAATCATGTTAATTTAACTCATAAAACTCCTATGACTAATCTTAAAAGCTTATTTAGGTTTTTCAGTGCATCTGTCAAACTGCATCTTTCCACTTTACATTGGAAAACTGTTTCACACGAAAATTTTAAAAAATAAATAACTATACGTATACAGTCCCTATTGAAATAACTATACGTATACAGTCCCTATTGAACTTCATGTACATGTAATAATGCTATCTATTCAGATGCAAGCCTACATCACTCATCTTCACATTTGCTTCATTCTACACTTATTATCCACAATCATACCTATATATTCATAGATTCATAAACACAGTGTACTATGAACAATAAAATAAATAAAAAATAAAAATTAATAGGAATGGTGAGGTCTGTCTTCTTGTGTGGTTAGTTCAGAAAGTAAGATATAGGTGTACTGAAGAACAACCTGTTTAGGTTTTGCTTATTTAAAAATGCCTGTGTGTTTGCATATTTACTCACATCATAGTGGATTTAACGTAATTCCAATGTATGAATTTCCATTAACTCCATAACATAGAGACAAAATTACAAATCTTTCAAATGGCAAGTGGAAAGGAATTATTATGGAAAAAAAAGTAAAAATGGGATATTTTCAGTTTCAAAAATTTTGTCTATTTTTTCCAGTTCAAGATCATAACAAACCTACTCCTTTTCACAAACAGCTATGGGGTTGACAAGTCATTTCTTGAATGCAAGTATTACAGAATGAAAAAACTATCAAGTTGGAATTTGTTCCTTCCATCTCCAAAGTTGTATGATACTTCCAGAGCACAGAAACTTAGCACAGATTTTTACAGAGGAAAAAAAAAAAATCAAAATAAAACAAGTTCTTAGTGAGCGTGTTAAATCACCTTCTAGATTTATGTATGTTAGTCTTAAAACATTCATTTCCTTGGGCTAAAAGCGACCGCTGAATCCGCCTCCTTACAAAGAGCAAACTATTTTGATACTGAACTTCAGAACAGTTGATTTTAAAGTTAAGAAATTATGGCACAGCTTGAATACAGTAAGTCTCTTCTTTCCCACCAAACCTCAAAAATTTCTTCTTAGGGTAACACAATTTTCTTTGTACTTTTTCACACAAGATATATAGCATCTTTAATACAGGAATTACTAAAATATCTTCTAAAATAGTCGTCTTTTCATTATAGCTGTGAGAAAGAAACAAATGCTATTTGTCTTCCTGACCACGCTGTATGCCAGAGCCTGTGATAATCCCACAGGTTTTAGCAGAGCCTACTTCTATAAAATACGTTTCTAATCTGCTTTCATCGCCCTCACACCCATAGTCACTTCTACCGCTTATTTCAAAATCAAAGATTAATCTTTTCCTTTCCCCCACATTTTAAGCTTAAATACATTTCCGATTATTTTTAGATTCACAAAAATAAACAAAGAGCAAGAAGACAACTGGCTATGCAGAATGGGGCTGACGTTACTTTCTGGCAATCTTTAGCAACACTTAATCAAAACTGTTCAATGATTTCTCAACAGTCACAATAACTCCACTGAAGCACTGTCTCCAGTATCTTCTGAAATACAACACAGTAAAATAAACCCAGGATTATTGTTTTTTAATTAAAAAGAGTTGAAATGTTTCATGTGCTGAATAATGTGCTGAACTCTTTCTTTTCAACAGGGAAAGATTTTGGAGAAGCTAGGGATCTGCAGCGATTTAAGCTTATTGCGAGTTCTGCTAGATGGAATACCACCACGGAGAGATTCAAAACTTCTTATCAAAGATCTCAAGGTAGATGAGGTACCATTGAGGATTTATCAGCCAAAATGGCCACCTACTGGCAAAAGAAGAGGAATACTATATTTTCATGGAGGCGCTGGCACATTTGGGAGCATTAGTAAGAAATCAGCAAGTTTTATTTTTAAAATCAAATCCAAACCTTTACATTTTTACCTTCAGACATGTATCAGTCAATATCTCACCTGTCCTTCCTAATGACAATAGTCTGCAATCCCAATACTAACTGCAAAGCACTTTGTGGAATTAATAGTCTAGTGCACAGTTAAGGGTAATCACATTTCTACTTCTTTTGGGCTACAGGCAAAGTTGGTGAAAGCAGATCTGAGGCTTCTAAATCCAGAATTGTGATCCAGAAAACTCTCCATCAGCTGTCAGCTAACAGCAGAGGGACTCTGCTCCTCCTCCTGTTGATGCTGCTCTGAGAAAGATGTAGTTTGCTGGGGCAGAGAAAGAGAGACCATTAAACAAAACGCTTATGCTCAGATCATTGTGAGGGAAGTTCAGCTCACAGGATGTTCTCGTGCCTTAACTAATGGCAAGCTGAAAATAAGATATAGCGACAGTCCTGGAGTAAGGCTTCGAATCCATGTCTCTTCCCTCATTCTCCTCTGTACTCCACCTCTTCTGGAAATGTAACTTAAAACTTTTTTAGGCTCACATGGAACTCAGCCTAGATCTACTTCCTGGAAAAATTACAGTATCATGAAAATGGCAATGCTGTTGCTACAAAGAATACATTCTGGGTTCATTCTTTGGAACAATGCTTTGTCTGCTTCTCAAGGAGAAATTTTTAGTTTTGGATCTCAACTGGACTGAACTCTTTCCTGTAAGCTTGGACAGGGCCACAAAGTACAGAATTTAAGATATACTTCTGTGGTCAGCACTCAACTTTTGTGTAGAAACACTAAAAAAGTCAGTGTTTCTCAACTTGCAGTCCATGCATCAAAGGAAGTCTAAAAGATGTAGTAAAGTCCAAGACTGAATTTGAAGAATACATTAAAAAAAAAATCTGTAAATATATGCCCATTCATGCAAACAATGAATCAAAATCAAGGAAATTATAAAATAATAAATGAGCATTAAAAATAGAACCAATTCGGGGGAGTTTGATTCTTGCGGTAACACCGCACAGAACACTTTATTTGTCTTTCAGAAAGGGAGACAACCCTTTGAGGCTCAGCCTCCTAACTGTTCTAAATCTCTTTCCAAGCAATCAAGTCCATGTGTGCTTTGTCTGGAAGCCAGGGCACCTAACACGGAAATCTAGATTTCATTCCAGGGGTCAGACAGGGAAGTTTGTGGGTTTTGAATCCTTTACTGCTTCAAAGGGTAAGTCTCCACTAGCACTATGGAAGGCAGACCAGTTATCTGCAAATGAGTTTGAGAGTCTACCTAGCTTCGTTTAGCATCATGCAGAAATAATAACATAACTTCTAGTAATTTAGGATGCATTCTCCATTCTGGCAGAAATAATCTACCCTTGTTTTACTGCAGAGCACGTTAGTCTGGGTGGGGTGTCAGGCTGACACCAGCTGTGATGTTTCTAGTTCTAGAGCTAGTTTGAGTGGCAGTGAGGACTCGAGCTAAGCCTCTATGATCTCAGTGAAAGGTGAATTGCTTTCACTGGAAGAAAAAAAACACACCACAAAGTTGCATAGTTGTAGTTGTTGTTCACAACACAATTGCTGTTGTACAATCAGCACACTAAGGGAGCTTATCACATGCCGTGGCTTAATATAATACCCATACCTATACACTGACTGTAGTACGTGACCTTTCATTTGAATTCCCACTGGTACTTGCTAACAGGAAAGCAACTAACATAATGACAAGTTTCTAAAAGGACTTGGAGAATCAACATACCAGTAAGCCTGAAGTCTGCAAATAGCAAATTAGGAGAAGCTACAATGAAGAACAGAATCAGTGGACACATAAATATGAGTCGCTCCTTAAAATCCATATAAATGGAAGTCATGCTTCACAAATCAATGTAAGCTTTTTAAATGAGTCAGCAAATACATGAATAAACGAGACTGAGTTAATAAAACCTACTTTGATTTCCAAAAGAGTCTCTTAAAGGGGCTACACACCCATGACACAAGAGAAAAGGTCTTTCATTTGGAAAAAAAATGATTAAAAGACAGAAAAAAGATGGGTTGTGGGAGGTTCCTGTGAGATTCCCAAGGAGATCTGTGCTGGGACCAGTGCTAATCAATACATTAAAAACCAGAAAAGATGGTGAAAGCTAACATTATACTAAGTCCTTCAAGGTAGTAAATGGATGGCTGAAAAACTGCAGAATGTCTTTATGATAGCAAAGGATTAGTCAATAAAATGACACATGAAAGTCAAATAGAGAAGTCAAATAGACAAACAGAACATCCTAACTTTATAAATAAAACAGTGGACTTCAAGCAGACTGCTCCCTTGCAGGAAGAAGATCTTGAGATTATGGTAGAAAATTGCCTGAAAATGTTGACTTGGTGCACAGCAGCAGTCAAAAAGCAAATAAAATGCTAGGAATTATTATTTGGAAAGGACAACATAGGGAACTTCTTTATGCCACTGTAATAAATCCATAGTGCATCTAAATATAGCATACTGCTTATAGTTCTGGTTCCCATACCTCAAAAAGGATAGAGCAGTACCAGAAAGACTCAGAGAGAGGCTGCACAGGTGAGAAAAGTGCTTCTGTACAGGGAAGAAGTGAATAGGCTATGTCTCTTCAGGCTGGAAAAGACGGATAAAGGCAGACACACTAAATGTCTACAAAATCATGAGAAGCAAAAGAAGTTAAACAGGGAATTATTATCCACCATTTCTTACAGTACAAGAGTTAATGTCACCAAATGGAAGCAGCAAATGCTAGGTACAAAATGAGTAAATAGAAATAGTTCTTTACACCTTTGTAAGCAAGCTATGGAATTCTTCACTGCACAAAGTTGTTAATGTTAAAATCATAGGTTCAAGAAGTGGTTTGAATAATTCAGGGAAGAAACATTAATCAAGGGCATTAAATATAAAGACATAGTTTCTGTCTCAAAGGAGTGCCCTGAGCCTCAACTTCTTGTATGCTTCTTATTACTATATGCTTGTCCTCAGCTTATTTTTCTCCTTAGACATCTTTTGTGGACCACCAGCTGAGATGTGATACCGGCCAAGACAGACTTCTATTTTTTCCTAATATTACCAATCTTACGTGCTTGTATTATGCCCTAACAGCCACTGAACCAGAAAATATGTTTACATGTAAAGACCGCATTGCATAGCAGAAGTTATTCATCGGTCTCATGTTGTAGTGCCTTCCACAGAGCATATGTTCACAGATCTGTGTTTTCATTTCAAAAGGATATTTGATTTTTACAACATCATTTCTGATAAACTTTCTCTTTAGGAGCCTTTGAAAGAATATGCCGCTATATTGCCAAAAAATGCAACTCAGTGGTTGTGTCTGTTGGGTAAGTGCTACCTTTACGTAGAAGTATTTATGGTAATACAATTCACAGTTGAAACATTTCTGAAAAACATGCTGAAAATATTTACTATTTTAGATCATGCTCTCTATTTTTCGCTTTAGCCTTTCATTTAATTTAGAAATGTGCTTATAGGCAAAGTATTCCAAAATAGCTGTAACACCATTAGTTTGTCTTTCCAATCTACGCAAGATAAAAAGAAGTATCATCTTTAAATTTAGAAAAAAAGGCCTACATAACTACCATATCAGTCAATCATGAACAACGTAAATTAAATTTTTGTAATTACTTTGACAATAACCACAACATCTTTGGCATTTCAGTTATCGTTTGGCTCCTGAACACCCATACCCAGGACAATATTTTGATTGTCTCAATGCCACCTTATATTTCATGAGGAATTTGGAAGAGTATCATGTGGATCCTGCTCTCATTATTATTAGTGGTGACAGTTGTGGAGCTAATTTTGCTACGGTTATTTGCCAAATACTGCTGAATAAAAGAGATCTCCCAAAAGTACGTGCTCAGGTCTTACTTTATCCAGGACTACAAGGGCTAGACTTTCATTTGCCTTCCTATCAGCAGAATGCTTCAGTTCCCATATTGTTTCGGAAGCTAGTTATCTACTTCTGTTTTCGTTATCTTAACAAAGAACCATCAGTTTTGGAAGATGTCCTACAAAATTGCCATGTTCCTGAGAGTATGAAACGGAAGTATAAAAAATGGATAAGTGCTGATATTATTCCTGATGAATTTAAGATTAGAGGCTATGTACCACAGAAATCCACTTCATATAAGCCTGAAGTCCACGAAGCAATCAAAGAACTTTTAGCAATAACATTTTCCCCACTTTTAGCTGAAGACTCCATTATTTGCCAGCTCCCTGAATCCTACATTGTGACCTGCGAGTTTGATGTGCTTAGGGATGATGGACTGTTATACAAGAAGCGATTGGAGGACAATGGTGTTCAAGTGACCTGGTATCATTCTGAGAGTGGTTTCCATGGAATTTTAGCCTTTTTTGGCTATGGGATTTTTTCCTTTTTATCTGGAAAAAAGATAATGGATAGTATTGTGAATTATATAAACAGTTTATAAAAGTATTTTTCAGAACAAAGATGCAAGTCTTACATTATCCTTGGCGAATTTATACTTGGCAAAGAATGTAAACACTTTTGATTTATGTTTTGGGTTTTGACTGCATTTTATACTTTCTAATTTCTCCTTCTGCAGTGACTCTCAAACAAATGTTAAGATTATTTAAAGCACAACCATTCTAGAAAACATTATTGTAAAACCACACCAACAAGATGGAGATACAAAAGCGAGGCACCTGGCACACACTATTTCACTTCTACTCTAGTAATTCCAGTATCTTTGCATGGCTGGCACACATTCAAGGCAAGCTGCAACAACATCTCTTCTCTTCAACTGCCCAGAAGTGCTGAAGGCAACAACAGGGGTCTACTTTGGCCCTTATGAGAGACAAGAGATGTTTAGGGATGGAGATGCCTAGAGATGGAGAGCCAAATGACTCAGGTTCTGTGAAGTCTTATGTCACATAGTGAAATTGCGGCTATGCATTTTAATTTCTAGGGGTAGTTTGCACAAAGACTACAATTTTCTTGAAAAAGCATAGTCAAAGGCTTGTGTCCGAAGCAGAAGTTCTAAACTGGAACTAGTATGAGTTTGATTTTGTTTGGAATCTGAGAAATGATGTTTTGTTTTGGAACTTGATTCTTAAACTGGAACCCCTAATCTGTAATGAGTGTGTACAACTTAGGGAAGTGCAGAGGTGAGACTTCTTTTCCTTTTTGTACTCTTTTTTTGCTTTCAAGATTATCTGATGCTCACAACTACCTGTTATGCTACCTGTTATGCTATGTTTGTTGAAAAAGTTCTGAAGATCACAGATGTAAGAAGGTAGGGAAGCACAACATTATCTTATCACTGTATTGCTGTGGCAATTTTGTGATGCTTTCAACAAAAAAAAATAAAAATAAAAACTAGCACTTCAAATATTTCTGTTACAAGAGCAAGTTATATTTGCTGAACGCATACTCACTGATAAACCTAAATGAAAACCTCATGGCAAAAGGAACAAAGCAACACTGGCAGACAGAGACCACAATCTTGCTAATTTGTCCCAGTCAAATCTGTGCTGTGCACAATAATTAATTTACCAGACAACTGGACTATCCAAGACTATTGTATATGATCACATAAATGTGGAAACACAATACAAACTGAAAGGCCATAAACACCAGTGGGTGGGCTATTTTTTTTATTTTTTAAAATCTGGACTTTTGTTATTTTTAAACAAAATATATCCTTCTACTTCAGCATATTTTATCATGACCATCTGCCCTATTAAAAACACTCAACTTCTCACTGGAAAAAATTAAGACATTTCATTCTTTATTAAGTTTTCTAACTAAAATGACATGGTACTTTCCCCCCATCACTTACAATTTAACTAAAAAAAAAATAAAATTATAACATGGCTGCTTAATGAAGTTAGATTGTTATGTCTCTCATTTCGCTGGGAATTTGCAATTTCAACAATGTTCTGATATCCTACTTGTTTGAAGAGTTGCAGACTCAGATTCACAATTAATAGCTCAAGCATCATTTAAACTACAGCATCTCTACATTAGCACAATCCCACTCTACAGCAAGAACAAGACAAAGCAGTTTGATTTGCAACTTTAATTGCTGATTACCTTAAGTCAGTTTATGCTGTACCTGTTGCACACTGAGAGTCACTGAAATTTACCTGATACAAGGTAACTTGATCATGAATTCTTCTTTTAGAAGAAAACACAAATACTAAAAAAACTGAGATTGAGGTAATGACATAATTTTATAGGTGCATCTTTCCAAAAAAACATTGGTGACAATCCATTTGGCCCTTTAGAGTGATAATCATCATATGCAGGCTCCTATCTTCTGAATAGTGTTTTATAGTGTCACAAACTCAGAGCACACAAATGTCCTGTGTCCATTTTCCATGTCTAATTAATTTAGTATTAATGCAGTTTATCCAGAACACTCTTCTCCTAGCTAAGGACTGGTATCTTGCAAAAATTCTGAAACTATGCTGGCATAGATCTTTTAATGAATTCAGGACTTTGACCAACTTATCTTTTGTGAAATAAAGGGAGCCGTGGGAGAGAGGGAAAGACACCTACTAACGCATTTGTAAAAGGGAGGAGAAAGGTTTTTACTAGAGCAACCTTATGAGGAACAAAGAATCAGGAAGTAAGAAGCCAAACATATCTGGGAAAGTCAAATCAAAGACATTTCAGATCACTTTGCCGCTCAGCAAAATGGCAGTTGTTTACACACTGCTGGTGTTATTCTTAGCAGTTTTTGTTGCTGGATTTTTATTGTTGGTCATGGGGGCAATTAATTTTGATTTCTCCAACTCAGAAATTCCTCCTGGAGTGAATCAGCCTGTAAAGCTCCGAATCATTCATATAATTCTAATAAGCACAGCTGTGGTGGTAAGTTAACCTGGCGTGATTTGTGGGGGAAGAATGGTGAACCTGTAGATTTTAAACTTAATGTAAGGCTAGAACCCTGCTTGGAATTAATTTTCAGAGAGGAGAGCAGGACATAGCTATCATGCTGCATGTTGTATTTAGAAGCTCAGTTTTGCTGAAGAAACCTTTACTAGAATTTTTACACTACACTGCGTTATTAGTCCTGCCCAGCTCTTACATTAGGCAGTATGTAAATGCTGCCTAACACAAGCATTTGAAAGTCTGACTGTGCTTCTACAATGAATTGTGCTAACCTAGCAATAATTTGATTAAGAACACTTACACATGTTGGATAATTTATATTTCCATTTCAGGTTCAGAATATATCAGACGTCTTTGGGCCATGCTTTCAAGCTTTTCTTGGGCTTAGGGATCAGGAGTTATGTATTTATTTTGAAGATAAAATTAGAAAGTGAACGTTTCAGAATTGGTTTTGGGAAGGGGGAATTTTTGTCACACAAATGACAAAATTAGGTAATGTTGCCCAAGAGGAGCTGAAGGAATTCCATCTGCCCTAAACATGTATTTTTAAGTCCTGCAGCAACTAAGCAGGCTTGTCTGATGGGAATGAGGGGTTCTGGCCAGCCCAACTTCTTTAGGTGAACTGGCCTGTAAAAGAGTGGAAAACTAACCAGTCCACAAGAGTTGAAGCTCTTAGCAACACTCAACTTCTGGTGATCTCTGCTGACAAAGGATCTCACTGAGCAGGAGTATTTCCATGTGACGACAGATGTATAGATGCTGTGATGACAGAAGGTGTTAGAAATACATGAGATAGCAGAAGTTGTGCATACATTTAATAAATTATTTAAACACCTTCAAGAGGGACAAACTATTTAAAATGAAAAAAACCCAACTTCTCTGTCAGAAATGTTCTAGATTACAGTGGACCACAGTAAAGAATTCTAGATATATACTTTCATGCTTTGGCTGCACGTAAGTTGTAATTAGAAAGACATTACTTCACTTAAGCAGCTGGAAAAGCCAGTTGGCATTTTATATCTATACACTGCCCATTAGTACCATAAACCAGAATTGTATGCTGCCGTGTAAACAACACAGGATGAAAGAAACCAAATAGTTGAATGTAAAGGTGAGAATATTCTTTGTAGTCGTTCCATTTCTGCTTGGAAAATAGCAAATACAAAAGAATAAACCATTTTACCATGTTTGTATACAATCAGAGACACCAAGACTAGTTCTATAATGAATTAAAATTGGTATGTCGCTAAAGGTATTAGTTTCTTCAGCCTCAAAATCAGGCATGGAGAATATTATAAATAGCTGGAGTCACTGCTGAAAAGGTCATTCATAGGTAAATATATTGAGAGTCATAACACTGTACTGACAATCCCTACAAATGTGGCAGTCTAACAAGAAATACTTGTAACAAAATAGTGAATATTAAGAGCTTGATCCAAATCTTCGTAAAGGACTGAAGTACTGGTTTGACATGACTAGATAATGTATTTCAAAACAGAGGTTATGTCTTTTCTGTTGTTGTTTTTGCAAAGTTATGCTGGACCAGTAGTTCTCATTTGTATTCTTTTCATATTCTGGTGCCTGGCATGAATATCACTACGGCATACAGAAAGAACAGAAGTTTAGGCCTACTAAATATCTCAGGATCTTCTTGCCAGTGCATTCATTGCACACATCAGTGAAGACTTCCAAGATGAATCAAAAAGCAATTATCAAATATATTCTCCACTTAGTCAACTCTACTTTGGGCAAGTGTCCACATCGTGAAAATCAGCACGAGAACTATCGAGCAAGGACAGAATAACCAGTGAAAACCAAACTCGTTTTCCATGGTAGGTAAAGGATCCGCTGGGAAAGCAAAGGGATATATTTCACCATAGTCTTTGTTAAGGCTGCGCTGTTTTGGGATTATGCTTTTCAGTGAACACTGCTGTACATGTGACCTCTCATGGTGCTACTGTTATTTGTTCAGTTGTACTATACCTATACAACTACTCAAATGATTGCCCTAAAATATATGACTTAGACATCATGAGTACACTGCCCATACAGTTCCTTTACTTTGGAAAATACAAAATCTCTTGATTGAACTCCCTATTCTCTTTGCCTTTGAACAGGGAAAGATTTTGGAAAATACTGGCATCTGCAGCCAGCTTAGCTTTGTCCGGTACGTGCAAGGTAGAAAGACACTAGGAGTGGACCCAAAGCTCTTCATCAAGGACCTGTGGTTTGAGAAAGTGCCTGTAAGGATTTATCAGCCTAAGGTTCCATCTGCCAGCCAAAGGAGAGGAGTTATGTTTTTCCATGGAGGAGGATGGATATTTGGAAGTCTTGGTAAGATATCTAACAGAAAAAATATCATAATTTAGTTAAATAAATGGGAAAGTTGATTGTCGCTTGACCTGCAGCAGCTATGAAGTTCGAGTATAACCACAAATGCACCCTCCTAAATCTTGCTGTCAGAAGAAAGCATCTGCTGTGCATTATGTGCATTTTTCTTAAAGACAAAGACAATGAGATATTAGGAGAAAAAATACAGTAAGCAAATACTGAAATAGGAAGATGAAGCGGTACAAAAGATCTGAGGAGCTATGTACAGAGGGGGAGAGAAAAGTAGAGAGTATTTTCTTCTTGCAGTTCTTTGACGTATGCAATAGACAACATTAACACTCTGGAAACCAAACCAAACCCCACCAAATATGTTTCTTTTAGAGACCCATGAAAAGCTATGCCGCTCTATTGCCAGAGAAGGTGAATCAGTGGTTGTATCTGTTGGGTGAGTCTTTCCTCATGCCGTTTTTTAGAGATTATTTCTTATAGTGTAAATATCACCTTATTGCTTTGCTGATCATAGCAACAACCATTCTCAGAGAAATGTTTCTGTGGGATTTGTCAATCAATGTTTTCAAATTCTAAACTGAAAATTGATAGTAAACAGATAGTAAGCCATATATTCTACTTAATCCTTATTCAAGGAAACTCTGCTTGATGCTTACAGAAGCACCAAGTGAATGACAAGCTAGTATCATCAATATACTGACGTAATAATTTGCATTATGAGGATATAGTTGCACTGTAACAAAGACATAAACCAGAAGTATTATCATTTGTATCTGACACATGGAAAGCCAAAGCATAAAATGACTGAATGACCATCAATAAAACCTAGACATAGTTGGCAGCTAAGTACTCCTCTTACTCGACACCTGAGAAATGTCTTAAACAGATGATAACCTAACAAGTTAATCTGCATAAGTTCATCTAGCCGTAGCATATTTATGACCGGGCTGTGGGGAAAAGGAAAATTCAGAGGTATTAAGGTATTGCTCGTTGCAGGAACCAGTATTTTCAGCAATACATTTAAAACTAGTGTTTCCTTCTCATACTTTTGTTGTCTCTTTCTGTGTACTAGGTACCGTTTAGCTCCTGAACACAAATACCCTGCTGCGTATGAAGACTGTCTTAACGCTACCATACACTTTATGAAGAATACAGAGCACTATGGCGTGGATCCTGCCAATGTAATTGTCTGTGGGGACAGTGCTGGGGGCAATCTAGCAGCTGCTGTTAGCCAGACCCTTACAGGTAGATCAGACCTCCCCAAACTACGTGCTCAGATCTTGATCTACCCAGGCCTTCAGGCACTGGACTTCAATTTACCATCCTATCAGCAGAATCGGGGAGTCCCTCTCTTATTCCGAGAACGTGCTGCTTTCTATGTGTTACAGTACCTAAATGGGGATGCATCAAATCTGGAAGAGGTCTTGGAGGGCTCCCATATTCCTATAGATATTAAATTAAATTATAGGAAGTGGGTGAGTCCAGATAACATCCCCGAAAAATTTAAGGTCAGAGGCTACAAACCACATGTGCTACTTGACTGTACAACGGAAGTTTATGAGACCGTGAAAAGATTCTGCGAGCCCAACTTGTGTCCGCTGTTAGCTGAAGATGCTATTGTTCAGCAACTGCCAGAGTCTTTCATCTTGACTTGCGAGTACGATGTGCTGAGGGACGACGGCTTGCTTTACAAGAAGAGATTGGAGGACAACGGTGTTCGAGTGACCTGGTACCACCTCGAGGATGGATTCCATGGAGTCATAAATTCATTTAATAGTGATTGGTTGTCATTTTCATCTGGAAAAAGGGGTCTTGACAATATTGTGAGCTTTTTAAAAAGCTTATAGAATCAATTTTCTTTCCTTCTGTAAGAACTGCCAATTTTCTGTGGTCTTTTACGTTTCTAAATTCCATAGAAGAGGTTTAGATAGGACAATTTTTTAATGAGCAATTATGCCAGTGAGACCACTTGAAAAGATACTTCAAGAACGCTAAGAAAGTTTCTTTTAGCACTGTTTGAAGTATTCCATGTGCAGTCTGCCTATTTTAATGATCTATTTGGACTAGACACTTGCTACTCTCACAGTAAATATTAAAGATGCAGTAAAATTTTAAACCAACATCTGGTCTGACCCATTTTATTCAATTATGATCTTGGTTTCATTCTTCCTAGAAGGTTAAGTGTGTTTTGGCAAAGGAGAAAGATACCGACATTACTATGCTGTAAGACAGTGCCTGTGCTATATCCTAGACATAGCATCTGAGTCCAATATTCCCAGTCACTGACTTGCAGAAAGTTTCTATGGGCTAGGTAACAAGTATTTTAGATTCAAAAAAATGAAGTCAAAATGGCAACTGTCCCAAATAGAGATACTTTGTTTAAATTACAATGGAGGAAATGCTCTAAGTGTTTTCCTACGTTTATCAAACATACGAGTATGCTGAAAAACATACTCCTGTGCTTAAATATTCTAACAATAAAATAGGGTTGATACACTTAATTTTGTAGAGCACACTTTAGCTAGCTTTTTTTCCCCCCTCATGTTAGTTCCCATTTTCTTTTCTAAATGTCCTTGTTAAAACTACGTATTCCAAACTACTTAAAGAATGTCCACAATACAGGAAACAATATGTTGTGGCTGCAGCTCAGAGGCAAGAGACAGTTTAACCTCCACATTAGTTGGCTCTTCTTATAAATAGCAACCCCTCACAAAATAGAACTTCATTCAATACTTAACTGCTATTTCTGAACAGTCATTCATATCATCCACAATCCAAGAATACCACGTAGAATACCAGGCCCTGTAACAGCCCCACAATTAACGTGAAGCTAAACAGGAAGTTAAACATATTCCCCTTTGACTCTCCTCCAATGTGATGCGTGCTGGCACCTTGCACAACGTTTCCAAGACTTTAAAGTGTGTGGCAACTAAGAGATCTGTTGTAACTTGGACTGCTCTATGGTTTACTGTTACCTTAGAAAGCTAAATCAAAGACAGGCATAAAGACACCTCACCTTTGGTTAAGACAAATGGCATTTTTTTATATACTGCCAGTGATACTGCTGGTGATTTTTACTGCTTCATTCATACTAGCAATCATGGGAACAATTCTGTCTGAGTACTCCAATGCCAACATCCCTCCTGGAGTGAATCATCCTGGAAAGCTTCGACTTGTCCTTGCTTCTATGATTAGTACATCTGTTACGGTGAGTTACTCTGCCATGACTTCTGCCAGAATTGTGGTTTAGGTGTTATTTTTGTAAGGCTATATATCTAAATACCAGAGTCCCGTTGGCTGCATTAAGACTTAAATGAAGGCTTTCCTTTTTTTGCGGCTGTCTTTAGAGCATAACTTTTGTAAAATCATTTGTGTTAGACCTCAGATAGTTTCAGTCAGGTTTTCCCCATTACATAGGGATGAAGCCAACCATAAGAGTCCAAGCTTTATCAGCTGAGCTTCCCTAATTAAGTTTAAATTAATTATTTATAAAAAGTGAGACTGCTTTGATTTCCATTTTAACTAAGCACAGAGGATGTTTCTAGGCCATTCTTGGGGTTTTCCAGTAACACTGATGGAAGGCTGGGTGTTTCTTAAGCAGGTAAAACTAAAGACTCACGGGAAACCTTAGAGGAACGACATCTGGGTTGTAAGCCTGTAAGTGCTGGGAAGCTGGTACGAAACCGAAGGACACCTTTTTTTCTCCCCTAAGACATTTTGCCTGACAGAGCGTGAGCTGAACGCATGGGCCTACCTGCTCAGGCGCACGGTGCCAAAGCAACCCCGCTCGCCCAGGCGCGTAGCCTCACAGGGGACCGCCACGGCTCCATCTTCTCCTGTGCCAGCACTCTGGTGAGGACCAAACCGGAGCGGCCACTAAAGGCGAGGGTAGAGGCCAGCGGCTCTGGAGCAGGCTGAACCCCGCCAACACGAAGCCTGGGTGCCTCCTCAGGCCTCGCAGCGGCCGGGGGAAGGGCAGGCGGAGGGTCTCCCTCACGGCAACCTGCCCGGCCTGGTGTGAGGCAGCCTCCCCCGAGGCGGCCCGCGGCTGCTGTCCGCTCGCGGAGAGGCCGCTCTTCCCTCAGCCGGGCTCCGCTCCCTCTCTTCCAACAGGGAAAGATTTTGGAAAAGATGGGGGTGTGCAGCAAGATCGCCTTCACCCGCTACGTGCGCTCCGGGAGGAAGCTGGGGCCGGACCCGCAGCTCCTGCTGGGGGACGCGCTGTTCGGCCGGGTGCCGGTGAGGGTCTACCGGCCCCGCGCGCCATCTGCCGGTCTGCGGGCGGGCGCCATCTTCTTCCACGGCGGCGGCTGGTTGTACTGCAGCATCGGTAGGGCGGGCCGGGTCGTTCCCTATCCACAGCGCAGCTGTGCGCTGCCGCTTCTTATCTTCTGGGGGGGGGGGAATAATTCTGCACTGAAACCTAGCAGAAAGTGTGAAATCTGGCTGAGCTTTCCCGTCGTCTTCGGCCAGCTCTCGGTGAAGCGCTGCCGTGAGGGGAGGCAGCAGGGCTCAGGGGAAGAGGGACACGGGGAAGGGAGGTGGTGTGTGAGGGCCGGGAAGGGCATGGCCAGGGCGGGAAAAGGAGGCTTCCACCTTCCTTGGCTATTGCATCTGGAAACGGAGCGGGTAGCTGACAATCCCCCAACTTTCTGCAGATTCCCATGAAAAGATCTGCCGTTACATTGCCAGAGAAAGTGGGTCGGTGGTTGTGTCTGTTGGGTGAGTTATGTCAGTACTACCCTATGGAAGTCTTTCTTCTTTTCACTTCTCAGCACCACAGTGTTGCACGCCTTGCAGGAACACTCCTCCTCAGAAGACCATTTCCCCAGGGCCCCAGATGGCCAGACAGAATTTCAAGGGGACTATTTTCATTTCTCCCCCTCCAATCTGCTAATGGAGGGAGACTGCAAACAGACCCCGAAGTATGGTTCATGTATCTCACAACACAGAGCTATGCTGGCACCACACAAAAAGAAGGAATGCTTTACCAGAAGAGTTTTCTTACATGTTGAGAACTGACTAATAAACTTGGAAGGTGGTGATTCAGTGATCTGTCTAATTAGATGTAAGCTTCAAGGACTTTTCTAACAGAATCAAATACTAATATATTTTAATACTAGTAATACAGAAAAATATAACTGTCCCAGTCATTTACATAAACAAAGAAAAATAAAATAATTCTCAAGAGAAAATATCCTAAGTAAAGTTGAGGTACAGACTGATTAAATTACTTCATCCACAAGCCAGGTGCAGTCTACACCGGAAGAGTAAAATGAACTCGTGTCGCTCAAGTTCTGATCAGTGCTGTTCTCAGAAGATCCCAACTATGCTACGTCCTTCCAACTTCACCCTACTTGCTATCATTTATCTGTGATAACTCACTGGACAAATACCTGTTTAGCTGATAGACACTTTTTTTTTTTTTTTTCTGAAGAAAAAATACACAACACAGGGAAAGCCAAGGTGCTGTAAGAAATTTGTATTTATAGTTATAACATTTCCTTCTCTTATACTTGCCTCTTTCTGTGTACTAGGTACCGTTTAGCTCCTGAACACAAATACCCTGCTGCGTATGAAGACTGTCTTAACGCTACCATACACTTTATGAAGAATACAGAGCACTATGGCGTGGATCCTGCCAATGTAATTGTCTGCGGGGACAGTGCTGGGGGCAATCTAGCAGCTGCTGTTAGCCAGACCCTTACAGGTAGATCAGACCTCCCCAAACTACGTGCTCAGATCTTGATCTACCCAGGCCTTCAGGCACTGGACTTCAATTTACCATCCTATCAGCAGAATCGGGGAGTCCCTCTCTTATTCCGAGAACGTGCTGCTTTCTCTGTGTTACAGTACCTAAATGGGGATGCACTGCATATGCAAGAGGTCTTGGAGGGCTCTCACATTCCTATAGATATTAAATTAAATTATAGGAAGTGGGTGAGTCCAGATAACATCCCCGAAAAATTTAAGGTCAGAGGCTACAAACCACACAAGCCCCGTGAATTCAAGGCTGAAGTTTATGAGACCGTGAAAAGATTCTGCGAGCCCAACCTGTGTCCGCTGTTAGCTGAAGATGCTATTGTTCAGCAACTGCCAGAGTCTTTCATCTTGACTTGCGAGTACGATGTGCTGAGGGACGACGGCTTGCTTTACAAGAAGAGATTGGAGGACAACGGTGTTCGAGTGACCTGGTACCACCTCGAGGATGGATTCCATGGAGTCATAAGCTTATTTGATTATTGTGGTTTCTCCTTTCCAGCTGGGAAAAGGGGATTGGACAGCATTGTTAAATTCGTAAAAGGCCTGTAGAACTAACTTTGCCTCTGTGCTTCTCCCACTGTTGTCTCTGTTTAGGCTCCCAAACCTCAGTTAGTACTTGTCAGCAAAAATGTGATCCTCTCCAATGTGTAAAATACCAATTTTGATATTCATGAACTTCAAATACTATCTGAATACTGGTCTTTGTCCTCGTGAGACTATTGACAGTTCAGCCTTTACAGTTTTAATATTTTCTACATGCTGTGTTTAAAATCCCTTTTTCTTCAAATCAGCATCTGATTGATTCCTTGTATTTAATTACCAGCTGATTTATTTCTATGTAAATAATGTCTCCAGAATGATTTGGCTTATATAATTCGTGCGAGATACAGTCAGGATCTTTGTGATGGCCATTTGATAAACTCCAAAGCACGACTTTATTGTATTTAGCTAAAAAGTACGATTTAGGTACATAGTGAGCTGGAGGGAAGGGTCAGAGGAAAGCTCTCAAAAAACAGGCAGAGATAAAGGTCTCAGTGGGGAGATTCAACATACGTTCAGTGGGCACGGCAGAATCACATCTGCAACAGTAGCAGTACGAGGCCGGAGTTAATGGGGGACACCTTGCTGGAGGCAAGTAAGGGCTGTCCTGATTTTGAAATAACCATATCTCCATAAACTCCTATTTAATTTTGGGATGTCTCCATTGTGCCCACTGAAGTTCAGGGCAAGAGATACTGGTTGAGAGGGAACACTTACGTCAGGTTTTAGAAAGACAGTAAGGATCAGTGAACTGGGCTCTTGATCTGTGTATACTGAAAGGTTTAGCTTAAAGAGAAAGTACGAACCAAAATGTTTTCATGTTCTTTCAGAGAATAGTTCCCCAGTATTTTTTTTAGAATTTGTGCTGTGATGTTTCTCCATGTTTTGAGTTTTCTTTACAGGACAAGGCAGTGTATTTCTTTTATATGATGCTTCATTTTAAACTGCTGATAGAATCATAGAATCGTCTAGGTTGGAAAGGACCTTTAAGGTCATCCGGTCCAACCATCAACCTAACACTGCCAAAACCACCACTAAACCATGTCCCTCAGCACCACGTCTACCCGTCTTTTAAATACCTCCAGGGATGGCGATTCCACCACTTCCCTGGGCAGCCTGTCCCAATGCTTGATGGCCCTTTCAGTGAAGAAATTTTTCCTAATATCCAGCCTAAACCTCCCCTGGTGCAACTTGAGGCCATTTCTGCTCATCCTGTTGCCTGTTACTTGGGAGAAGAGACTGACACCCCCTCTCCCTACAGCCTCCTCTCAGGTAGTTGTAGAGAGCTATGAGGTCTCCCCTCAGCCTCCTCTTCTCCAGGCTGAACAACCCCAGTTCCCTCAGCTGCTCCTCATAATGATGAAAGCAAGGAAAACCAGTAGTAAGCATACTCAAAATAGTAAGCCTGAGGAAATGAGAACCCTAAGGGGAAAAAAACCCCAAAACCCATGACTGAGGAAATCAGAAATTTTTACTAAAACAAATGCTGTCTTCCATTTAGATTTCACAGTGCAAGGGCATCCCTTCCTTTAGCTTCCTGCAGGCTGCCGTTAGACAAAGAATCCCTGGATTTCAGGACAAACGACACGCTCTCGGCGATGTGAAGACGAACCCGCCAGGAACGCAGGTGCCGGGCAACCCGCTGGGGCTGCCCATTTTCTGGCTCTTTAGAAACGGCCGTGCTAGCCGCAAAGCCCGGGTTCCCGGCGGGACGCGGCGCCCCGATGCCGCATGCACAGGTCGCGCATCGCCTCCTTGAACCGAGATTACACCGCGCCTCAAGCCGGCGGCTCGGCCTCCCCCCCGGTGCCCGCTGGCCGCCCGCACCATGACCCCGGCGCCGGCTTTGCAGAGCTGTCACAAACGGCCCGTGACGCCGCCGGCCCGGGCCGCGGTGGCGGCGCGGAGGGGGGCGGGCGGCCGCTACCGGGCCCCGCCGCGGGCCGGGGAGCCCCGCGGGGCCGCCGCCGGGCCATGGCGCTGCTGCCCGCCCTGCTGCTGCTGCTCCTGCCCCTGGCGGCGCTGGCGGTGGCGCTGGCCACGGTCCTCCTCGGCCTCCCCAGCTACGACATCCCGCCCGGGGTGAATCAGCCCGCCAAGCTGCGCCTGGTCCTGGCTGTCCTCCTCGGCACGGCGGCCCTGGTGAGTCCCTATCGCTTCGGGGGGTGGGTTTCCACCCGGGCCGGGGGGGGTGTGTGTGGAGTGTGTGCTACGGGGGGTTTGGCAGATCCGCTCTCCGCCGCGGCCGCCCGGGCCGGGGTCCCCAACGGCGAGGATGGGCAACCGCCGCCCGCCCGCCGGTGGCACGAAGCCCGGGCAAGCCCCGGCCCACGGACTGCGCTGGGAAGGTGTTGGGGGGGAGAGCCGGGATTAGGATCCGCACGGCCCTGCCACCCTCGTGTGATGCTGGCGGCTGCACATCATGGGGAGCGCTGCGGGGGAGCACCCTCGGTCGGGACGCCGTTCGCGTCTTGGGCAAAACCCACGCCACGTTCAGAAGCGGCACGCCTGGGCTTGTTAGCAGGGATTGGCAAAGGCGGTGTTGATTTAAGTCTCGAATTCAGAGCTGAGCTGGTGTTTTGTCTGATAACTGCCCTCAGCTTTGGGCGAAGTCACCTTGCACAAGGAAAACTACAGCTCTTAACTGCTCCTGCCACGGCTGACATTTATGGTACAAAATCCGGTTAGGGCTGCTTTACTTAATCCCTGGACTCCCTTTTACAGCATTGCATAAACGGCATTAGAGCTCTCCTAAGCTCTGCCTCTGTCACTTACTGTACCTTTTAATTTTTTTAAATCTTCAATTTTCTCCTTCACTCCTTTAGCCACACCATCGCCTTTGCTGTCACAGAGACCTTGTTTTCCTCCACACTGTTTCTTAGACCGTTTACATCCTCTTGAAATTTACTGACAAAGCTACCCAGCTCTCCTGAATCCCACTAGCAAGCAACAACAAGGGAATGGATAAAGAAAGACTCTCATTAGATATTTAAAATGGGGATCTTGTTTAGTAACTGAACTGCAACAGTTTATTTGCTTGATTCTATTAATTAATTTAGTTTACAAGTTCTTGTTTGTTCACTTATTACATCAGATCTGTATTTTAGCTGCAAGATCATTGCATGAGCATTGGGAAAGGAAGCTTCTTTATTTTGTTGTGCAAATAAAAAGAACTAACTTGCATAACAACTCAGGACTTAAGATTTGCAAATTCACCGAGTTTTATAGTCTAATTCAGAATATTAGTTTATGCAATGAAGAACTATTAAGTTTTTATTGCTGTTCCTATATACAACATTTCATTGTTGTTATCAAGTATAAATGAAACAAGAATGAGCACAAAGGTGTGCAGGACAATACTGACAATTAAAATGTATGCTCCAAGACAGCCAATTTGGATGGCCTATATAAAATTTCTGATGTGATATTAGAATGGCACTGGAGTTCAGTAATGGAAGTAAGCACTTTAGAGTCTGTAGGATGTGAGAGCTTCGTAAAATTGTTTTTTCCCGAATCAGAGAGCTTAATTTTTATCAGCCAACAGGAGTCAAACCGCTGTACATGAAGTGTAGATTTTTCAGTCTGATTCTTTAGATTTCAGTGACTACTGGTATGATCAAAGGTAGAACTTCTCCTTTTTGGTAAAACTAATCTAGGCAAACTTACAACAAATACTGTTTTTTGACTCTCTCCTGGGATCTCTCACTTTCTTAGGACTGGGCATTCCTATCAAGAAAACCAGCTGTGGAGTTGCTTTTCCTCACTGTTTTCCACGGGTTTATTAAGGCAAAACCCAAGGAATAAACAACCTAGTAGAATGAACTCTCCTGTCAGTTCTTAGTGTACAGGAAGGCATTTAGAGAGTGTTTGGGAGATGCTTGCATAGTCATTATCCTCCTCTATGAACAGTCCTCCCAGTAATTATTCTAACTTCTTGTGATGTTATTATTACATCTTCTTATAGTGTATCCATATTTTACAATATTACCACTTTTTCTTTTTTTTTTTCTTTGTAAGCTCTGTGTTTCTTTAAAATTTCCCTCAAATACAGTTCAATGTAAGTATGGTGCACAGTTTTTATACCTTGGCTAACCCAACTTAAAGAAGCGTTAATTTCTTTTACCTTTAACAGGGAAGGATTTTGGAGAAGACTGGACTTTGCAGTCAAATCACTTTTGGCCGATACGTGCGACAGGGACGGAAGCTAAGGGTGGATCCAAAGCTCTTCATCCAGGATCGACAGTTTAACAAAGTACCTGTGAGGGTTTATCAGCCTAAAGCTACCTCTGATGGGCAAAGGAGAGGTATCATCTTCTTTCATGGAGGAGGCTGGGTATTTGGAAGTCTCGGTAAGATATTTGCTGGAATAATTATAGTAATGTAGAAAGAACATTCTAATCTTTTTAGAAAATTGAAATAAAGAGGAGGTTTCAGCGTGTGATTTGGGAGGAAGTCTGAGGACAAATACATGCCTTTCTGGAACGAACATTCCTTAGCTGTCTCAAAGATTAGGGCCAATAGCAAAGCACTAATGAGAATATTTCTTTTCCAGATACCTATGAAAAAGTATGCCGCTACATATCCAGAGAAAGTGAATCAGTAGTTGTCTCTGTTCAGTAAGTGAACCCTATCCAGTTTTATTGTTTGGAGATTACTGTTGCTGTGGTGCCACAGCAGAGCTGCACCAGTGTTGTAGATGTTCTTTTTTGCAGGGAAATTTCTATATAATTCAGTGAAGTCCATAAAGAGACAGAGTGATAACAGAAATTTCACAGCTCTTAACTGTTTGTGCCCTGATACACTCAGAAAAGACCCAAATGGAAATATTTGGCACGCTGAGAAAACCTATAAAAGCCAATCAAAAACTCTTTTGTTTTGTAAAAAAAGTCTTCCTTGTGCTGAACATATGAACATGTAACAAGATGCTCTAAACACTTGTGATTTATAGAAAAAGAGAGAATAATCATACTGTATTAGTCCCATTTTACACATAGGAAGCAGAGGCACAAAATTATTGAATTACCTTGTCAAAAATACACAGGGAGTTTTCAGCATGACTAAGAAATGTACAAATTCTCGCTCAGACCCTTGATCAGAAGACAATCCTACTTTACTCAGTCCTTGTGATTGAATACACAATTTAGAGCATATCCTCAATCACTAACTGAGGAATGCCTGCTTAGGAGGTACCACCCCAAAATGATAGGGCTGAAAGACAGCATAGGATACCATTTCCTGATTAATACTAATGACATTTCCTTCTCTTATACTTGTCTCTTTCTGTGTACTAGGTACCGTTTAGCTCCTGAACACAAATACCCTGCTGCGTATGAAGACTGTCTTAACGCTACCATACACTTTATGAAGAATACAGAGCACTATGGCGTGGATCCTGCCAATGTAATTGTCTGTGGGGACAGTGCTGGGGGCAATCTAGCAGCTGCTGTTAGCCAGACCCTTACAGGTAGATCAGACCTCCCCAAACTGCGTGCTCAGATCTTGATCTACCCAGGCCTTCAGGCACTGGACTTCAATTTACCGTCTTACCATCAAAATCGAGGAGTCCCTCTGTTATTTCGAGAACGTGCAGCTTTCTTTGCTTTGCAGTACCTAAATGGAGATGCACTGCATATGCAAGAGGTCTTGGAGGGCTCTCACATTCCTCCAGATATGAGGCTGAAGTACAGGAAGTGGGTGAGTCCAGATAATATCCCCGAAAAATTTAAGGTCAGAGGTGTGAAGCCACTTAGGCCCACTGATTTTATAGCTGAAGTTTATGAGACCGTGAAAAGATTCTGCGAGCCCAACCTGTGTCCGCTGTTAGCTGAAGATGCTATTGTTCACCAGCTGCCAGAGTCTTTCATCTTGACTTGCGAGTACGATGTGCTGAGGGACGACGGCTTGCTTTACAAGAAGAGATTGGAGGACAACGGTGTTCGAGTGACCTGGTACCACCTCGAGGATGGATTCCATGGAGTCATAAGCCTATATGATTATTGCGGTTTCTCCTTTCCAGCTGGGAAAAGGGGATTGGACAGCGTTGTTAACTTCCTAAAAAGCTTACAGTAAACATCTTAGATTCCACGAGTCTGTTCATGCCTCAACCTAGGAAAATATCTTTTTAGGATATTTAATATCAGGTGATGGGTAGTTAATCAAGGGCAGCCATTAACAATGTTAAACAAGGCTCATCAGAACCTCATTCCAGCTGTTAGTTGGAACATGGAATATGCAAACCTTATACAAGCTTGTACCATGCTGCAAGCCCTTAATTTTAGCTATGTCAATAAAGAACAACGTTATTTTGAACGGACATCCTGGTTTGTCCCACTTGTTTAAAATAAAATGTGTCTGTCTGTGAAGAGAGAATGTGTGTTGTGCAGGTACGTGTGGTGTGCTGGTATAGAGGATTATGTCACTTATATCACAATGTTTTGAAACACTCTGCTCTGACTCTGAACTCAGCTGACTTCAGTGGGTTAGGAGCCACTGTTTTGCTCAACAGTAAATATGATGCAGCCTAGAATGTAGTTACTGGAACGACAGTCACCATGGGGACAGCAAACACAAATGGTTCTATGGCCAAGCAGTTCCACACACCACCCACGTTTCTCAGCACAGAGGCAGGCAAAAGCAGAGCCCGTTTCTGCCCTAGTTTTAGCAATGGACTACCGAGTAATCTTTCACCCACATAACTTGTAGGAGAGTTCCAACAACCAGGGAGGGTAGTGCTGGTAGACGAAATATGATGGCATCGCAAAGAGATGGACAAGATTGGTGGAAAATTGAACCCAAATATGCTCCTAAAGTTCTCATTGGAAACTGGGTGGAAGAGAGGAAAAGGGTAAGATCAGGAAAGAAGTGCGAGAGCAGGAATAGAGTGGGTCAGAACCAATGCTCTGGAGGCCAGCGTCTAGGCTCATCTCAGAAGAGTAATAAAAGGGAGAAGGACAAGCATCTTGCTTGTCCTGCCATTCTCCCTCTAAGCCAGGACAGAAGCAATGCCTGAGCATGGGTTATATTGTGCGGTTCACACCAGACATAACATTAGCCAATTAATGCTATAGCACTTTTTATGGAAATCACTGCAGACTGCTATACAACTTCCATGCAACTATACAACAATATATACAACTCAATAATATATACCAACATTATACAAGAGAGGCTTCATTAACCCATAAGTTAATCCTTACTACTACTTGTGTCAGAGGATCTTTAATAATTTGGACATTCATTTAATATCCTTGTATAAACAAGAGCGTGCTAGCAGAGCTGCTCGATAGATTGCATGCCCTGCTTTAGAGCTGAGAGAAATTTTATCTTTAAACATTTGTCAAAACATGCCAGTTAGGTTCAATAATGGAGCTGTTAGGGCAAATCCTCCTGACTCTGCTAAAATTACTTCCTTTAGATTTTTTATTTTTTTCCTGGAGCAAAATGCTAGACTATATTGCAGAGACTGTCCTGCTGCAGCAGAATTAGGAACAAAGGGACCAAAAAAGCCCCATGACTAATTCGTCTCTTTCAGATGCTAGTTCACGTGGCAGGTGAAAGTATTTTACACCAAGCCATGAATAATTTTTCAAGGGCTGTAAAGTATCATCTATTTACACCATGGAATCAATCCAGAATTTTACAATGGCTGATTATACCAGCTGACTTTACCATCTGAGAAAAAGTACACAGCACAGACTTCTTTCCAAATAAGCGCTTTTTAAATGCATAGATGAAGAAAGCAGCACTGGAACAGAGATTCTGTAATTATCACATTGCCTTAACTATACTGCATGTTGTGTATCTCTCTAGTTTATAAAAGACACTGGGAAACTTGGCAGCAGCATATACAAAACAGACTTCATTTGCTTCCCAGATCACAAACCAGACCAAACACTAAGAAGAACCATGATGGAAAAATTTGAGGTAAGAGAAGCTTCAAATGTAGGTCTGTGTGTGCCAACATTCCAAACAGCGATGATCTTTGACTAATACTTAAATCGTACAACTATATGTGTAAAAGAAGGCACTGTAGCTCCGTGGCCAGTTTAGAGGATCCAGAGCTCCTTCGTATGTTTGATTAAAGTAGGATGCCTTTCAGAGGTAGACAAATGGCACATACTTCTTGGTACCCTCTCTGGTTGTTTCCCAGTCTCTGCCTCAGAGGGTGACCAGGGCACATGAAAAAAAATCAGCACGTTACTACCAGCTAGGACTGGATACTGTGTCTCCAGGACATTCCCTGGGCTATAATAAGAGCTTGCTGGTAAAAGAGGATTATTTTCACCAGCACATCTCTGATTCATAGACATGAACTGCACTTAAATGAGTCCCAGAGCTTTCACAACAATACTTCTCCCACAAGTTATCATCTGCTAGAAAGTCTCTTCCTCCAAGGTGCCTCACCACCCCCAAATATTCTTATCATTCTCTCCTGACAGACAGCTGCAAGGTAGTATATGTAATGCTAGTGCACAATGAAACACTTAAGCAGCACAAGACAATCAGCTTTTCATTTGCAGGCTTCTTAAATGTGTCTGCAAATCCATGATGCGTATGTTGAAATCAGACTAATCAGATCTCGTGACATACAGATGTAGTTGCTTAATTTAACTGGAAATTTACTTGAAATGCAAATGCCCTTATTTTCAGGGATTAAATGATAAGTAAAAGTAATACAAGTACTGACAAAATTTTGTGATATCTCTGGTAGTACAGTCTGGGTCAAAAGCATGCTAAGGCACCTGGATGCTATGTACAAACACAAGTAGCACGGTTTCATGTACATCTCATTTCAGGGCCTGCCAATGCAGCACTTCTTCACTCATCATGAGGAACCAAGAAGCCGAAATTTAGTATCAGAGTATGATGATAAATACAACAGACGTGGTTACAACGCTGTGCTGTCTCCCCTCCGCAGTTGGAATGGACACAAGTTGGCCTGGATTCCTCAGAAATCAGATTTCCCCATTCTTGGTAGTTTTTGGCATTATTAATTCAAACAGATGGAACATGATGCAGTGGTCAATATATAGACTTAGAGCCAGGAACCTCCTTCTGTTTTAATTCTGAAAATGGATTTTGCTGTGACTTTTGGCTAGTTTCTTACCCAGTCAGTAGCTTAATTTTCTGACTGATAGGGTAGAAAAGTTATGCATGCAACAATGCTTAACCACCGCAGGAAGCAGTGAAGTATAGTGTCAAAGAACAGATTTCTCTTCCCTGTACAATAATGCGAGATGCCAGCTGAAAACAAGGAGAGCTGTGAGATACAACTAGCAGGAGAATTCCCGGAGTATTGAGTGACATGTGCAGCTCTGCTAACTTTCTAAATATCTACCAGAGAGACTACGAGGAATCAGGACTCCATACATTTATACCATTACTGCTGTCCTATTGATATCTAACAGCGATTTTCCCTTCTAGCCAGAGGGTAGACACACATGCCCTGGGAACGAAAAGATCTGTTTTGTCCTTAATCTGCTGTCAAAATAGTACAAATATTCCCTATGACAACTGTGGAGTAAAAACACCAGGACCAAAAATTTTATTCTATCATGTCTAACATTTAATCATTTCCTGTCTCAGAACCACCCACCAACTATGGGCTTCTTGAGCATCTGATGAAAAAATGGCACGAGGGAGAAGCTGGAGTGATGAACAGCATCTACACCATTTCCTATGAAAGCCCACTGATTTCTTCTTTTGCGACTTGTCAACTGAGACAACCAGCTAAAATTCATGACCTCCTTTCTAACCAGGGACATCTTCCCCAAAACGTTAGTAGAATCCTGGACTATGAAGGGGGTCAGAAATACCTGCAAGACTTCAGCAACTGGTGAGAGACAGAAAAGCAAGGGACGCCGCTGTGTAAACTGCTTAGGGTGATCTTAAGTACTACTTAATATAGCTCGTTGCTCATGGATGTAAGAGTGATCCGTTCCATGCAGAAGGAATGAGAATTAGGTTATACGGGTGGAGGGCTGTTTACTAGTTAGAACAAGTTGCTGAGTTACATTCTGACCTGCAGATGGCTGGGAATATTTCAGAAGATCTATTAAATCACTGAAAACAAAATTTTCATCTGTTGGTTTCTACTCAACAGTTCCAGTAAGAAAAAAAACCCAACAGGGTGGGATTGAACCTGGAAGGATATAAATCTCTTAATTGCTTTGTCCTTAGTTGTTTTTTTTTTCATTTTTACACAGCTTTCTAAACATTTCTTTGAAGAAAAAGGAGAAAAGAAACTTGTGTTATTCCGTAATATGTCTGAAACATAAAAGAATAAAGTAAACATATGAAATGGCTGCATACCTAAGGACAAGGTGAACCAAGGTTTCTCCCAATGCAGTAAGCAAGCAGACCTTGATTGCCCTTGGCTTTACATCCTGAATGGTACTTAACGGTAGATAAGCCGCAAAGTGAACTACATTAGCTGACCTTACATTGCCAAACACTAAACCTAGAAGAAATAGCTGTAGGTGGCCTTTATACTGCAGATAGGCCCCCTTGATACTTGACTCAGTTGAGAAAGTATGTGAACGACTTAGGTAAAAGTGCTGACAGAAGTCCAAATTCTTATTGCACTGATGTGCAACTTCTGCATTTAAATCACATTTGGTCCGGTGGAGATATTTGCAAGGTTCAGCTGCTATTGGTCTGAGGCTCAACAATAAACTTGCAGCAAGTTCAAGGCTTAGATTAAATATATCTGGAATTAATTAAATGCGTATTTATCTCTTCATCAATTTTGCTCAAGATTAGCAATAATAGAATTATTTTTAGGAACAAGATAAAGCATATAGCTTAGTCTTGGCATGGACCAGCCTCTGGCCATGGTCTGTACAGAGTTTTACCTCTGCAACGTTTTAGTCACGGTGATCTAGGTTTGCTTTTTCAAGGTTGGATTTTCAACGGAAAGACATTGACAATTCAGACGTGTGTGTAGAGCAACAGTGGCACCTATTGGCAAAATGATTCTTCACTAACCTGTGAGACATCCAAAAACGTCCGTGGGAGAGGTACGCAGACCCTCAGCTAGTTGCATGACTCAGAAAGCAGCATTGTTAATGAAATCTTTTAGAGATGCAGGTGCCCTGATAATTAGATAAGCATTAGATGGGGGTTTTTTTTTGGCTTCAAAGCCCCAGGGAGATCAAAGGCAATTAGAAAAAATTGAAAGCAAAATAGGTGAAAGTAGTCACGGAAACACAGCCAGCTATTAGTGCTGTGTTATAAAAAACCACATTCTCTTGAAAAAATGTCTTTAAAATAACCCATAAAGAAGGCATGCCTTACAATAGAGTGAAAATTGGCAGACACAGAAATTCTTGTATCCACAAGGAAGTCCATGCAGATTAATTTTATTGCCAATGCGACTATAAAAAGTGTATTTTTCTTTTTGTTACTAATATTTGTGCTAATATTTTTAATGAAAATACCAATCAGCTATGCATCTTAATAGCACAACAAAGCCCATACAATATTTAGGATACAGCTTATACAAAGATTATACAAAGGCAGTCTTCATTTCACGCAACCCTATCAGTTTGCTTAAAAATCTGGTCATCAATCATTCATATTTATTAAATATTTATAGTAAATGAAATATTTATGGTTATTATCTACTCTGCTTCTAAAAAAAAAAGCTCATATATGGAAAGAAATGATGAGCTTGATGTACAGGGAATTACTGAGATGCACAAGTACCACCTATGACATTTGTATGAAAACATTAATTCCAAATCTGTAAATTGACTGGGCAGGGCTCCCCGAGCACATCTTTAATCTGCTCAACTATTGAGCCATTTACAAGTAAAATATAAAACTATGACATCCAAAGGAACTAAACAAAGCATGCTAGCTAACTGGATGAAATGCATTTTGATAGAGAGCTTCTTAACTGCACAGTTCTACAAGACATGTCACTTGTGATTAATAATACCCGGTAGCAAAATATCTGCTCTGAACTGTTTAACTGATTAGCTGTTTTCACTTCAGCAATACTAAATAGGCATCACAGATACCTAGCTAGCTTCTTGGTGACTCAAGCCTCAAGCTGAACTCGTGACAGAAAGAGTCCAGGCTTCTCCATCACTTGACCTGAGTTCAGTGAAGGTGGACTCAAACACCAACCGGCCAGTAGCAAAAACTGAATGAACATTATCTTTATCTCAAACACGTTGCTCAAATATTCTACAGGACAAAATTTCAGACAGAATAGGACTGATAATCAAGCTTTTTTCCTCCTTTTCTTCCTACAAAATGTGGTTGACCTCGATTATTCCAGACAGAACCCCCCAGAACTGTAAGGTCGAGCCATTGCTGAAAGCAATGCTGCAAACACGTGGCTACACCATGAACACCTAATTTATATTTTCTTGCCGGCCATTTTGATTAGGTCATAATCCTAGGTTCTGATCCTGTGCATCTCTTTCATTGCTAATAGGTAGATGTACGCATATGCACAATTTTTTCCAAGTACTATACACGTTTGGCAGAAGTGTGTTGAAGTAAGAATGGCAGATAAAAACGACGGATAGCTACACCTATAGCGTATAGACACTAATTCTTGCTGAGACAAACAATGCTGTTTAATCAGTTACAATATTGCTGTGCTAGAGATTCCTTTAATAATAAATACCCTTGTTGTGTCTAACACAAATACATTTCCCAACTCCCTCGAATGTTCAGAAATTACAAGCACTTTCATTCAAGATAAAACCACTAAAACAGAGGTCATTTTGCCTGTGCTTCAAGAACAGGTAAAAATGGAAACAATTAAGATGTTCACAGCTGCCATGGAAAAGAGGTCAGAAAATCTGAAATTTCATGATTAAAAAATTTGCAATAACTCAGAAATCCATTTACTAGTAAATAGAACAGGCAGCCAACTAATGAAAACGTACAACAGAAATGCTGGGTTACACTATGAAGATGTACACTCTTCAGGAAGAGGGGATATTAATGATGAAAATAGCATAACTTTATAAAGAAAAGAGATCAACTAGAAATATAGACCTGGTGATAAAAAGTCTTGAACTTGGAGACCTCTGAAATATGGATCCAGTTCGGAACTGAAGTACATTTCTATCAGACAAGTAAATAGATCGTGTTTATTCTGGTACAGTCTGATGTCGTAAGGCATAATTGATTAACGTACAACAAGCACTTTGGGACTCCTGGGAATCATTATAATATGCAAAGGACTACATCTTGCTGATGTGTCAGATTCATCCAAGCTTTTTTTCAGAAACTTTTTTTTTCAGTCTCAGCGCCTTGTGGTCATTTGTGACTGGAAAGCAAGAGTGCACCAGTCTCTTCAATTTTTCATGGAGCAAATAGATGTTTTGATACAACTCTCTGTTATGAAAACGTTCTAGACAGTCTTGATTGCATGAAATCAGCCTCATATTTGAACTTCTGTGAATTAAAGAGACAAAGTGGTGGTTAGAATTGATGCACATCTCTCAAAGCAAGCATATTTCTTGCCTTGAAGGAGACCGGTGTCAGCTTAGATGAGCTGCATAAACAAGAAGATAGATTCTTTGGACTGAGAATCTCAGTCAGGGTTGGGGCTCAGACAAGAACACTGATTCTGGCTGGCAAGTTCTGCAAAACTGGGGACTGTGGATGCCAGCTGTGAAGTGAGGGTGGTCAGAGAGACTAAATGGCAGGGTTGCAGGGAGAAGAGAAACAGGCTGTTGACAAGAGGTTGTTCGCATGGTCAGGAAGCCTCTTTCAGAAAGTTATAAATATTCCTTGGAAGGTGTTTCAAAAGAGCTATCCAAGTCAGTTAACTGGTAAAACGGCTTCACTGGGCTGAATTCGAGCACTACTAACGGGGGCAAAATGGCTGACAAGTCCTGTCCTCCACATCTGCACATTCCACTGCACTGATTCCTTTGAGCGGGACCTTTAAGCACGTATAGCGACTGGGAGTGGGATTCAGACTCACCCTGCTCCCATAAGAATATTAAAAAAGCTCTCTTTGATGGCAGTTACACACGGCATGCATATCTAGCAAAGCTTGTTGTGTATTTAAACATGTATTTTTCATACTGGTGATGAAAACATCAAATTGCCATTAGTAATTATCTTTTTCCTTTTTAAAATTTTTGTACTGTTTGTTGAACTGAGCTGAACTGATCAGCTCTTAAAAGGCACCATCTTGAAACCATGCCATTGACAGTCTTTTTTTCCCCCTGTAAGTCTAAGCAGTCTAAACAGATTTCATTTGCAATACACCTATGATGATAATCTTATTGCCATATGGGGAAAAAAATTAATTTACTAGCTTTTAAAAAGAATTCATATTTGGTCCTTCTTTTCTAGACAGTGAGGCTTTCCTCGTAGAAATAGAAATACCGTAACACATCAGCAGGAACTACAGCTCCCATCAAGATTTTCATCAAACAAAGCAAATACCTGAAACAAAGTGCTGTATCACACAGCTCTTAACAGTGGCATAGAGGACCGACCATGGAGGGGCAGAGTCTCACTGATTTCAGTAGGACTAAGTGAACCATTAAGCAGGGTTAGGCCCTGCTGACTCCCCCAAATGAAGAGTACATAAACTTCCCAAAAGGTGACACGTTCTTTGCGGAAACATCTTACTTAATCTATACTCCACATTCACATTTCAAAGAAGCCACTTGTCTTCAAGAGTAGCTATAAGCAACAAAAATGCAGCAGCGTGTCACGAACCTCATTTGTGCTACGAGCCGTCTTTAATGAAGACATTCCCTGGTTTTATGATTTAAAACCTACACAAGTTCAAAAGGCTATTTGAGGGAATGACTTCACAAAGGGGTAAGTTTGGGATATTGAAGAACTGCTGTAGAATAGCATTATATTTTTCTGTACGTAACTGTGAGGTACCACCTAAGCTAGTTGGTGTAGAGAAGAACTCCATCCTGACAGCGTATAAAGGAAATCATTTTGCAGCTGCAGCGATGGGGGCATTCGCTTTGGGTATGGAAGGACCCGAGTTCTATTCAACAATGACCCATAAGGAAATTGTTACATAAATAATATACTAGTTGTTTTGGGGCAATAACGTTTGCTAAGAAGGAAAAAATCTCTAGGCACAGTCATTTTATAGGGAGTTGCTCTTTATTGTCACATACTTTTATTCTTTCAATTGCAACAACCCCTAAGGACGCCAGCCTCATTGTGCAGAACTCCGCTGTAAACAGACAATCCAAAGACAGCCCCTGGCCCAGAGAGCTCCCAAACCTAGGACTGTTTGAATACTCTGTCAGGATTTTAAAAAAATACATTGAACAAGCCAGACCATTTTTTTAAAATAAGAACTCAGGATTGGCTGCATAAATATGTACTTACCTGCTTCAGTGCTGCAAATATGTAATTTAGGCTGCTGCCTCACGACATATTTCGTGTCTAATTTAAGGAACTGTATATTTGGACAAGAGGGTCTGGACGCCTGTCAGGTAAATATTACAAGCTGTAAATTTTCACAGCCGATTTAACACTAAATTTAGTTAGCACTATATATAAAGAGCACATTGACCTGAGGGTAGCCCTTGTCCTTGACAGTGGTAGCTAAGGATCCCTGAGGAATGCGGCCGAAGTCTCCCTTAAGCTCCAAACAACTACATTCTGCGGTGACAACCCCGACATCCTTTATATCAGCACTTTAGCAGCTTCAGCTGGCGTGGAAGCTTATAGCCTTGTCCTCCCTAGTTCACCTCAAGGTGGGGAACACTCATACCAGACAGAAAAGTGCTTACGGAGAAGAGGCTTAGAGGCTAGGCATTGCCTAAGCTTCTCGTGTGCTCAGCCTAGCAGCCAATCAAAGAGAAAAATCTTGGATTTTTAAAATTAAAAATAAAGCAATTTTGAATTCCTACAGTGATACAGAAGCTACGGCTTTGCACATGCTGGTTGCTGATAACTGCCCACAGAGTCAGCTTTCTAATTTAAACTCTTCACTTTGAGCTATCTAGAGGAATGCTATAAAAATCCACTGGTCTGTACAGGCAAGCCTGCATTTTTTCTTCTGTTCCCTCAAACGCTTGAGTTTTGAAAGGACCTCTAATTATGCCAATGCTCTCACTGGACAGCCCACTGTCCCTCAGTATTCCTGACATTTTGTGTTATTAATAATTTTACTTTTAAATATGTACTTAGTACAATCCAAGTATTTGTTTTTGTAAAACAGGTACGGGCATTCTTCACCATGTGTATCACCACATGCTACATGGACATTTCTCATCACTGCTGTTACTTACAAACATTGAAAGCAAATCACTTAATCTAGCCTCTCGAGTGTTCTAGGCTTAAATACAGCAATCCCACTGGTAAACGCAACCTCAGTAAAATCTCAACCAGGTTAGAGCAGACCAAGGCTTAGCCTAACTGAAAATGAGGGCACTGTAGGCGTGCAGGGCAGCAGCAGGTGGCAGAATTTGCTCTGTTTTAGTGCTCCCTGAAGACTGCACCATGGAGCCTTGGGTTCTCTGGCATCTAACGATTGCTTCGGAGGAGCTCTCTTGGCCTCTGATCTGTGACACCCCGACCATCTGTGGGCACTGAGGCTCACTGCAGGGTGTGCAAAAGCCCGAGTGCTTCTCCAAATGTTCCTTAAAACAGTGTGGTATCTCTGTTCAGAGGATGCAGCTTTTCCAATGTTTTGAAATCCCTGGAGATGAAAGGTGCCATTGTTACTATTCTTTATTTCTACTAGAGTAAAAATGAGGACAAAGCAGAGTCAAAGGTAAACTGTGCTTGATTTTATGCAATCAACACAAAAAGCAGACCTTGGCACAGGTAGTTATTAAATGGTACATGGCGGATAGACAAGGTAGCAAGAGGTCTCGCTCTCCTTCATGAATAATAGGTTTTTTTCTGGAAACAGTCAACTTCCTACAGGGTACATGGAAGACAGAAAACGACGCAAGGTAAAATGAGCTGCAGTGTTTTAACATGAACAATTTGCATTGTCACACAAATTCGTGCGATTTACATGCTGGCCACTTTCACCATTCACACTCCACGATGTAAATTTTGAAGACATTGCTATATCCAAGAAATGTTGCTCCCACAGTTTTCAGGGGCAAACCGGCCCTTTGTCAGTGATTAAACTACAAGGAGGCAAGGTGATTTGCCTGCAGCTAGTCAGCAGGAGAGCTGGAGAAACAACACAGGCATTTTCATCCTTATTTCCATATTTTAAACACTTGACTAAACTTTCTCGCTACAAAATGTTAGCATAGCCCAAAAACTGTTCTGCTTGACTGCTCAGACAGCATTGTCAGCTGGTGTTTCCACGATCAGTGTTAGGCAGGGTTGTTGGTCTGTACCTGTTTCCCTGATTAATGAATCTTTTCTCTAACTGGTCATTTCACAGAAACAGCTTCTTATTTTCTATTTACAGGGACTATTTGCAAAGCCATCTCAGTCAGCGGCACTGAAATCTCATCAGCAGCAAACTGCTACAGGGAAAAATATGTTCCAATTAATATTAAATGAGAAATGTGCTAATTTTTTTGTTTTGTTTTTTCTTTTTAAGAGCTGCTAATGAGGAAAATGAAAATAGCATCTTCCAGTGAAATGGTGACAGATCTAAGGTGTTAAAAGTTTAAATCTGAACACAAACAAAGGACTCTAAAGCCCCCAAATACCAACCCCGTTAAGGGGAAAATGTCAAAAATGCCTGTGAGGTTTCCGATGGCCTTTTAAAAAGCTGAACACTGGCACCAAAACCCTGAAATAATGGACCAGCTTGTTACCAAGCTGGAATAAATTTCATGGTTTTTTAAGGTGAATGTAGCTTTGGCTTATGGTGCTACTTTGACAGTCGTAGAGATCACAGTCATCTGCTTCTGCCTCAAGCTAAGACAGCAGGCGCAGAGGCAGGGTGAATTTATTCAGAGTGCTCTAATTTTATTCAGATTTGTTAGAATAAAAAAGTGTACTTAGCTTCAGACAGTGAGAAATAACAGCTTTTAAATCATGTCTTTTACAGAGATTACTGCTGTGGAATCAAAATGGTAGAATTTGCCAGCTTCCTGGTTAAAATAACATTTTTTTCCTTTCCTTAAAACATACTGAGTCATAGCAAACTTCCATACGTTTTTAAGACCTATTTTAAGGAGACTCACTATTGCTAGTTATTGTCTTCCCTTTAGAATTCTGCAACAGTAATTATTTCCTTATTTTCACATATCTGATGGAATTCCTATGTCAGGAGCACAACAGATTGCCTATATAAAATAAATATTGACATATAGATTTACTGTACTATCAGCCACTATATGACTAAATTGAAATACCTAAGCAAAAATTTGCTGTGAAACTAGAGTTTATCATCGTAGGTCCTTAAACTCTGCCAGAAATGGCACCATAATATACATACCACAGAAGGGACCCAGACTATATTTCCAGGGGGAAATTAGGAATTCTACAGCATGAGATGCATTACATACAATATGGTCCAAAGTAAATTGAAAACAGTGGAAAGATTTCAAACTGTCTGTAAAAGACTTACAGTCAGGCTGATAATACTTAGTTCTTAGAACTGCAACTCTTGGGATTACAAATAATTCTATTTCTAGACCATGATGATTCACAAGAAATCCCCCTTTTCTTGTATCCACTTGTCCACTTGCACTTCAAAGTTCTGGGGGACATTCTCCCCCCCCTCCCCTTTCTTCTTTATAGATTAAAACCCAAACTGTCCGATTAGCCAGTCTCAACCTTGAAGCCAAGAACGGTCATTATTAGATTACGGTGCCAGATAGCTGTCTAACACCACCAGATGCTTTTTCTTTGGCTTCAGAGGAAGAGTCCCATTGTGAAAGCTGGATATCCCCTGCACCCTCTCCTCTTCCCAAAAGGTTGGGACTTCCCATAAACGATCACAAGATGTTTTAACAAAAGATACCGACTGCAATTCATCTGTGTTTAATTATCCAAGACAGCCTGTGCTGGCATTGATGCAGATATGGGTGGGTCTACAAACAAGTCACGGATGCGAGTTCAGTCTTAGGAACACAGCAACTTTTAAGTAGCAAAACTGTGCAGTTGTGGTAGTCTAGCTACAGTATATGGATCTCAACTTTTTGGTGGGTTTCACAGCTTGTGCCGCATGCTGTGCAGCCCTGGTTAGCCAATTTCTTTGCACCTAGTGAACGGTGCAGTCACAGTAGCAGTACGCCTTTGCTCACTGCAAATAGTAACAGCGCTCATCCTCCCAGCTTGCATACAGCAATATGGCATTACCAACTTCAGCACCGGCAGTTCTCTTCTCCAAAAACTTTTAGGTGACATTCTGGTCCCAGTGAAGTCAGAGGTCAAAGTCTCATTTATCCAAATAGCTGTTAGACATGCAAAAAGATCCCCAATTGGTCATTTCTTCCCCTTTCACAGATAGGGAAAGGCAGTAACTATCCATTCCCTTGCACCAAAGCTTTTGCCATCACGAGTTTCGACTTCAGAGACAATTGCCTTCAGGCCTTACAGCAAAGTGCAAAACGCACGTTTGAAGAGGTTATTTAAACGTTTGGCCTCTCCACAGTACAACATGCCACCCAGGAAACAAATTCCAAGAACACGTGCCTTTAAAAAATAACCTTTGAAAAAGACAGCTGTTGATGCTACACATCCAACCTCAGACATTTGGTTGGTCAGCTTAAACCTACGACAGGCTGTGGCCACCTACATGTGGAAGTCATATTCCATCACCAGCTAAATATATTCCTATTGCAATAGAGGCAGAATACAAAAAAACCTGCAAGTCTCTACTTACTAAATTAAAGGATCAATTCCCTAATTCAGCTGGGAAAAGTAATCAAAGCAGACTGGAATAGCCACATTCCAGCCCGCAGACAAAATAAGATTGTATTGTGTGCGTATCCCAAAATAAACATCATGCGAATGCTCTACTTGGCTAAGAAAATGGAGATAATTAGGAAAGGGAGTCATCATCTTTTGTATACTGATCTATTAATTGATGTGTTTTGTCCTAGCTTAAAAACCTGCTAAGAAGTGGAAATTACAGGTGTTTGGGAGCTTTTGGAGACAAATTTTACTACTCTGCTGTTCAGAAAACCTCATCTAAACCTAGGCGATTCTACCTAAACTTCAGGGGCTTTTATATTTTGTATCCATACTTAGAGCGATCAGGTCTATTTCAGTAAACACTTAAAAGTAGTTCCACAATTAGGGGGGAGGGAGGGAGGGAGTAAGAGAAAGAGAGACCTGAATTTGCCACAGATCTAGTTTTACCCACCAGCGCAAATATGTTTGCCTGAGCAGAGGCAGACAAGGCTAAAGAAGTAGCTGCTTTACTGAATGAAGTGCAGAGAAATTGTTAACATTCCTAAATCTAGAGCACATATTTATTACAAACTTGCTTAAAACAAAACTTGTTTGCCTCAACATCTCAGCGCTGTAACAAGTCCAAATCAGGGACACTTTAAAAAAAAAAAGGTTTCTATTGGAGGGGTTGTTTTGCTTTTGTGGGTTTGTTGGGAGTTGGGGTTTGTTTGGTTTTTTCCTCCAATTCATCATCCTAATCAGATTTGTGTGCATGCTGAGCTCTTTCCTGTATCACCTTGGGTAAAATACAGCATAAAGAAGTGCTCCAAAACACTGTTAAAAGGTAGCAAAGAGCAGTATTTCTGTATTTAGGGGGGCAGAATGTGCTTGAACTGAAATTTAACAGGAATGCTAAGGCTTCCCCGCACTCTTAGTTCTGTGAGAAAGACTACACAGACTCTGATTAAGATAAGCAGTGAGAACATTGCTTATGAATACAGTAACCACAACTTGCTACTATTGTAATTAACAAAAGCAAGAAAACCAGTTAGAGATTTACGTGGGTTATCGTAACTAAAAACTGTATCAACAAAGTCTAGAAAAAACAAAGTAATAATCATATTTATTTATTAGATAATTGAACACAAACTTATTTCACCATGAAAATACCTTGCTGCCCACTGGTGCGATAAAGATCCTGCTGTAAACCTGAGCCATTTAATGCCTGCTCTTTTTTATTTTGCCGATTATGTTACTGTACAAATCAGTTTAAAAGGAAGGTGTTTGGGGCAGGGACAATTTATCTCCGTGTGGTACCACACCCTTGGATGCTGATGATAATTCAGCAGGTGGGTTACTGCTATTTTGTATTTTGCAGATACTCTCTTACTGGCAACTTTCATGCTTTCTTAGCCTGTGAACAGCCTGTTTCTCACTTCGGCTTTTGTCATAATTTTTTATTTGAATCTTGTTCTTCTTTTAACTTGGGCACTGTACAGACATAGGAGATCCTGACCTTTGACTGGAATGGGGAGGCAGTTCTGGAGAGACAGAACACCCATGACCTCCTAAAGGCAGCGATGTCAGAAGGGAAGGAGAGCCTCAAGCTGATGATCCCTTTTGAGTACATCTCTAGCAAAAACATTTCACTGAGTCACCAAAGGCGGGGGGTGGGGGGGGAGCCTAAGAATTTTTGCTGATAATTTTTTCTCTTTCATTTTAGAGAAACCTAACGCTTGGCTGGATATACTCAGCCAAATGTTCTATGAATTGGGAATCTCCCAAGCTTTTTTATTTAAAGAGCTCTTGATATTCTTTTCCAGTAAGTCAGCATTACTGCAGTAAACACTGAGCCTTTCATAACCTTGCTATGTGTGATCCCTTCTGAAAGTCACTCTGCAATCAAATGTCCTGGGATTTCATAATAGTAATTTGCCACACTGTCAGAAATAGGCTTATCATGCTGCTGTCATTGGTATCATGTGAACATCACTCAGTATGCTGTGCCCTTCAAATGAAAGCCAGTGCTCTGAGCCAGTAGTAGAGAGAGAAAGAGAAAAAAAAAAAAGGAAGAGTAAGAGAACATTAACTCTTTAGAGTCAAGTACAGCCTCAGCCTGAAGGAGGAAGCTGCAGAGCTACTGTATACGGTGTAGGTGCCTGTTTAAACATCAGTAACATCGACTGGGTAAAAAAGTTGCATTTTTTTTCCAGTCTGCCTGAAATCTCTGATAAATCTGCTCCTCTTGTCTCTCATTCTGTGGAGCGTGGCATCTACTGATTTCCAGTGCCACTAGAAAGACATCATTCCAAATGCCCACAGGCCATTAGCAGATCTTCACTAGTTGTTCAGGTTTTAAAAATATATTTCCATCCTTTTCCTTTTCTGTTTTTTACAAATTTTTCTGTGAGTAGTTTCCTAAGCTTTTCCTGTAAAAAGTCTTAGAGATTTAGAATTCACAAACAGCTTTTTTAAGGCAGCAATAGGTAACATCCTTTAAAAGGGGCTCTCACCTGTACTCACACAGCTGAAACAGTGCTTTTCTCAAAACTCTCTCTCCTATGAAGTCACACACCAGGAAACTCTTCAGTCATTTCCACAGTTGTGTCAACAAAACAGGGAAAGAATGAACCATCATGTAGCTTAGATTGACCAAACCACCTTGCATGATAGAAACTTGAGTGGATTTTTACAGTGACAAGTATCACTGACTGATGCGATCGCTCTTAAAAATTATCCAGAAGCCTATTTTTATTAAGTAAATAGAGAAAAAAAAATATTAGTCCGGTCAATTCTATAAATTCTAGCCACAAGCATAAACTACAGGCTTAACACTGCAGGATTGTTTGGGATATGAATTAGATGCATTGTGCCTGAAGAGGATGTATCTTGGTAGATAAAGCTTTAACCTTCACAGCTGTTCAGGGTATTTCTGAACAGCACGGGAAGGAAAAGGAAGAGAAAAAAGAACTCACTAAACCAACAAAATCCAAAGCTATAATATTTGTAATGGCTATAATGTCTCAGGTTACGTTTTCAACCTTTTTTCTCCACAGGAACTCATATTATACAGAGATCTGGTCTCCACGTAAAGAGGTAATGCTAAACTTAAGATTTAAGATTTTCAAACATACTGAAATTATTTGGATAATTCCAATTTTTAGCAATTTCCAGACAGCAGGTGCTCAGCGCTTTAAGATCAAGTTCTTTGGGATATCTCAAGTTGTACAGAGAATTGGAAGAACACTTTAGAAAGTGTTTGCTTAAATCACTTGGTTGTTTTAAGAATTAATTTTATAAATTGTTTGAGACACCCACAGTGATATTTAGATGCTTTGGGGGGCCTTCCCTGTGAATGAATCAGCAATGTAAAATAATCAAACTAATGTATTTCTAATGTCATAGTTCTGACACTCAGTGTGGCTGTCTCTTCCAGTAATGCTTTTTGTTTAATTTAGACCAGGCCACTCCAGTGTTTTATCTTTAAAGCCTAATTTTCTAAGTGACTCTGAAAAAGAGACAATAAAAATTTTGTGAGCGAATGATTGCATCTCCTGTAATAGCTTCATATCACACTGAGGTGTGTGCTCCTTATGACCTTATGCATCTACAGACCCAAGAAATTGCCACAATTTGGTCCATGGAAGTTTCAGGCAGTAATGTTCTCCATTCTTCTGTAAAGAACCATGTGTGGTTTGAGGTTCTGAGATGGCACAAAGGTGGCAACCTCACGAAACTACATTAAGCAGTCACTTCACATAGCGGAACTGCACTTCAAACATTGCACCTCCACTACTGTGGAAAGGAACAGTAATTACAGTAATTTTGTGTGGTTTTTGTGCCTGCAAAGCACACAGAGTGTCAAATTTGCTTAGAAATATTAGGCAAGATTTGAACACTGTAGCATATATTAGGCAATCTGTTCAAATGTAATTAATCATTGGTTTCTATTTCTGTTTTATTATATTTTACCATAAACATAACTCCTGAATGACTCAAGTACTTTATTAGTAAAATTAAGTTTTTTTATAATTATTTCTGAAACTGGCGGAGGGCATAGGGGGTAGAGAAATAACATCGAGAATGACACCTGGTCATATTCCACGGACAATCAGCCTGAAATGTAATGCCAGGGCCTTCTACAGAAATTATTCATAACGAGCTCCCCATGAAGGTGTACCATTACTTCCCGTTCTTGCTCACGGACCCAGGAAATCTGTTTTGTTGATAGTAGTCTGCTTTGGTTGTTATAGAAATGCCTTCAACTATGTTGTCTAGTTCCTTCTGATCCCAGGGTTAAATTAATTCAAAAGACTGCCTGCCAGGATAGAGGTCTCAGCTTGTGTCAACATGTCTTTAGAAATGCATTAACAAGTTGCTCCACATGTATAATTAAAAGGGACGAAGGAACCCTAGACTGTCAGAAAGTCTGTACTGCATCCCAGTACATCTCTTACGCTTCTTGATACTTTTTTTCCTTTTCAATGTTATTTCTAGAACATCGGTATAGTTCACCATGTATTACTCTTGGAAATGTAAATTTTATAAAAGCAGTAATATTGTAATAAAACTATTTTGCCTGCCTGTGCATCTTTTATACAACGAGCTCAAAGTGTTTTAAAAGCTTGATTAAAAATTAAGCCTCTGTACAGCTATGTCAGGCAGGTAAGTAGTATCATATCCATTTTACAGATGGTTAAACGCACAATAGAAAGGTTAACTGCCTTGTCCATGGCTGCTCACTAAGTCAGCTGCGCTGTTGGGAGTGAGAACTCAGGCCTGAATAAATAATCAATTTCTTGATTTGGTGGCTGATGCACAAATCAGAGAAACGGTGTTTTCAGTTTCACTAAAAATAATTTTCTCCTAATATATCTCACATGAAAATTTAATTTTTGTCAACCAAAAAATTCAGTTTCATCTCAAAGGAAATCACATTGAACTCTTTTGCTAAACTTATATAAAGCTTAGGTCAAAGTCGAAGAGAAATCTGACATTTTGAAACCGTAAGTTGTTTTATGAGATGATACAGCTGGAAATAATTTGTTTCATCAGTGAGTTTTGACAAGTGAACTGGCTGGACCTGGAACTGCTCTGAATGATAGTGATAGCCTAAAACTCAGCAGTGACAAGTTCTTTTTCTTCAAAGCGACAGTATTCATGAAATACATTTTACATGGTTAATATTCAATCCCATACTGAATACAGAAGTTCCTTCTTTCTGAAAAACAGCACTACAAGCGGCAGGCCCAGAAGGATACGACTTCTGCCTTCAGAGACAGTTTTTCAACATCTACAAAAACAGATTCCAAATGCTCTGCTTTGCAGCTGTAAACTATATAGCAATGCACTGAACAGCACATTCCTAGCTGTATCTTGCATATAGGGAAACAAAAGCATGTACCTAGGTTTAAGTCTGAGCTCTTGTTCCTTCCTGACTTTAGGACTGTAGAAAGCATGTTCCAGGTAGGGCAAACTCAGCTGCACAGAGCGTGCAGTGCTTACAATTCAGAGAAAGAGATTTCTCCCTCCATGGCTCCGACAGAGCCAGCTATGGACCGCAGGAAAGCATCCCTCTGTTGAGTTTATGCTGTGGTTTTGGTGAAAGGGCAGAAGGCAGAGAAAACAAGTGCAGTACTGTGGAAAGTGGGATTTGACTGAGTGATTAAGTCTACCGTCCAGCTGGTGGACGCAACAGCTGTTACTATTACAGTCCTGATAGCATTTCATTTATTTTAAACCCCTATCTTAAAGCTTTAATATCCCATCCATTTTAAATCACTTCATCTGAAGGTGGCAGCAGGGGGGATCATCTAGTAAAGAACATGGAAAAAAAGACAGACAAGTCTTACATGTCACTTTATGAGACAAAGCTTCTTATGCTTTTCCATTTAAGTCTGGACGTCCCCAAATTTCTAGTGCCGCAATAGAAGACAGACCAAAATCGTGGAGACTTGACAAAGGTTTATTTTTCCTAACAGTCGGCAGGTGGAGAGCAGTTTTATAACCCCAAAATTATTTCTATTAATGAAGTGAGTGCCCTCACCGACACTTTCCCTTTCTGAGCTATCCTGTTAAATAGGAAAATGGACAGTTGCTATAAAAGTTTAAGAATAAAGTCTCAGGAATCTATGGTGATATAGATACCATAGAATGGTTTAGGTATAAACAGGCAAGGAGAGAAGTTCATCAGGAACTGCAAAGGAAGGCTTGGACAGGTAGAGTAAGCACTGGGTTTCCCCTCTTGCCTGTAGATGCAGGCCAGGGTCTTCGCCTTGCTGCAAAAAGGGTATGTGATGGAGGCTTGCAGGAATACTGTATCTCACTGACAGTGAAATCTCAATTCCTGTATCTAAGAAAAGAACAGATGGACTTCAGGATGGGCAAACGGGCAACTAACTGAATGGCAAGCTTTCCTTAAATAAATACATAGACCAATATGTCCTTGGAAGAATCCAAAGGCATTTTGCTTGATAAAAGCAAAAGTCAGTGGGGAGTCTTCTCTTCAGCAGCCATGTGACTTAGATCAGATTCTCAAAGATTCAAAGTGGTAAAATAATAGGTAAATTTGCTATTATTTTCTGTTGAAACCCAGCTTTGGAACCGATTCCCTGTGTGAACACGGGTTTTACCAAGTAACTATGTTAAGCCTGAGTTTCTGTGCACGTAATACACTCTACAACTACCTGAGAGGAGGTTATCATTTGATATAACATTTGGAGAAGTAATAAATTAAACCAGCATGGCAGAGATATGTCTCCAAAAGCTTAGTCCAGACAAAGCAATTATCTCTGATTTTTGTTTTAATGAGATCAATCCTAGGTACAAGAAAATCCCTTGCTTCATACACCGCAGAAGTTAAGCATTCCCATACCTAACACATCCCTTGAGATTAGCGTGTCATCTCTATGATTCAGCTGAGAAGCAACAGTGCTAAAGTTTGGTTCCTACGTTCAGTAATACATAGTTCTGAAGTCTGCAGTAAGAGGGATGCAACAAAATAGGAAACATCTGATTTCTCTGCCCTCTGCGTTTTAAGGCGGCTCACCAAAAAAAAGTCTGCCTGTCTCTACATAATTGTACCACCAAGGAGATTCTACAAATGACCCCTCGCACGCCTGGCTAACATAATCACTACTCCAGCCCCCTTTACAGCCCCTGCCGAGGACATACGTATGTCTATACTCCTTGCTCTGACACACCTTTATTTTCCTCCGTGCAAAGGTTATCATTGTATTTGACTGTGGTACTCTCTGCAACCTGTCTTTCCTACTGGGCATTCATGCTAAGCTAGGTTACAATCTTGCTTTATTCTGGTGGGATGAGATGACTCACTATTTGTTCTGTAAGACTACAAGGAGACACCTTGAAGCAAAAAAATGGCTTTGAAGTGCCAGCTTGCTTCACAGAGCAGATGGCTGGGCTAGGCTGAGGTTAAAGACATTCATTATAAATCCATCATCAAACTAGGACATAGATGTACAGTGATTATCAGATCGAGGGAATGTGCTTAGAATGACAACTTCTACGTTGCTGTCTGAGCTACACAAGACCGCAGTCAAGTTCTGCTAAGTAGGGGCAGATCCTCCTTTCACAGAGCAGAGAGCAATACCACTGAATCCAGAAAGAATCTGGGAAAGCTGTATGGCCTCTCTTTGCACAGAATGTCTGCAGTCTCCAAATAATGCCACCTATAATACTAAATATGCAAAAATCCCAATACAAAACCCACAAACTCAGACTACTAAAGTACATACAGATCACCACTACAAAAGACCCACTGAGTTATTTTCTTTCTTTCTGTATGGAAACAGAGAACACACACACACACACACACACACAACCGCAGAGCTTCCATTATCCAGTAACTTTGTTAGGTAAATCAGCATATTGCAGTAGTAAAGTCAATGGAGCCCTACCAATCTTTACCAGATAAGGACTAGATCCCAAATAATTTAGTAATGAAGTCAGAATTGAGGCTAACATACAACTACAATTATTTTTGTTAAAACACACTTCAGAAAAGCAGAAAGCAATTACTTCCCGTGATACAGTCACGGAGTCTCACAAACCTCACACTACTCAGCGGTGGATAATCTGCATCCTATATGCCAATATTGAAGAAATCAGCCTGCACGAAATACTTTCCTCTGAAAACAATACAAACTTCTTGGCCTAATGAATTCTGTTCCCTCAAGGAATAATGTACGTTAGTCTATGTTAAATATGTTGTCATTTTCCTGCCATATATTGTATAATGCTCCATGAGTTTATGGTTAGAACACTTTCTGCTTTCACGTAAAATCCTATATTGCAGGGTTTATTTTAATTTGGTTGTTAAAGAAATCCTTTCCAGACTGAATAATCTCTAAAGCAGCTTTTTCTTCCAATTTTTGTTTTTAAGATGATTTTTTTTTTTTTTTTTTTAAGATGTGGACAATATATCTAACTTTGCACTCACAACATTATACCATGGAAACATAATTTACAATTGGATTTTGAGAATTTCCAACCTCAAGTTACTCTATGATAAAATATTTCTAGAATATATTTAAATATCACTCCCCTGTCACATTTTACCAAACTCTTATCTGAGGTCAGTAAATACAATGACATTTAGGACTTGCCATAGGAAGAAAGCAGTGAATCCACTTCCAGAACAGTTCCTTGTTCCATCCGTTGAAGATGCAAACCAGGTTTCTGGGGTTTGGTTGGTTTTTTTTTTGTTTTGTTTTTTTAATTAATACAATCACAAGGCAACTGAATTATTCTGAACAAAGCAAGGGTCTGCATGGTGAATAAGCATTGAAAGGCAGACGTTTCAGGTTATTAGTTAGGACACTGCAGCTCTAAACCCATAACTAGTGCTAGTTTATAGCCAATATTCTACACTTCCCTGCCAGTATATATAGGGTTTAACATCATTGAGTTAGTTAATAAAGTAACTAACTCAAAAATAACGGTCACCTATGAAAACATTAGTTAATCTAATTATGCCTCAGTTTCCTTTTAATGAAATTACAACACATCTGTCTTATCTCTCTGTTTAGCATTGTATTTTTAAAACCATCAAATGCCATATTTAAATGGAATCTATTTTAGAGTGCAAAGAAGTGTTTTCCCATCTTCAAGTATACGGTTGATATTGTTAATAAGGGCATCTCTATGCATTTGCCCAACTGACCAAAATGATCTTAAAGGATTTATTCTGGTAATTTCCTCCTGTGACCCAAATTCACATTTGAAGCCAGATCTTCAAAGGATAAAGAGTAATACTTTAACCCACTGCAGATTGCAAACCTAATCTACTCTTAAGAGAGCGTTAGTTTCTCAATTTGAGAAAAAATGCTGGGCAAAATAGACTAGAATTGTTTGCCAAATAAGTTCACAGTCATTTCATTCCCTGTTAAATACCATGAAGACCAAACATTACTTCTACTGCAACATCTTTCAACACTTGCCCTAATTAAAGAGCAAACCCCCCCCCACAACAGCAAGCTATGCCTTTGAATGTCAGTTAGCTGGACCATACCACATTTAGATTTTAAGTGAAGTTCACAAAGCTGGCTTTGCTGCTCAATTCTCTTTTTTGCTCATTCTTCCAGCTAAGGGGAGTTTGCCTGTATCTGGTACTTCACTTAGCTATTGGTGAGTAGCATGACCCGGAGAAAAAAAAAGAAGTCAAAGCCCGATCGCTTATATTCCAGTGACATCAGCTTGGAAGAATGACCTCACATACTGAAACAATTGAAGCATATCTTGCTAGCACCATTGTCTGGATAGACGTTTTTGACTTTCTCAGTTCTGAGTTTGTAGGAGATTTTTGTATAGCCTAAGTGGCATAGCACATTTCAGATTCAAATTAAAGCTTTTAAACAGGTAAACGGTGCTTTGGCTGGGAGCAGTAAACTTCAGAAATTCAACTGACATCAATTTCTACTTGAAATAGACTATACTCTTCATAACTGGGTGTGAACTGCCTTTTAGAACTCACCATTGCTAAAAGGAATTGGTGAAAAAGCAGTTCTGGGATCAAAACAATGCTGCTTTGAAGCAAACTTGACTTTACTGAACAACTCTGGCCCAAGCTGTTTCACTCTTTATTTGCTGCTCACCTCCCTGCAAACTTTTCACTTCCCACAAAACTAACAGCAGAAGCCTGCTCTAAGTGTTTACTCGTATGTTTTCTGACAACTCACAGAAAAGCACATTATGTGCTGCTAACCCAATGTTACACAATTTCACATGGCTTCATGGAGCTCTGGGTGGGGTGTGAGAGCTGATGGGAACTGGAGAGACACATCATAATTCAGGCATCCTGCTTTGCAACAGAAGGTCTCCTGTTGCGCTGTCAGCCTAAAATTCAATAGTTTTTTTCCTGCTAACTCTTTACAATCATAGATGGATGGCTGGTCAGCATAAACAAAACTGTTTTTCCTAGTCTGCTGGTTGGTTGTTGCTGTTGGTGATTCATATTGCTGTACTGTGCAGAGATATTACCAAACTGGGACTCTGTTGTTCTAGGTACAGTCAAGATACGAAGATACAGAAACCAAGACACAACAGGGAAGATGATGGCAAGATGAAAGTAGGACTCTGATTAGAAAAGCAAGTATTTTTATTACAAAGCATCAGCTGTCACTAGATGGTATATTTGAGGTTCTTCCATTGCTATTTTCTACAATTCTATGACAAGGTTGTATTGCTCCAACATTAACAGATAGGACATTAAATAAGTGTTTCTGGTGGCTCATGCATATTACAGGCTGCTTGGCACTCAGAGTCCATGGCAGATCTTGCTCTCCAAGAAATTTAGTTTCCTAATGTATATTTCTGGTTTCGTTTTGGAAACAGTATGCAAGGATTCAGCATTTCACCATTACCTTCACCACAATGAACCATGACTTACCTCCACAGTAAAGCATCTCAGTTGCCACTAGAGGCCAGTAAAACAGGTTACACCACAAATGAGAACATGGTTCTGAGAGGAACGGTCAGATTTGGAAGCCATCAAAACCCCTGCTCCTTTATTTTGGGGGACATGAGGTAAACTTAGAAATGTGCCAGATAAGCAGCCCTAGAAACTAAAGTAATTTACTCACGTAGCAGGTAGGCAGCACATGCTGAATCAGTAAAAGGTCCTGCATAGAGCTGCTCCCGTGGGTTTGAAAGCCAGCACAGAGGAACCTCCGCTAGGGATGAAGAACTGTCTCAGGCTCAGCATCTCCATCAGGCTTCAGCTGTTCTGCTGAGGCTGTCTACAGGGGTAATAGTTACAGCAAGCTCTAGTATTGTTATACACACACCTCCCTACTGCACAAGTGTGTGCACCCTATCCACATATAGATGTGACTGCACACAGTTCTTCCCACAGCCAAAAGACAAGAACATTTTTGGTCACCTCTAAGTATGCCAGGCTAAGTTTTAGGTGCCAGTGTACAATGGTTCACTCTCTATTATGTATCTGAGGTAGGCAAGCAGTATGCTCCTTTTTTATGAGTTTCCAGAACCATTCCTTCAAGGTACTTTCCCAATGCATTTTTATGCTGTTCTAAAAAATGATCCATTAATATTTACATCTGAGTAAGAATCACAGCAGGACTGAAGCTGCCTCAAAACGATGCTGGCTGACTGAGGATGAAATGCTAGGTTTGGACAGTTGCTTCTGGTGATCTTTATTTTAATATTCTGTGGATTAGAGATTTTTTTAAACCAATGCGCACACTTCTAAGAAGTCAGACTATCTCAATTACATCACATAGATTTGCTTTCTGGCACATTTTTTGAATCCTCACACATACCAAGATCCAGCATTTCATCAAGGAGACATAGCTGCAGGCAGTGTGACAGCTGCTTCCTGGCTCTGTGAGCCTGCAACATTTTATTTGGGTCACGCATAGTATCATTCCTTCCCCTTGAAGCAGGTAAAATGTCTGCTCGTTTCTGACAGTGAGAGATACCACCACTAAAGTAAGGCCATTTTAGAAGGAAAATGGTAAATGAGGACAAACTTTCTACTGCACATTTATAATCACCTACAGGTAGTGCTTCTTGAGCTAGTGATGTATTGCACTGGGAGCTAAATTCAGCTCGTATACTTGGCACCATTGTAACTTCACTAATCTTCACGGGGGTTACCGCAGTCTGAGAAGGGAGTGCATACGCACTAGATCCCACCCACAGAAGCAGCCTTGCGTGGGAACACCTCCCATGTCCACAAAGCTGGAGATGGGAATACCTTCATGTTACCACCTTTGCGGAGATAAAACTGCAATAATAATGCAGCCTTCAGGCCACTTTCTATTCATGGTGAAGCTGGCTTTGAAAGTTTTGTAGGGGATCGTTATGCTGATCACTAGTTCTGGCAACATTCCAACGGGGGAATGTTTTGCTCTGAAGATTACATATAAAATAACAAAAAACCCCAGTAAGGACTAAATCCAAGTTCTGTGTCATTTACTAGCAATTAGAATTATGCAAAATCACTACTAATAGTAGGTAACTGCGGATGCTTACAATGAATAAGTATTACTAACTGGATGAGTTCAATACTTATGAAACATACATTACTTAGTAGGGGAAAATATCATTAAAGTTTCTTATCCAGAAAAAAACATACTTTGCAAAAACACTTTGATGTGATGGAGTGTCCAGAATGGCAGCTTCATAAGTAAAGCTTTACTAAGCCTTGCTCTTCAGCTTGCACTGGATTATGTGGGTGTCAACTTGGTCTGTTCCTTGCTGTTCTAAGGGGTGCTAAGTTCCAAATATAATCAGTGCTTTCAGGGCTTTATGTTGGGTTGAAGAAAAAGCTACAAACTATAAACAAATCTAGATCTTCATTTTGAGGCACCACGGTAGGATCAACCTGCAAGTAAGAGCAGAACCCAGTCAAAATAGTTGAGTTTGAGATGCAACCTTACAGGACAATGAAACAAAACTATAAATTCATTACCAAAGGAAGGGCAGACATTTGCTGAAACATTCACTGATGTTTCACTGAAAAGTTTGGTAGGACAAATCATTTTGCTAACTGGTTGCAAGTTTTGAGTCCATAAGAAAACTTACAGACAAAAAAGTGTGACAGAGTTTCTTGTTCCATGACTGAACAATTTGCACAGCTCTAAATATAAAACTGTTGATAACATATCTGTATTTGTTGCAAACTGCATCGGGCAACTAGTTGCGTATTTCGAACCATACCACAAAGCCCAACTTACAAACAATGAGAGAATCAGGCACGATTTTTCTTCTTTTTTCATACCCATACAAAAAAACATGAAAGCCCATGTTGAAATTATAAATATATTTGTGTTATTTATAATCATGGCACTACACAGTGAAAATCATGTCATTTCATTTTTTTTTTTTTTGAAAGAATCAGAATAGAATAAGACAGTATTGATACAAATATCCTCTCACTGTCCTACTTAATTCTGTTTCAATGTGTTTTCAGAAATAATAATCTTAACAATGGTAGCATTAAGTCGCATTGAATAAGCTGTAGAGCTAACGGAAATAAACACTTTTGTCCTGGTTTTGACCTCAGCATGGTGTAAACTCAATTGCAAACTGTTAGCCAATGGAGTAACTCCATTGGTATCAGTGAAGTCATACTGATATGAGATCAGATTAGACCTACTGCATAACATCTGCTTCAGCCTAACATATAATCATTATACATAGCTCCACTATAGTGCCCCCCCCCCCATGTCTCAAAGCACTTGAAAAAGATAAATAGTTATTATGATCTTCATTTTATAGATAGTGAAACTTAGGCACAGACAGGTAGTGATTTGCTGAAGGTCTTCTAGCTGATCACTGTTAGATGGGGACAACACCCAGGAGTCCTGGGTCCTAATCTTGTACCCTATCTACTGGACCATATTACCCCTTGACACACAGTGTAATTCACTCCTGTCTGCCCAAACAATTAGCACAACAGATACAAGAGATTTGGAACTAATTGTCCATAAAAGACTGTTCGTGTTAACTGAGCAAGGCGATATTTTAACCAAAGAGTGTTTTTTAAGAAATAATAGCATTTACAGTAGTTAAATAGACACTACTTTTTATCAGATCTAATTCTTTTGTAATAGCATACAGTCCTTAGGTTGTTTATTACTATGTTATTCATTACTTTAAGCCCTCACAGCTACTCTAGCTAATACTTTAAATACACAGAGCTTTAAAAAAATATTTCCATTACAAATATTTTAAAAATATACTTATCCTAAAAAGCTGTCCGGCACTATTCCAAAAATCTCTTGTAATAAATGTCTTTTTTAATTTTAACAAAAATATCTACCATTATATAGAAGAGCTCAAGTTTTGACAGATCTATAATACAGTCAGAAACATCATGGGCCAGATTCCACACTTGTTTATACAGCTGCCAATTTGGATCATGGTGTTCACTTCAGTCGTGTTACTCCAGTATAAACAGGAGCAGAATATAGCCCTTAGTGTTTTAAAATAACTAAACGGACTGGATACTGAAACAGTTACTTGTACCTAGCATTACAGGGAAGGGAAATCCTTTACTTCATTGCGTTTAAAAATGCAAAAGAATGTTATATTTAGTATTTTGTGCCATGACCAAAGAGGTGCCAGGCAGCTGCAGTGGATGACTCAGATCTAGAATCGTATTCACTTATAGAAAAAGAATTTTTTTTGGCTGAACGATGCCTGCAACTGCTGTCATTAAATGCAGGATGAATGTTTATAGAGAACATTTGTAGAGAGAAAATGCCAGCCTTCCTACAAGGCTTTCTACAATTCTAGGAATCATTTTAATTGCATTTTGTTACTTAGAAAATTGTGTGTGCTTCATAGAATCTCCCACCACTTAGATCTAAGAAGGACACTATTTTAAATTGCTTCCTTATTTTCCAGCTGAAATGCCTCCATCTAGCCAGTCCTTTTCAAAGTGCATTTAAAACAAGCTATTAAGCACTTACAAAAACCTGCATCTCCTCAGGACAATCTGGAAGCTATGAGTTAGTCCTTTAAAACACTGGAACTTTTCTTTTTGCCTTTCCCCCTTTTTCCTCCAATCTTCAAATTTAAATGCAGTGTTTGGTTAAGGATCATAGAAATTAACCCAGTCTCATTGCATCAGGTTACATATGTAAGCAAAGCTAACAGTCTCAGACGCAAACTGCAATTCCTACCTGTGACCATCATGAGATTAGAACGGATCTTTACACATTGTGATTTCATTTAATTAATGTTTAAAGCTTTTACTCTGTTTTCTTCCTAGACTTTAGCTGATGATCTAGTAACTTATAAACCAAGGAAACTTAAGTATATAGACTAAGTTCAGTCCTCACTGTCGTCTTCATCATCATCGTCATCTTTACTGGGAGCACATCTTTGGAAGCAGTGTACTAGAGTTGCTAAGAAGAAGCTTGACAGAATAGCAGCAATGGAGACTGCGACTCCAGAGAAGATGATGATAAAAAGGTCCGTCAATGACAAACTAAATTTGCATTCACTAAAGCTGACCTCAGATAATTCATTCAGAAAGATTCTTCTGTTTTCTACAGGCAGGGAACACTGGATTTCATGGAGACCTGCAAAGAAGACGAAAGGGAAACAAATCAGCGGAATATTGATGAATCCTTCTGTTGCTCCAGTCAGAGACTGGACGACTGAAGAAAAGTTTTAGGGTTAATTCTAGGTTTATGAATTTGTGCAGAATTTGGGGAAAAAATGGAACAAAATCCGTCACTATCCAAAAGCCATACATAACCCCCGTGAGTGGCTCCTGCAAATTAAGTTATTTCACCTTCAGTCTTCCAGGAGGCCAGGTATGATCTGGGACCCTGATTTTGAGCATTCAAAAAAGTGAATATCAAACCCTAGATGCATCTAAATCTGGAGACCTGGAAGCACTTCCCAGCTACTTCATCTGAACACAAATCCTGACTCCAAAACAGGGTAACAGGGATACTGAAGTTCCTTCCACACCTTGGTGCCTTCTATGCTAATTTTTTCCGTGTAGTTCCTAAACTACAGTTGTCTTTTTCTTCTGGTCAAAACAACAGCTTAGGTTTAATGGACGCTTGTTTGTCCATGACCTGCTTTCACCTTTTCTCTCTGACTGTCATAAGGACATGCAGACTAGCAGATATTATTCCTCCATGCATCACTGAAGAATGCCTAAAGCTGGGTTCTTCACAGTGAAAGCAAAACCATCCAAATATAAAAACTGGTGAGAATACAGTTTGATACCAGACAGTAAAAGCATACAGTTCACAGCATATGCCAAACTCCCTCTTCATTCACAACAGGGGAAAATCAGGAGAGTATATTAACAGGGCTAGAACACAACAAATAATGAAGTGAATTAAGTCTGTGTGGCTGCTGGCAAGACAGCTTTTATCTTGCTATTAAGGATATGAATGTAAAGGGGAAATACAAGAATTGTGTATTAATGACACGAGAACAGCTGCTGGTTTACTTGATATATTTTTACTCTTTGTCTGCCAATGATCACAGAATAGACTCATCACAGAATAGACTCCCAGATTTTGACTGCGTTGCTGGGTGCACACAGTGTATAGGGCGTTTCCATCACACAGCTCTACCATATAACCATTACATCACTTTAAATAAGGAATGGGTGACGACAAGATTTCCCCTGCTTTTGTGAATCCCATTTTTCTTGTGGCTGAATAGCTATGGCATATGATGTTTTACTATTAAACCCAGGCTTCTAGGGTTAGTGGTGCAAACCTGACTGGTTATCTGGATCCAGCCCAGCTGTTATGTTGATTTAAGAGTTTTTGATAAGGCTACTATGGATTCAATTATCACCCTGACTTACTTGACCTTGTAATGATGATTGTACTAAATTTTGATCCCTAAAAGCGGTCCTGTAGCTGTCATATTTGCCTAAATTCTGTTGCCTTCCCTCTTTCTCATGCTCCTCTCGCTGACAACGTAGTAAAAGCTGCCAGCAGAACAGGACAACAGTCAACATGCCCAAGGCTGAATAGTTTCCTCTAGGCAAACTGCCACCTGAATACATGCTATATTTTTTCTCTGAGGCTGGAGTGCACTGGCGATGTATACCAGATGGTGAGGCAACTTGCTTTGCAGATCTTTGAAACCTCCTGTCTATGGAACCGGCCTGGAAGGTAAAGGAGCCACATGGTTTCAAACATCCTCCGAGACTTTTGGAAATCTGGAACCTGCAGTATTCGTATATATCATGTCTTGCATACAAGCTGACATACCAGAGCACTTGAGTATGCCTGTGACTGCATGGATGGCTAGAGGAAGTACATACTATTGCACTCTACGGCTTCTGATAGAGCCCTTTATACAAACCTTTCTACTGAAAGAAGTGAGGGTTGTTCACCGAGTCCATATTTGCTTTTCATCAAGACTTGGGAATAGCAACTTTAGGGGTTAAAGGGAGTGACAAGGAAAAGCGGACACAAATGGATATCCTTCTCTACTCAAAACCATGAGAAATATGGGAGGAGTGAAAAGCCATAGGCTGGAATTCCAAGACCTGTGTCTTTTTAATCAGATTTTAAAAAGAAAAGATTTTTCAATAAATCAACACGATGTTGATGGTAATCAAAGCAGTTACTGCCGTTGTGTAGAAACAGCAAGAAAATGAATGTAACATATCGCAAATTAATTTGAAGAGGACATTCCTTGCTAATAGGAAAAGATCATTGCTGTATTTTGGCAGAAAAACTGGTCCAAGTGAATATGGCACCTAAACAAATTCCATTTCATTTGTAGCAAGCACAAGAAAAAAAAAACAAGTTTCTATACAACTGTGTTTCTGTAAAACAAACCACTGTAACAGCTGTTGAGACCTCATCATAACTGCTGTTTTCATAGCAGCTGAGCCACACTTTCAGCATGTCTAAAGAGCTCACAGGTGATCAGAAACAACTCTACTTTTTCTACTTCTGACCAACTGCAAGAGAAGTTCTTCAGTGTCCTCACCTGCCAGCTTTTAAAATGACCTCTCTGCTGGAGAGGCCTTGATGAGCTGGAGCATCAGATCTAAGCTTCCGTAAGGAAGGAAGTAGAAAATGAATATAGAGACAATGCAAAAAAGGCTCAAACCCTCCCCGCCCTTGTTCTAAGCAGTTCTACAAACTGCATTCCTTGCCTCTAGAAATAAGTTAGAATGGTAGTGTCTGCCCAGGATCCTAGAGATGGAAAAGTAAGAGCCCACTTATTCACCACCATTACCAACAGCAGTTTTGCCATGGATCAAAAAGAACCTGTAGACTGAGCTCTATTCCTATTTCCCAGATGCTTTCACCTAGCACAGAATACAAAAAGAAAAGAATCTGCCACATACCAAGTCACTTAGAGGGTATTTCTTGTTATGAGAATCAGTGTAATGTAATGATTTTGAGTCTGATACAATAATGAGAAATAAAAAAACTCCTCTCCATGTAGCCATGGGTACTGGAATCTAGGTCATGTTCTCAAACCAAATAGATGAGATGGGAAATTTCTACTTTTTTATTCTGCGACACTACAATGTTCTAGCTTAGCCTCAAGTTTTTACAGAATTCTTAGTCATTGAGAATAATAGATGCCAATAGGCAAAATACAGCACCATAAACCAGGGGCCAGCACAGAAGCCTTGCTAGCTCTCGGCTATAGCTTCAGCCACACTGTGTACGCACCATCTTTTCAGCAAGACAGGAATGAACCAACCCTCTCCTATCTACACACAAGGCAGTCTGCTAAAATTGTGCTGGAAGCAACCTAGAAGGACTGCAGAGCTCAGTGGAAGCACATGCCAGTGACTGAGGGAGAGAGGAATCACAAAATCATTTAGGTTGGAAAAGACCTTTAAGATCAGCTAGTCCAACCATTGACCCTACTCTACCAGGTCTGCCACTAAACCATGTCTCTAAGCACATCTACACGACTTTGAAACACATCTAGGGATGGTGACTCGACCACCTCCCTGGGCAGCCTGTTCCAATGTTTGAGAAGTCTTTCAGTGAAAAATTTTTTCCTAATGTCTAGCCTAAACCTCCCCTAGCGCAACTGGAACCCATTTCCTCTTGTCCTGTCGCTAGTTACTTGGGAGAAGAGATCAGCGCCCATCTCACTACAACCTCCTTTCAGGTAGTTGTAGAGAGCAATAAGGTCTCCCCTCAACCTTCTCCAAACTAAATAATCCTAATTTCTTCAGCCACTCCTCATAAGACATGTTTTCCAATCCCCTCACCAGCTTCATCGCTCTTCTCTGGATATGCTCCAGCACCTCAATGTCCCTCCTATACTGTGGTGCCCAAAACTGAACACAGTAGTCAAGCTGCGGAACACTTACTAGCCCATCCTGTTCAGTGAATGTTTCTCTTTGCTGTGTCATGACACTATTGCAAAACCCAATACAGTTAACAGAAGCTTTTCTTTTGACTCCAAAGAATTTCGAACAGACTGTTCATTTGTAATACTAGTGAGACTAGCGCTATATCTCTGGCGGCACAAGGAATTTCTCCTCCCAAAGCAGTGGTTATCGCACCAGAGCTTCTAACTGCTTACCTGAAAACATCATAATCTGAAGGTCACATGCATGTCTGCTTAAGATGACATAGGAACAATACCGCTTCACCTGCTGCCTTCCAGTGAGAATCCAGTGTGTGTGGAGAACTGATGTTCCTCCACCTGCCCTATTACATTCATGCCTAGCAATAGATCCAGTTTTGTTCTTTGGGCAGAAAGTAATCCCAGGTCATCATACATCCTCCGCACGAACAATGAAAGAAAGAATGGCTTCTGTAAAGTCACCAGTATTAATTATAAGGTGTGGCTTTTTTCCTCTGGGTGATTCCGTGCATATAGACTGGCTTAATCAAATTACCTGTCCCCACACACAAGAATTCCAGAGGACAGGAGAGTGTCACTTAACCTTAGTGCTCCACTTTCACACACTTTAACCACTTGAACACTATTATTTTTTGTAGGTTTTTTATTATTTATTCTGTAGAACCTCTTCATTTATTCTTTTTAAAAAAAAAAAATCAGCCAGGCTTCTCGCAAAGGGTATCTCAAAGAAGTTTGATATTTAATGCTTGGCTGCAGCAAGAAAACCTTTGATGATAGTTATATATATCTCATTGCTCCTACAACATGTTCAAAGAGTTGCTTCTTCATACCAAACAAATCTGTAAATGAAATAACAAGTGCGAGTGTGTTATAAATACATAGCTTATGTTATTTTGGTCAGGGACATCACATTATCTGTAATAACTTCAGCTGTCCCAAGGACAATGTCACACACTATCTTCCTGCTATGTCATCTGAAGAAGCAGACGTACTATAGTGGCAAGCTATAAGGTATTGTTTGCTTTAAAAAAGGGAATGCTTTGAAGTCCCAGTCAAGGGACAGGTGCTAGATTCTATATAGGCTTGTCTCTTAACACTAAAAAATAAAGTAAGATAAAGATAGGGTATCTAACCTGAGGATCATCTAAGTAACATGGGAAGTGTGAAAATGCTGGAATTCTAGAAGCATAATGTTAAAAGCAGAGGCATGTTTTTAAAAAGAAAAAAAAAAAAAAAGAAAAAAGATACATGTGTTTATAAAGAAGCGATGCAGGAGGGTTCCAGGTAGAGTTTACTTCAATGAAATTCCCTCATAGGTTTTAGAACAATATGACTTTGAGATGCCTTACCATTAGCGGATTATGACTCCACTGAAGTTAAACCTTGACAATAAATTGTAGGCAATTAAGCTGCAGCTAGATCCTAATAAACACTTTGCATTTGTTTCTGTAAAGGACTATGCACAAGCCTACTTGTCTTGCAGAGTCAGAGGCTGAAATACTTCCCCTATAAAAATGAAGATCTTAGAAAATGGATGCAGCCTGAAACCAGTCTTTACACAAATCCATTAATAATTTCCTTGTAAATTAATGAAAACAGACTGACAATGTTGTAATGCCCAAGTTATAACTGTACTGATCTTCCCCAAAACCCTACAAAAACCAGATACCAAGTTTCATTAACATTCTGTTGGTACTTTTGCAGCCATAATTCAACCACGTTTCTCATTGGTACTGTTTGATAAGGAATTTTCAAACAATACATTAGCTGGATGAGTGCATTGAAATTCCCTGCTCTTGGATCTGACATGAGTTTTCCCTAGATATATTGACTGATGACGTATTGTATTGTGAGTTTCTTTTTATATTCCTCCAGCTAAAGACAAGTATCACTTACTCCAGGTCTACTTGACTCTGTTTTGAAGGGCTCCTTGTGTACATCTGTCTTTGCTTATTTCTAATACCTATGCCAACTATATCTTTTACTGGAGACCTTCTTACTTCAATATTATAGTCTGTCTGTTAACCCTCAGAGCGAGATTTCCCAGCTATAATTTTAGATGCTGAATTTAAAAGAAAAAAAAAAGAAAAGAAAAAGAGGCCTCAATTCTGTTGGGTCTTTCTAGAGTGTACAAAAACCAGGTATCAAGGGAGCTAGTTTCCTAACATTCAGTAATATACAATTAGTATGAGATAATGAAAATACCCACTTATGCAAACCCTGGTATGTATAGGAAATACATCCAGAAAAATATCTGAAGCCATCATTTAAGTGAGCTTCATGCACACGTGTTCATTACTATCTATACAATAAATTTAAGAGCACTATAATATGCTATTTCAACTTTTTTTTAAAATTTTTTTTTTCAAGTAAAATTGGTATTTGCACTTTTAGGTGGAATTTAACTGTTCTCTCATGTTACTGAATGTAGCTGATACAGACTTGAAAAGTTTAAATGTGGCATTTTATTTCTTATATGGTATTTCGCCTCCAGCTACAGTTCTCTTTAGTCTACTTAAACACTGTCACTAACGTATTAGACATATTAATAAGCAGTGAGAGGCACTGCCTCTGAAGAGCTATGAAATTTCATTGAAAATAGCCTCAAGCTATCAGAACAGTAAGACTTAAAAAACCCTGAAGCTATAGATTTAGTTCCCTAAATAAAACTTTTTATGGGCAAGTGCCCTAGAGTCTCATAGATCAACATTAAAGAGTACTTAAGAGTTTGTCTCTATGCCTAAGTAAGAAGTTTAACATTAGGTGTTCACATCTGCAAATGCTGTCCTCACATCTTCAAATCCGCGAAAAATGGAAGTATTCCTACTCCAAAAAACCCTAAGATGGAAGAAACAGAGTGAAAAGCCAGTTGCAGTCACATCATTTTACTGAAAATGACTAGGATATCAAATTATATATTTATACATGTGTATATATATAGAAACAGATTTGATGTGCTTGTTGGGGAATCTAATTTCTGTCAGGAGTTTCTGCTTGAACAGAGTAAAAGCTGCTGAATGTGTGAAGTGTCCTAGGGCTTTTAATTCCTTTCCCAAAAAACAGATATTATGTTCTGTACTAGTGATGCGCTAGCATGTGCATGATACTTAGGGAAGAACTGAATGGCTGTAATGGACAGAACAGCCTGTCCTTTTTAGCTGAAGCTTGCTCTATATTAGCACATGAAGTTAAGGCAGCCTTCTCTACATAGCAGATGAATAAATAGGTACTGATAAAGAATGAGAAATCAAGAGGACTTAAAAAATGCTCAGTTGTTTCACTGGCTTTTAGTTAGGTTAGAAGGTCAAATGAAACCTGTACTCTCATGTACTTATGATGCTTTGTTTTGAAGACAATGTTTAACATTTTCAGTGAGCCCAGGGCTACTATAAAGGCCTGGACTAGTGAAGACAGACGTTATTTTATTTACGGAATAAGTTTAGTAATAGATCTCAGATTGGAACAGGATTACAGAAAGAGCCCAAGAAGCAAGAGATGATCACCTCATGGCACAGTCTTTCTAAATGGGTTTACAAAAACCATTTTTCTCACTATACTGATTCACTTCCGAATCTTGTAATTGCTTTCTTTCAGTACTGAATTCAGCCTGAGTTTCCTCTTCCAGAAGGCTGCTTACAGTCTCATTGTCACCTGCTCTTGCTTTTTTCCTACTCCTCTTACTGCCAGCCTTGTCTTTTTCTTTGCATAGACAGTCTTTACCTGGAAATATGCCACTTTACCAGAATATACCTATCCATCCATATTGAGGAGGTACTAGCTACGGAAGTCTTGAAAGTAGCTAAACAGCACCTGCATCAGTACTGGGACTAAAGACCCCTTTGAGTATCTTAAAAATTTGTAGCCTTGTGCACACAACTTTCCAAAGTGGAGCAACATTTGACCAAAGAAGAGGAAAACATGGTCCTAGCTATGGCTTTTGTGTTGTGACATGGGATTTGCTGCCACTAGTGAACTTTCTTCCAGTAAAGTTCAGTGATTACCTTAGTTTAGGATACAGTTCAGCAAGTGGACCCAGTTCTGTCTTCTTCAGGCTTCTTTTACCGGTTCTGCTTCTAGTGGTGTGAACGTAAATGTTAGCATTCAGGAGGATGGTGCACTGACGCTGTGCCAGCTAATCCTGTCTGTAACAGGGAAGTCTAACACTGAGCACTCATCCTCACTTAAACTTGTGCTACTTCAATTTCAAACATTCAGAACATCTGTTTCCTTTATTTATCACACAGGCAGCACAAATCTATTTGGGATTCTGTCGCTAGTCAATTCTGCATGAATTTTTCAAGTCTTTCTGGAAATATCAGTGTACACAGACTACCCATAAAAATGCTCTGTCTAAAACTTCTCAAACTGCTAAAAGTCTTTCTAATACTGTTTTAAGAGAGGGAAGCAAAATTTTTCATTCTTGCAATGGATAGTGGGGAACTTAGAGTGTGTATTAAACACAGAAGGTTGAGAAAACACCATTGCATCTAGCATGAAGAGCACAGACACTGACTACTTCTTGCAATCTCAAACTCTACACAACTTCCCAAAAAGGTACTGAGAAGAAAAAAAAGTAAAAAGCAAAATGAGGGCAAGATGACAGAAAGGAGACACTATACTCACGCTCCAAGGAATACTTAAACTCTAATTAAAAGTAATGTTAAAAATGCATTAGTCATTAGCAAACAAGGTCACAGGCACAGCTGCCCAAAGCATGTTCACAGAAAGTAAAAATCAGCAACAGAGATCTCTACAAAGCACTTCAGTGTGCCCACTGCGGACTACTTGTATTTCTTTTTGTAACACGCATTTTATCTGAATCCAATCCTTTCATCGAGATGAAATCCTCAGAAGGGTTCACCAAATACCTTTTGCAGTGCTGCGCACTAATTTTAAACCACACCTTTCACCAAAAATTTATTCCGTCAAAGCCATTTGTATTTAAACACTGAAATGGAGATGTTCCTAAACCTTGGTTCTGTAGGTCATGTGCACCAGTGACAACATTTTGCTGGATGAGCCCTGAGTTTCAAACAGTATTACTAAAAAAAGTAGGTTAAGACATGAGGCAAGAACGGAGAAGTGCACTTTTAGCCAAGATAAAATGTGATACAGAACAAGCTCTGAAAGCAGAAGAAAGCCCTTCCAACTATGAGAAATTACTGAGTGTATTTTTGTAGGATTTCCAGCTCCCATTGAAGCACAAAATGCAAGAAATCTCAAAGGTGACTCAAAAAAATTAATGCCAAGTTTCCTTAGACTTCACTGAATTGAAAATTTTGAAACATTATGCCCCAAATTTACTTAACTCAACCTATAACCATGCTTCCTTTTATTCAGTACCTCTCTTGCTTTTATTCATATTTTTCTTAATTTCTTCTGTCTCTTTAGAGAACTTCAGTCTTGTCAATAGCTTTTTGTAAAATTCAAGGTGGATCAAATATAGGCAAGCAGAAGATAGAATATAATAGCATACACCTCAGATATATGATTTCCTTGAATTCTTTGAATAATATGTTTAAGACCAACTTAAACCTTTGTTCTTCCAAGATATTTTTTGTTCTGAGAGTTTGCATGCCCCCCATGGACTAAAACCTTCCATGAAGTTTTTTACACCTATCTTTGAAGGGACAGAGATATTTCAACAACTTTTCTATATCCAAAAAATTATTCTGTATTCTTAATCTCCATGCTCCTCCTAATTGGAAGCCTATAATATGAATCACTGGCCACCACGCCGCTGTTCAGGCTTAACAAATGCCTATAAGATCCAACATCCTTCTACAGAAAATCTTTAAGTTTTATAACTTAACCATTTTGGCCCATAGTTCTCCAGGAAAAAGAACAACTGTTACATATTATCCACTTATCACCATTCCACTGATCATCACAGTTCCTTTGTCTGCTTTGCACTATAGACACTAATTTGTTTTTAATCAATTAATAACCAAATGAGAGGGAAAAAATGTGGTTTGGTTTTGGAGCATGATGAAAATTCTGGGTTTAATATCTTTTTACAAGTGTAAAATATGTTTTCTGTTTTAAAGTCCTAAGTTTGATTGAAAGTAAAGTGCCGAGTTTAACTGCAAAACTTTTAGTGCAGTTTCTTTAATAAGTGTGCCTGCAAATCTGTCATGCAAGAGTATTCACTTACTGCCAATTAAGCCTTTATTTAGAAATTTAGGGTAGATGAAAAAATGCTGGGATCTGTAAAATGATTCAAATCCCAGATGTTTGTGTGAAGTGACAAGTTAGATGTCCAAAGGCAGCTCAGCTGGGAAGAGGCTTTACAGTCAGCTAGTCAGACAGGTCAGCATAAGTTGTAACTTTACAAGCTATTTCTGGTAGCGTGCCAGAAGGAAAACGGACCTGGCTTTTACAAAACTAATGAGTTGAGGTATGGCTTTTGTTCGGATCACTGAGTTCTCTAGAGGCCTTAATTACAGAGGTAGAGCTTCAGGATCAGTTACTGAGATTTCAGTTCACATTGACAAAACTCCAATTTTTAAATCAACTTGGTATTTCTTTTGGAAAAAAAAAAACCAAAACAAAAAACCAAAACAACAAAAAACCCACAAAACAACACAAAGGCAGCTTTGACAAACATGCCAATTTACTGCAGTGCTAAAACTAAAAGGTGGAGCAGTGGCTGGGCTTAGTAACAGTTTAAGTGATTTCTTTCAGACATGCACACAGGGCACATTAAACTATTTTAAGTGTCATTCAAAGTGAGAAATCAAAATGAATGGCCAGAACCTAAATCTATCTGTCGATGTATTTCTCCCAGCCATTTATCTCCTGTTTCTTGCTACCACTGGTGAACCTTGAGGGACAGTGACACTTCCGAACTGCAGCCCAGATCCTAGGTCATCCCCAGACTGGTTGGAGCATGCTTCTTTTCTGCTTCGGCATATCCTTTCTTGTCTAACCCTTTCTGAAGCATCCTAAGCCAGCATAAGACACGCAGCAGTGTACAGAGCCTTTAGTTTCTTTGCAGTGCTTTGTACTTTTCATTAAAGGACTGGGGATCACCGATACAAGTTTACTGCCATTGCAGTTTCCCTTCTCAGTAAAGCCAGGTTACAGAGTCTGCCATTTAAAGGCTGGGGAACCTCAATCTGTCATGGAACTGTCCTGTACTGCTAATCACAGTTTATTCTTAAAGAAAACCAAGAGAAGAAAAACGCCAGCCAACTCCTTTTTCCTTCCTGCCATTTCCCATTTGTATAGCCCACGCAATGCAAATGCTTGAGCTGCTCCAGAATTATAAAGGAAAAGCACGCAGCCAAGATAACTAAACTCTTTTCTTGGGCCCTCAAAATATATGCCTATCTTTTTCTTTTGCAGTATTTCCAGACATAATGCCTGCTGCCCTACTTATCTTGATGTGTTTGCTGCAAGAATACTTCTGTCTCCAGCCTTACAGCAGCATCATGAGGAAGCCAGGGAGTCTGAATGCTGAATCTTTCAGTGAGTTGCTCTTCCCACGCCTCCCAGGAAAGGCCAGGCTAATGTGACTTTGGACAAGTATAACCAGACAAGTAATGCTAATGTGATTAGTTCCTAATGGGTGTAATGTTGTGGCATCATTAAAAGCTAAAAACTGGATGTAAAATGCAATCAAATCATAATTCTAATAATTAGTTTTACACTGACTTTCCAAAAGTTGTTTTGAAAGGCACTCAGTTGTGGCCATATGGTTTTAAAATGTCACTGAGGCTGTCCTTCCTTTTTGGGTTTAGTTTTGCCCTCACCTCGTGAATGTTTTGCTATTTTGTTAAAGACGACAGCCAGTATTTTTGTGGCAGCAGCTCACAAGCAATGAAAACGCTGACTTTGCATGCTTTTCTGCATACATGCACTAGATCTCAGTGAGACGACTGGCTGCAAAGATATCAGGGGATTTGCTCCTGGGAACAAATGCAAATCATTTGCTTAGGCCATGTCGGGGGGACAGCTCTGATAAAACCAACCATTGGAATAGTTGCCCCCTCCCTCCTTGTCTTCCCAAATCAAATCTAGCTGAAAGTCTGGAAAATCTGGATGAACTAGTAATTTTTTAGCTATTTGGCTGAAACACAACTGCGGATGAGAGAAAACGCTGTGAGGAAGCATCCCTAAGCTTGCAAGACACTGGGGAACACCAGCAATACTATGGGAATGCTCAATCACTGCAGATTTCCAGACATAAGTTCAGATATGCTTTAAAACACTGACAGGGCAGAAGAGAAGAGAGATGGGCTGGGACTGACTCTCAAACTGAACAGACTCAGTCTGGATAAAGGGAAAGGAGCTAGAAGTTCTTTAGAAGACATGGAAAGCATGGGGAAAGTGAACTGATGTTTAGCATGAGAGATGGGCAAATACTTAGTTCAAATAGAGCAAACTTTAGCTAAAGCATCAGGGAAGGTGGGAGAACAGGCCCAGGTTTGGTTTAGAAAGAGTCAAGATGAAAGCTTCACTGAGGCAGACTTCTTCCTTAAAACAGCTGTTTTATAGTTAAGAATATTCAGGGCAACCTAGATGAGTATATTAAAAAATGCTACACAAGGTCATGAGCATAGGAAGAACTTGAATAACTGACTACAAACTCTGGTAATCAAGAAAGGAGAGAAAAGACCTCTGAAATTTGTAGGCTTACTGTATTTTTTTCCCTGTTTGTCTGAATTCAAAGAAACAGTTATCTGGCCTCAACCTATTCTCCCGAGCTCTTCTCCACCAGCCTTTCAGCTCTCACCATCTTCTGCACAGACATCACTCCCTCAGACACAGCCCAGACACCAGTGATTTCATGTCAGGTACTACTTGGATACCCTCCGTAGTCCTTACAAAGCTTTTATGCTCCAAGCAGTTTGCCTTCTGCGAGCAGCCGGGCGGCTCAATGGCATGGGTTTGTGCCCTCTTGCTTGTTGGGAAGCATCAACTGTGAGATGATCTCCTGCTAAAGCTGGATTAAGAGAGGCTTTGGGGTCGGGTGGGAAATGTGGAGCAAGAGTTTGGATTCCCTATACATAGCAGTCTTAATACTTCCCCCGCCTCCCCCTTTTCTGAAAATTATTGGCCCAAATACCAGAATTATATATCCTGCATTTTAGGGTGTTCCAGAGCTATTCCAATTTATTCCTAATATTGGAAACAGTGCTATTTTAATGAAAAGAGCCAAAATCCAGCTACTGAAGAGTTTCAAACACAGGGTGTCACAACAAAATACTTTCAGGAGAGGGCTGACAACCACAGTTGCATAAAATGGGGCTTTAACTCTTCTGCAGCAGCTTTACAGCTGACCTGTAAAATGAGAGAAAACTCAGTTTTCCTAAGGAGCTGGCACAGAATCTTTAGCTGCTCAAAGGGCTTATTGCAGAAAACATATTTACCAGAGAGAAAATGAAGCCTGGAAGAGAACCAGCTCTGGGCTGAATGAATTTGAGCAGGCTCTTTCACTGCCTATGTAAGTTTAGTGTATAAATCAAAATTATTAGGGCTTAATTTTTAAATTTTATTTCTTAACAGGGAGGAGGACCTGCTGCTAAAACGAAGCCAACATCATTTTAATGGACTCATTTGCTGAAAGCATGCAATTACAGTTTGACCAAAATGCAGTTTGGGTCACTGCAGGCAGCACACAGACAATCTGACCAATAACCCTCCTTCCCTCCAAGACAGACATACAGAGAAACGTACATACTGCACTGTAAGCCACCGAGCTTTACCTTTCTGGAGCTTAGATGCATTGTCCTGTATCCAGCTGAAAAGATTGGCAAAGTCACAGTCACAGACCCAAGGGTTGCCCTCTAAGCGTATAGTCCGCAGGGAGGGAAGCGCTTCTAGGGCTGCCACATTCAGGCTTTGTAAATTATTGTCATTCAATTCTAACACTTGGAGCTGTTCCAGGTTCTCAAAAGCAGCCTCATCCACATCCACCAGGTTATTGTTTCCAAGGCTCAATTTTATCAGTTTTTCAGCTGATTTGAATATCCCAGCATCAAGCTGTGTTAAATTATTGTAGCTTAAGTCTAAATACACCAGTTTGGTAGAACTGCTAAAAGTGCCCTCTTCTAAAGAGGTGAGGGAGTTATTCCTGAAGTCCAAATAGACTAGATCTCCATAAAATATAAAGAAATCGGCTGGTATTGCCTGAATGTTGTTATCAGCTATAAGCAGTTTCCGTACATCCAATGGAAATGGATTAGGAACACTTGGGAGTCCTTGATCCCGGCAATCTATGGTGTGGTAGTCCATACAGCTACAGACAGCAGGGCAAAAATGACCCACGGGTAAGAAAAGCAGGCAGACAAAGACAGAAAAAGGCAGAAGGCAGAAAGGAAAGCATGGCAACATCGTCAAGGATTTGAAAGCTGTGATGAGCACCACTTCTAAGAGAAAGACATTTTGCTCAGCTGAGCAGCAGTGCCTGGTACTTGTGTGTGTGTGAGATTGTATCCAGGAGATCACATATCATCACAGATCCGATAGCAGCAGTCTTGGGAGGGGGCAGGGAGAGTGACTGAAGGAAAGAGGGAGGGAGGCAAATGTGAGGATTTACACTGTCAGAATATTATAATGCTGTACAGTGTAAGGGAAAGCGATGATTGGGTAAACGGAGGATCTTTCAAAGGACTCCCTTGCTCTTGTGAGCTAAAAAAAGCTGAGAGCCTGTTTGCATATTTGCTTTATATTCCAGCAAATGGGAAATCACACCTGATCCTGTGACTCTGACAGCAACAGCTTATGCTTAAAAAGCCCTCCAGGTAATAAACTCTGATGAAATCAATTATTTTGTTTCTTCCCATGAGCCTACATCAAGGTGACCAATACCCTCCAGAAATGCAAGCGACGGTCAGGGAAGTACCCTGGTTGACTCTAAGGACTCTTTTCCCGTTCATTTGTAAAACAGGGAGCAGAAGAGCAGCAAGGTGGGGAGCCCAAAGACAAGGAACACTGACTTGTGCTGTTTCTGGATGCCTTCATGTTAACATTATTTAAATATCTTTTAACCAAGAAGTATAACCTACTGTAGCAACAAGGAATATGGTCTCAAAAGTGCATGGTTTTTTTTCCTTCCTGTTTTAATGACCAAACAGCTACTTTCTAATACAGCACTAGTAATGTCTGTTGGGCCACATAAGAGTGCAAATTGTGGATCAAATCTTCAGCTTGTTAAAACTGAACAGATTTTCTTCATTTTCAGGGAGGTGAAATATTTGACAATCAATCTGCCTGTCTCCCATGGGACAGCAGAGATGATTTTGCAACAAGGCATCTGTGTTTTTCTGACAACCCCAAATCCACACCCAGAAAGGCAAGTCCTCTGGCAGCTGCAAGCTTAACTTTTAACTCCATCCCTCCCCTCCTTATGTATGTTGTGTAAGCAGACAGAAATGGGACTCTAGTCCTTCGGCCACACCTATGCGTTACGAGAGAAGATTTTTCTAAAGAGATTGTATTTGGGTGCATGTGTCCTGGAGATCAGAGCACAAACTCAAACACCTTTGGAAAGCTCATTTCTAGGTCAGAGAGGCCAGCAATCCTGATTTAAGGTCATGTTTCAAAACTGAATTTGGAGTATCTTTCATCGAGGACAGGGTACAAAAATTTCCTTCTAAGGAAATCCAGGACAGGGCACAAAAATTTCCTTCGTGTCCTCCCAAGATACCTGCACTTAAACTCAAATACTGAAAACAGTATTATCAACCTCTCCTTTCCCAAGTATGTAGAGACACTGAATTGATGGGAGAGAACCAGACTGTTCTCAGTAGCGCCCACTGACAGAAAAAGAGGCTACGGGCACAGATTAAAAACCATCTGAACACAAGAAAACAGTTCTTTTTTACTGTGAGGGTGGTCAGACACTGGAACAGTTGCCCAGAAAATCTGTGGAGTCTCCATCTGCAGAGATCTTCAAAACCCAACTAGACACAGCATTGGGCAACCTGCTCTGACTCTGCTTGAGCAGGGGGATTAGACTAGATGATTTCCAGAGGTCCCTTCCAACCTCAGCAGTTCTGGGAACTGTTGTTAGAAAATGAACATGCCAGGAAGGATTATACTTTTGAACACCTCTCTCACATTTTGCAACACACCTTGTTCCTAATTCATAGGTCTTTTAGCTCAATCACCTTGAGCCAGCCTCTAGATCCCTCCCATAAACACACATCCTGCTCCAGGTGTCTCATGTCTTGAGTTACTTTTAAAACACCACCCAGGAAGAAATGGGCACAGCTGCCTCTATAAATCACTAGGGCAAAGCCCAACTGAATTCCTGAGATGATTATTTAAAATATTTACCTTTAAATTACAGAGGAAGTGGAAGTTTGATAGGCTACCTCTGAATAAAGAAAACCATGCAAAATAACTTTTGTGGTCAGGATTCAGTGAATCAGCATCAACAAGTAACTGCAACTGGTATTTCTCATGTAGAATTGATGCTTTTTAAACTTTCAAGGCCATATCTTGCAAACACTTGCTCCTGCTGTAATTTACTGTTTTTCTGCCCCTAATACAATTAAGGCTTTAAGCCAGAGATAAAGCTGATCCTAACACAGAAAAGTAGAATCAACTTGGTATCTTGTAGTAATGGTAATTTTATATCAAGAGATCTAGCTCTCTGTTTAGTGAGGTTATCAATACACAGGACTTAAGGGTCCCTATGGCTCCTCCTATGCAGACCCACCCTTTTTCTATCAAACATACAAAATCAGACTCTGACATTTTCTTTTCAAAGATGCTTCAGCATTATTATGCCTACTTCACAGATGGGAGATTACAGACAATAAGGCACAATTTGTGAAAGATCCAAGAACATGTTAGCGGCAGGGGTAGGAACAGGACTCAGCTTCCCTAAAAATGCCACCAGCCCTTTTGAAAACTACCACTCCTTTCTGTAAGAAACAGACCTTCCTCTGGCTCAGCTGCTCAGGTGTGTTCTTTACATACTATCCCTTGTAGGGAAAGCACTATAAGCAACACTATCTTCATGGCTTATTCTGCACACTCATATGCAGTTTGCATTTTCTCCACAGGATCTGTGGAGCTTTCCTGTCCGAGATGTTTGTGAAGGCGTCAGCAGGAGACTAGGGATTGCTATTGGGCTCTGGATATTCTGAGATAGGTATCCCGTAGGTTTGTCAGACATCGGCCCTGCTCCCACGGCTAACAGAGTTTCACTGCCAACGCGTAACAGCACTGATCTTCAACTACAACAGACCAGCTCCGGTGCTTGCCATCACAGGCCACCTGCCATGGTCTGACACCTTTCTCTTGGTGTCTCTGGTTTCGGAGAGCTTCTTCCTGACCTGTCTTTCTCTGTATAACATTTCCCATTTCATTTTGTCTGTTCAGCTTTATTCATTCCTTAGCTGCTACTTATTTCTGTACCTCATCTGTCTCCCTCACAGTAAAGAAATTCTCCTGAATCTTTTTGAAGCTTCATTCACTTGCCAGACATTTCAGGCAATTTTGGATAGCAGGAAGGGAGATTCTGCAAAGCTTTCTATCTAATAAGATATTAAAGCTTTACTTCTTTAATATTTTATTTGCATCAGTCAGTTACAGTAACCTGTACTACTAAATAAAGGGTTTAGCTTGCTGTCTGCTAAGTGCACAGCACCCTCTTGTGCCCTACAGGACAGCAGTCATTCCACAACCACTCTGCTCTCTTCCGATAAGCTATTAGCAAGTTTTACCATACTCCTATAGTTTACCTATACTGTGAGCTTCGCTTCTTCCTCTTCCAGTGGCCTATTAAAGAAACCTCAATCCCTCCAACACAAGAAAATAAAAGATACAATCCAGGTGGTGTTCTTATGTACTATTTTTAGAAAGGCGTACAGGAAGACAGCAAAGGTGTCACAGACTGAGCCTAACTAACGCATAGACCTGAGAAGGGAAGCAAATGCAAGGAGAAAGGCAAACTTCCACTTCCCTGATTGCACTAAGGCAGAGGAGCCAAATTACAAAACTATTGTATGCTGCCGCTCTTGTCATTTGAATTTCATTCCATCTACACAGCCTGTCATACCTTTTGGCTATTTGCTACAGTAACAGGGACACTAGATCATAGATTGCCAATCACTTATTGAATCTGGATTTTTTTTTTTTTTTGAGGAAATTTTAAAGTACATCGCAATAGATAATGCATATCAGGATTTTGTTTGGCTTCAGCTGACGCTATGATAAAATACAAAATTGCTCCAGTGAGTAGTCTCACAAATAAAGATTTGTTTATAATCTATGCTTATTCAGTACACCCAAACAAAGCCCTCATAGCTTTCTCACCTGTTATCCAAAAATACTTCCAGTACTAAAGTTTAGTTCACATAGTTTTGAAAAAGCACAAGCTTTCTGATTAGAAATTGATGCCAAACAAAACCCAAATATTCTTCTTTCCACACAGATGGGATCCTGTATAGATCAAATCTCAACTATCTATGATCTTATTTATCTATGATCCTGGCTTCCAGGCTGCCTTAAAGCAAGAGGGACAGGATGGGTTTGAAAAACATGCTTGTAAAACAAACGGGGTAACAATTTCATGATCAAAGACCTACAGAGGAGTTTGTGTCAAATCCTTTTGTGGAGAATGAGGAAATAAAAACAACTTCTCTCCATACCTCCCAGTTGTGGGAGTTGAATAAGCACAACAGTAGGCAGACTTCGGACTAAAACAACAAAGATCTGGCTTGCCATTCCTTTCATTTTCTATTCAGGATACTACTAAGAGAAATCGCTAAAATAAAACAGGGAGTGACAAGCCACACTGGTCCTGGACCTTTAATGTGCTTGCAGTACTGTATCATGGCAAGCGGTAGGAAACGAACAGAAAAACCATTCCCTTCTTTGCCTAGTGAAGTAAGAAGTAGCTTTGTGGAAAAATGACAGAGGTTTCATCTTTCCCTTAGAAACTTCCAACCCTCCCCTTAAAAGTGCTTAAAACTTCCCAAAATAATTTGAGTAATGGAAGTAAAAAGAAAGAGCAATCATAGTACAGACACACATGAAGGATTCAGATCACAGCCAATAAATCCTTACTTACAAGGCAGTGAAAATGAAAACTGTCCGTCCTCATTCATATTTTTGAACAGCTAATTGAGCATATTTTTCCATGAAGGAAGTTATTATTCCAGGCTTATGCTTCATTGAGTTAAGGTACATGTCATGTCCGAGGCTGCTGTACCAGGTGCACATAATGATTGCAAAGGGTTTTCCTCCTCATTATCATACATTAGCAATGCGTCACGGGAATCAATGTTACAACTTGAATGACTAACAGAATGTTAGTCAAACACTGAAATCAAGTGGTAAACAACATCTCTGAACAGAAGTCCCATTTTCATTCAGGTATTTCGCCATTTTGGCTTTAGTGCTTTTTTCTTTTGAGAAAAATCTTCCCTTGCTATGAGCAGGCATGTTTTTATGAATGCAGTTAAGGGGCACCTTTGGACAGTTCTCTCTCTGTCTTACATCTAAGGCAGCCTGAAAGAGCAAAAGAGAAAGAGGGTATATTTATGAGATGATAGAAACTGTGAAGTGAACTGAAGCTTGTATTATAGCGGCCCAGTCCTTCACTGCTGCTGTCATGCCACTGGGAGGGAAATTACATCAGAATTAATCAACATGGCAGCAGCAATGATTGAATTTGAAAACTTTAGACGTTGCAGTTCAGCAGCCAAATGACACCAGCCAAAACCCATCAAAAGACTTCCATCACCTGCTCTAGACAATGTGGCTTACACAGACATGTGGTCACTATCTTATTGTAAACCATTCACAAGAGATGGAACAGTATAAACTACAGTTCCTTTTTCCCCTCGGGAAGGAGTTTGTATCCAGCCACTACAGTGTAGTCAACCGTTTGCCCTCTACATAGTTTATATACTGGTCCAGAATTACCACAGCTTTAAAACAAATTAAAGGCAACTAAAAGTGAAACTTCTCCTAAGCTGTTGAACAGAGATGTGCTCACATATATCCACTGCTACTCTTGTATGTAATAAAGTCACGAGTAAAGCGGGTCTTGGGTTTCTTCTCAAACGCTATTTCTCTGGTCAGAGCCACCAATGGGTCTGTCAAGATCTTAAAAATCTTGGTGAGATCAGCGATCTGAGACTCCTTAGAAGCTCAGAGTTTCTAAATAAAAATATATGTAAGAAATCCAACATAGGATTTGTAGAGGAAAATTTACGGAAGTCAGTGACTTTAAAGTAGCAGTTGGAGTTGAACATAACTTTCATATCTGAAACTTGTTTCAACCTGCATCGACGTTTCAAACAGTGAAGCTAGACAGAGAAGGAAGATACCACAAAATTATTCCAGCTCTGATGTAAAGCTAAATAGAATGTTATTTTTAACCCATGACTGCCATTATAAACATGGCATATTTGCTTCAGAAGACAGGAAACTAATAACTCTTGGGAACCGATTTCCTCCAAATCGTCCACTCCACACTCATTCTTTCTAGCCCTTCTATAGAGAAGAACTCTAATACTTTATCAAAGCATTCAGAGGCTGAATGCGCCTCTGTGCAATCTGACTGAGCAGAGGGTAAAGTATGACAAATGGTGTATGTTCTGGTGAAAAGGAAGAAGTTATTCTGAAATATCTGGGAAGCAAATCTGTATTCTCGCAGTAGGAAATACATAGTTTTAATTTGTACTCTGTGCCACCTAGAAAAACCCTATTAACATTGTAACACTAATGGGCTGAATGTCTTTTCCAGACCAAAGAAGATGGTGCACTTGTGAGGATTTTATGCAAATTCATACCAAATATACACCCAGCAAGAAAACAGTTCCATTTACAAAGGCACGGCTAATTTAATTGGAGGTCAGGGTCTTTTAATGACTCCTCAGTTTACTTTGATAAGGGGATTTCACAAAGACATTACAAGCTACCTTCCTTGGCTGTATTAATTTAACATATTTGATTTAGTACAAGCTAGTCACAACAGGGGAAAAAAAACAGGCTCGATCTTCTAGATCTTTTTTCTAATGCAGAGAGAAAAACCCAAGACAGTCATTTGTGCTTACTTCCCTTCTCCCATCTACCATACGGACTGTTGCTGCATATACTTCACAGATTTAAATATGCAGAAAGCATGTTTGTGTCAGTGGAAATTCCAAGCATCAGATGAGTGGTAGAAATAATGGCAGTAAATATGACACACTTCTCTGTTGCCCTTTACCATAAAAATACGTCATGAAAAATACAACTAAGTGCTTAAAAGATCAGACTGTAATTTCAAAATAGGGCTTGAAAACTGCCCTTCAAAGTGCATCACACACTCATTAAATTACACGCACCATTCCTGCAAGTGTGCAATTCTATATTTTACAGGTTAATTCTGAATAACTGGTTTTCTGCAAAATAATTACTCCAGAAAAATGCATCCATCTCTGCGCTGAAACCATACAGCACTAAGTACAAAGGGACAACAAACAATAGATTAGGACTTGAGGCAAGACAAGGAACACTGAATCTTGCACTATGTTCAAATGCAATTAAACTCACAGAATAAGGGTGTGCAAATGCATGTTTGTATGTATGTGTTCATACCTGAATTAATGCACGTGCAGTTCCCTTTTCTTTAAAAAAAAATATTAAAATAATCAAATACAGGAAATCCAGAAAGGTCAATCTAGCAGAAACAATGGAAAGTTTGGCCCTTACACTTTATCTGCAGAGCTCTTTCTGTCATCCTTTTTAATCCTATGTTAAATAAATCAAATTCCTTTTCTAAATTCAAGAAATACGTAGTTCGTTTATAACCACACAAAGAACAAAACCAAACAAAGTGGTAACCAAGATCCTTGAATCAATGGGATAAAATCCCCTGATGCAAAGGACTTGGTTTTACCTTTAAAGTATAAAGGCTGAAAAGGCCCGTACACTTTACCGTATGCAAATAATGTTTGCAAGATGACAAAAATTCATTATAGTTACCAATCTCTTGGCATAACTGAAGTATCTACAGCCCTGTTCATAGTAAGTGATCCTGGTCATTCACTTGTGTTCACTCTAAAGTGATCTTTCTATCCTCTTACAAGTTTCTCTGGCTATAGAAAAGTATAGTGTCCCTTAGGGAATGCAGCATATTTTGACTTAATGCCTTCTGACATTTCACTCGCCTTGTTAATAAGATGGGTGAAATGTCAGGTGAAATTATATCAACGAGTGCAGCAATCCCCAAAAGGGAAACGTTTGGAGCCTTGCGATACTGCCTCTAGATTTGCTTTTCAAAACCATGTTGATAACCAATGCTAATTCTTACAATGACTAGCTTTCGTAATTGCTTCAGAAATTACTTACCTCACTGACAATGAATTGGGGGTACTTCTCTGGTACTCAGTGATATCAGACAGAACCTCTAGAATTTTATTACAGTCACACTTAGAGTGGTGCATTAGTAATCACTAGCACAGCTGCTCTCTTTAACACCACCTCTTCAGCTGACATGCTGATAGTGCAGTGGTACACAGTAGTTTCAAGTACTAGAACTTCAGCAGGACCCTTAGTATTGGGAGGTGGAGGTGTCTTAGTACTTGGTTGCACAGCTCCAGCATCCAGTTGTTGTCCCACACTATCACATAGTGCTATTGTGCAAGGGCAACTCACTGCCCTTTGCCAGAAGACACATCTGGTTTAGGCATACAATTAATGTTTGAATGAACTCCTTCACACATCATCTTATACAGCCTTCTACAGTTTTGGGGGCTGCCTCATTTCAGAGCTGTTAAAGCTGAGAAACATCACCAAAAGAAGGTAAAACACAGAATTACCTCCCTGGGGAATGTCAGTGAAGTTAATGGGCATTAGGGCTGGCAGTACGCAGAGTGTCATTCTCAGTCATCACAATTTCTGGCTCTACATCTTCTTTTTCTTTAGTAATATCAAAAATAAATCAGTCTCACAAAAATGGAGTAAGTGAAGTCTCCTACATCTCAAATTTCAAGGGAGCTCAGAAGAAAAAGTATGTTTGCTTCAGGCTCTTGTAAATTTTTCAGGAAGGTAATGGCACAGAAGATGAATATGGTAAAAATATTGTTCACGTGGTAACATGTGGAATGTACTATACTCTCCACTTTCTCAGGCTGTGCTATCAGCAAAAAGATATTTTTAGGGATCATAGAAAGGCTGCAGAATAAAAATAGAGAAGCCAAAAATGTCCAACAAAACACTTTCAACAAAAAAATAAAATTGAAAAATTAATTTTAACTGTTAATTCCTGTTTTCTTTTTAGAAAGTGTTTTCAGTTTTTAACCAGGGATTTAATTTGTTAATTCTTACATTTTCACTATGACATTTCTCAGTAGGATATCATCATCCGAGTTTTCCAAAAGGTCATCTCCTATAACTTATGGTCAAGAAATGTCTTATCTGAGCATATAATGAAAGGCCTCAATTTATTTCTTGACACAGACACTTATACAAATTACTTAGTTCCTTCTGCTAATGCTAGGCAAACACTTGCTAAAATTATACGTGTGGCTTCTTCTGATACAGATTTTATGTTATAAACATTTTATTTGCTTTTCCTGCAAATACAAGTCTAGCTTCCTGGTTTTCCTTTGTCAAGAAGGTTTTACTTGCTTTAAAGAAGATGGTTTGAAATTAATTTCTTAGTAGGTGCATAAACAGTCCAAATATTCAAAGCTACCACAGACAGTACTACATCAGTGTCAAAGCATTGATGTGACTTGTGTGACTGTGGATGCAGGCATGGAATTGCTGTCAAGGCACTGATACGGCATCTGTGCAGTCCTTAAAAGTCACCCACCGAGAAACAAGCTTGGAGTGTTTGGAGTTACTAAAAATGAAGATTTTCATGGTGGTGGGAGGGGAACTTAGTTTAAAATCACTTTTTGTTATATTGCTATTTTTGGGTCCCTAAAAGTGGGACCTTTCTTTTCACCAAAATGACACCATGACACCTTTCTTTTCACCAAAGTCACATATTATCCAGAAAAGCATCTCCTCTGGCTACTATTCCAACAAGGTATTACATGCTATGCTATGGGATAGCCAAAGGAATATAGTTGCAAGTTATACCACCAGGAATTGTTTTAATGACTAGTTTTGGAGTAAGAGGAATCACTCTAGATGCACTTTTGATGCTAAAAAAAAAATAATAAAATCATCCAATAAAGGATTAGTTAATGCAAATGTTCAAGAAAGCCCTAATGACTTCTAGTTTGCTTTTAGACTTGTCACTTTTCAGAAAATATAGTATACTGAAATATTGTCACTGATAGTGTGGTTACCAGGCATCACTCAGTACAGCAGACACCTTATTGTCACTTTTAAAAAGTAGTGTCCGGTACTGCCTGCTGCCTTGTGGTACATCATTATTACCTTAAGTGACAGAGGGCAAAAGCAGAAGGATGCAGGGTCAAAACTGCTGAGCCAAGAATAGAGCTCCATAACTCCTGATGAGCTTTCTAGAAGATTTATGTGCACACAGTTTTATGCAACATAAATATTCTACACGTTTAAATAAAGTACAAGTCAAACTCCCTGGATACATGTTCTAAAGCAAAAAAATCCATCTGAAACTAGTGTTTTACCTTTACTCACACTTACAGTGCAATACCTCGGGGACTTAGTTTCCCTTTTTTAAACAGGGGAAGGGAAAAAACTGCTGTAAGACTTACAGGCTATACAGGGTATAAGGTAAATGGATCTAAATCCCTTATTTTAGGAGCAATCATCTTTGCTACGAAAGATGCTGTATTATCGGTAGTTCTTGCATATGATTAAAATTGTTAGTATTCTTTGTATTGTACTTGGTGTGCAGCTGCCTACGCCTACAAATACATGAATCATGGTCCTCTAATTCAGTTTCCTGCAGTGAAACCAGGAAGATATTAACGTTCCAATAAAGAAAAAAAAAACCCTCAATTCATTACTTACATTTAATGAAATAATTTATAAAATAAAGACAGTGTTGGCACCGGAGGGAGAATCTGCAATACTTCCACTTCTGCTCTACTGTGTAGCCTTGGAAAAGTCACTACAGCACTCAGTGCCTCAGTTTCCCTACTGTTTCATATGGAAATAACTAGAAGTAGCAACAGGGTGGAGCTTTAAAGTTAGATGATATTCAACTCAAAAGCTTTCAGCATTTCCATTTTAAAAAGGCATGGACTTTTAAATATTTATGTTTTAACAATACAATAGTGCCTTGATCCGAAGACACATGTAGATGGCTTGGGCTATTAAAGTGGTGAGCAGCCCTCCAAGAGAGCAACTACCTCATTCTCCTTTGTGTCCTAGAATTAGTTTATGCAAGACAGGTCTTGCAAATACAGAGCAAAGCATAAAACATTTATTTCCTAATTTAAAGCATGAATTAATTTACCCCTCAGATAGGAAAACCCTGCATTTGAACTGCCTTCTCTTCTCTCCCTTGAGTTATTACTGACAAGCTAATATCACAAAAAGTGATCTCATGCAATGGTTTGAGTAATGCAAAGATAGACCTTATCTTTGTGAATTCCAGTTTAAATTGCATTCCTCTAGGTCCACCTTCTATACTCAGACTGGGACTCCACCCCTCTCTATATTCTCAAGTCATCATTTCATTTTATCCATACGTAAGTGATTTATAGTGTAGTTCAGAGAATAATCAAGCCCTGAATTTAATCATTGTTTTAACTATTATGAACATGCATTAGATTTTTTTGGTGTCCTTTGTTGTTCTTGTTTCCCTTGCCATGATATTTATTAACTTTATTTTTCAGGAAAACAATCCAATAGTATAAACATTTGGCAAAAATATTAGTCTAGTATTTCTCCTAGACAAAGGATTAACAGTTGCAGCTAAGACCCTTTATTACATTCAGTGGTATAGTATTATGTTTTAAGAGATTACAGGACATTATTCAGCTACATGTCAGTGGAATAATATGTGAATGAATCCAGATTTTGCAGAATAGCTGAAACACCCATGACCCACCCTGATTTCAGTGCTTGGTTTCATTGTCATTTGAGGTATACTTTGCCCCTTACTAAAATTCTACAAATTCTTTTGAATTTGATTGCCAGTCAGAAGGTGAGCTGGGGTCACCACAATGGCTGTCATTTCAAGAAAACCCACCGTTTCTACTGTTGAGAGATCACTATGCCTTATTTCTCTCACCAAACCCTTCACTGAAGCATGTATTTTCATACCCATTTGGACACGTAACCAGGATGGAAAAACATGCTGCTGCTTGAAGATGTAGCAAAAAAACTGCAGCCCAAAACCTCCCTTGTCTGGAGCATGTTTCTCTGCTCAGTTTCCTCACTGGGACCAGGGAAGTGGTGGAATCCAGCCCTGGGGTGAGTGCATTTTAACCAAAACAATACCTGTGAACATCTCTCCCTCTGGTGGCTGCAGAGTACTATGTAGATGGTCTCTTTCTGTTTATTCACTTGTATTATTTGCAGATAAATTCCAGTTACACAAAGTGTATCACAGAAACAGGAAAGAACTCTCTGCTCACTCCTTCCCCACATTCTTAAGTACCCATCCCCACAATCAGCCTGCTTTTCTGCCCCTGCCTGCCCTTCCCCCATTTGAAGCACAACTATTCTTTCCCCCAGCTTTTGCTCATCTTTGCACTTCCTTCATGAAGCTGCTTATTCTTGGGAACATGCTTTGTACACAGAAAGGAGAAGAAACCACATTCTTTTATATGTGATTCCTCCCTAAAACCAGAGTTGAAATGGGAATTTGGTCATGGAACTTAACAGGGGTAGTATTTCTCATTTATTCACCCATGTGCGTTTCATTTCTTCTAAAAGACACACAGGCTTATTCAAGGAGACAATTACTCATTTACAGAAAAGCTGGCTGCACCCATATGCTGTGTGTGCCTCAGTCCGTCCATCTCCTTGTAAACCCAGGCAAATCCTGCCCCACACTGAAGACGCCCAGACAGCTGATGGCCTGGCTGCAAGGACACAGTATGGCTTCAAACAGTACAGGGACTGTGCTGGGTTCTGCTCAAATTCCAAGCAGGTGTGATCTCAGCCACGTTGTCAGGTTTACAACATTTCTTGGTGCATTTTCAGCATGCTAACACAATGTGTATTTTAAAAATGAGGACACGTAAATTCCTAGTGACAGACATTTGCTCTACCTGTATAAACTCACTATAAAAGCAGTGAAAGTCTTTGAAAGTACTAAGAAACAAACTCATAGAACCATTCTGTAATAAATGAGAGACTGAATACACAGTATATGCCTGTTTTTCACTCCTTTTGGCTCCATTGGTGTGTTGCTTTCCTTATATAACTGTTCTAGTTAAAAGAACACTCCTGACCTAAGAAAACCTACCTCAACCTTATAATTTTTTGTTAAATACATGGTGGTCATCCACAGGTTTAAAAGTAGTAAAGAGTGGGCATTCCATATTTAACTCTGAGTCACTCCATTGTATGTCACGTAGAGACAACTGCTGCCAGGCTTTGGAAAGACTTTTTCCAGATAAAGTACTTACTGACAGAAATCCCAACTCCAGCATGTCATTGGGAGCATGCCCACTCCCTACAATCAGCTCTTACACCGTATGTAACCCGTTGCATTCCGTGAAATTTATGTTTTCAGAACTGTGCCCCCAGAGAACTTCACTCTCACAGGAGAAAGCTTTGCTGAGAAAGCAGCCGAGAAGCTCTGCTCCAGGGATCTTTATGAACAACCAACATACATGTCCTCTTGAGAAACTCGGTGTAGACTGTCTACCAAATGTGTCCTACTCCCTTCACACCAGTATGTTTTGCTTCAGCTAGGCAATGGTGTTACTCTTAATTAAAAAAAATATTATAATTCATGCTTTTGTGTTGAACAGCCCAAATTCATCTGCTTCTAATGAAGAACCTTACAGTATGAACAACAACGCTGCAATTTTGAAATGATAAAAGCAGGAAATACAGTCACTTCAACATCAAACCACAGACTTTGAGACATCAAAGTCTTGACATTTTGCATAGATTAACTCACTCTTACAGAAAACTACTGCGTAGCCCCCTCTCTACCCTTTCCCTCTCCCAGCCCATCTTAATCAAGTCTCCTCAGGACTGACTGAAATGCCATCATGGAGAACAGCAGCTTGTACCAAGAACAACTGCCCATAAATCACAAATTAAACCAGTGCAAGTGTAGATGCTTACTTCTTTCCCCTCAAATACTAGTTTATTTTGAAATTCAATTTAATACATCTGGATTTCCTGGCTAGGATGGGCTACTTCAGAATTGCTCTCGCTCCATCAGCCTGCTGTATAGCCCAGAGACACTGCCTCAGTGTGTGCCCATTTATCAGATCATAAAATATTTTAGTTGCTTCTATGCCCCATCCATTGGAGCACTGGTTTGTGAACACCAGTATATATTGATTCCGGTGAAACTGAGTTGTATCAGCTGAAAATCTAGCCCAATCTCTAAAACTGACTAATAAATATCATTACTATTCTAGCTTAAGACCTTCAACTTCAAGCATCGTTGCAATTTTCTGATTCAATAATCTCTACGTTTGACAGCTAGGGCTGCTCACACATCTGTGTATGTAATACGTTACAGTCAGGAGCACAGATGGTCAAGGAACAGGATTTGATTTATAGCTGCTTATCTTAAAAATAGCTGCATAATATGAATATTTGAGTTTGTCAATACCAATACCAATCCCTTCCTATAGGGCACATTTTACTTTTCAAACAGTGAATTCTTCTGTCTTATATCAGCTGCAAGTCTGACTTCCTGTCAGAAGTGGTGTCCCTGTCAGTCAGGAAAAGGCTGTCTGAAACACAATTAGGGTGAAAGCAGCATCTCTGGTTCTCCCATTCCCTGACACCTGCCTGATGAAGAACTCCGGATTGCCCTTTTAAAAGGTAGAGGCTAATATGCATTCTCCTATCTTGCATACCAAATGCATTTCCAGAAATGAGAAGCAAAAAGCAGTGACTCAAACCCAAAAAGCTATCACAAAGCCACAGCTATTTAAGGCCTATGCAATCAACGACAAGATATGATAGACTTCAACTTTAACAATTTGTGAATAAGGGAAGGTAAAAGCCATTTCTGAGGGCAAGGGTCTGTATTTCTGCAAAAGCCTTCTAAGAATCTTTGACTTCCGTGTAAATAACCCTGTAAGATGGAAACATAATCATCCATACTTTCAGTTTAAAGTCTACTATGTAGACCTGAGTATGTGCATATGCAGGTGACTTTTCTCTATACACACACATATAAAACAGCCACACAAATGTCTCATCTCTTGAAAGACAAATATCCAAATTACCCCCCTTACTGTCCCATGAAGTCTCACAAGTTGTCAGAGATTGTAGCAAGGTGACAGATTTGAATGTCCTGGCTTCTGCCTGACTTACTACGCAATTTTCCATGAACGTGCAGCTCCATGTGCTGCTACAATTTCTCTTTCCACAGAACCGTCTCCAGTACAAGTGAAATCTTAACTTACAACATGTCCAGTACATAGAAAGTAAACCTGTATTTTCTGTTCCTACTCTTTCACTAAAAATACACTCGAAAAGTGTAAATTAAGTATTCTATTTGATTTTATCCTTTACAAATCTGCTCTGTAACTAAAACGATACTGTCTCTTTCTGTTGCTGAATTTCCTGTTTCTGTACCCCAGGGGCAGTGGTGGGCCCTGCAATATTTGGTGAGAAACATAAAAACTGTTTTCTGCAAGCTTTATTAATTTTCAAGCCATTTCCTGTTTTCCCTTTGCAGCCAAACCCACCCCTTTTGGCAGGTACTGAATTACAAAACACCCGATCCAGTCTGAGGAAATATTCTACTACTTAAAAGAGGAGGAGACCCAGAACAATAGCTACAATTTTTCATTACCTGCTTTCAACAGGGCAACTTTGATTTACTGTAAGAATCTTTCAGCAAATCATGCTGTACAGAATTGTCCATCCCAATTTTTGAATCCTTTACATAATAGATTTAGTTTTAGAAAACATTATGTAAGTCACAAGCAGAGAGTGTCCACAAAACAAACTCACCTGGAAGTGGAAATAGAAAACAAATTCTATTCATAGGTTGCATTTTTCATAACTGATGTTTAGGCAGCTTCTTTTAATGTGTAATCCAAAACAGCAGAAACCTTTTGTCCAGTTTGAGACACTAGAGCCTCCGTTTGCAGAAGGGACAAGCATGCGCAGGCTCAGGCGATTTACAGGAGCTCTGCATGCTTGGCACCCCTGAACATCAGTCCTGGAAGACACAGGTGTCCTCAGAGGGCTTCTAAAAAAAATAAAAGTCAAACCCGAAAAAAACCCAAATATCAATTCTGGTAATATGGCCCTACAAAGTTTAGACCTTGATATATATAATTCCTTGTGTTTTAGAGATAGCTGTAGTGAAAAGGGGAATCATTCCTGAGATATTTCAGGAAAATACTAATAATTTCGTTGTCATCTGAGATTAAGTACAGTTAACAGATTCGTGCTACACCTGGAGCTCTGTAACAACAGTCCCTTCTCTCTAGCCCATTGACCCCAGAAGCTGAATCAGCATTGTCCCCAGAGTTCATTGTCACACTTTGCTCTACATAGGGTTCCTTACTTTCTGGATCATAGTAACGCTCACTTGCAGGGAAAGGAAGTCTGGAGCTAGGTTTTTGCAGTGTAAATGAATTAAATGTACACATACAAATTATTTCATTCAGCAGAGAAATGCAATCAATTCCAGGATAAACTCCCAAACAAATTGCCAATTATAAGGCCAAACCAATACCAGAGAAGAGATCGTCATAAAGCACTACGCTTTCAGAAGAATGTACTTAGGCAGACTGACCAACCCTAATACTGCAACCGACCATACATACTCATGCACAGGCATAGAAATTGAGCTGCCTACATCTAGCCCCCGCACAACATCCACCTCATCGGCAGTTATGCAGAATCAGTGGCAAGGCTGCCCTTGCCGATACTGGAGTTGCAGTTTAAAGGCCTAGTTCAAAGCCCATTTATCACAATGGGGAGTCTTCCGCTGACTTCAGTGCTCCTGGGTTCATATTGCAATATCGACTGATTCAGGGGAAAGTGTATCATCCCACACGACTTCTGCCACTGAGGCATAACGCTTTGCAGGATATAGTCACTATTTTTCTACTCCCCCAGCTGTGTTTCATTCTTTACTCTTACTGAACTAGAGACAGCCTAAGCCTCTCACAAGGCTGTGCAAATGACTGATAGGGTCAGACGGAAAGAACAGATTATGAAATGAAAACATAAGGACTGTTTGTGCTCTAGACCCTTTCCACCTCCTCCCTTAAACCACTGTGATTAAAACCATAATCTTTTTTTGCCTGGCCAAAAAAAAAAAAAGGGAAAAAAAAAAGAGGATGACCCAGGCACTCATATCCTGGCAATTTGTGGGAATTGTCATAACAAGCCCCAAACAAAAAAGACCAAACAACAACATCCCTGCATAGACCTAAACCTCATTTCATTACAGCATTTGAGTACATGCGCAAGTCCACTACCAAAGACATACACTTACATATAGGCATGCTCTTACATTCTATTTTGAAACAAATAGACCACATCTTTAAGTGCTGCTTTAAACATAGATGAATTATTAAATCAGAATGTTAGGATAACTCCTTTATTGTCACAAAATCTATTGGCTTAACAGAATTATAAGACAGTGAACTATAGTTTCATTAAAAACCCCTTAATCTGGTACAGTTCAAGAGGAAAACTGCTCCCTTCTCTCTCTCTGGCTCCATACCTTCTGCCAAGGGTGTATTGGCTCTTCTGAAAGAATTTTGTTGATGTTTTAAATCAGAAGGCTCAGCAATGGCTCCCAGCCTTAATCTCCTTACTCAGCAACATGCTGTACTCACTAGAAGGCAAGTTCCTGTCATGGATGTCCTTAAGGAATAATTTCATCTCAAGATGACAATTACCAAGACATTCCTAGATTTTTCACTAACTTGTTTTGCATCTGTAGGCAAATTTCTTTCCCTTTGTCACACTTTGATACCATGTTAGAAGCTGATTTTATTAAATTCTTCATAGTTCAATAAATTTATCTAAAGAGCTTTTCTTTGAGGAACAGGCTGGAGCAGGAGAAATAGGCTGACATAGAAGAAACTATTCCTTATTGGGAAGAACAATAAAAAGGTTAAAAAGTGTCAAAGTAGCCACTGGAACTTGGACATCTCCAATTCCTGAAAGCTCAAGAGCTCAGTTCTATACCCGGAATACAGTACAGTTTAAAGGAAGAAATTATTTAACTCAGCAAATAGCTTATCCTTCTTTAGAAAGGCTTATTTCTAAACCTGAGACAAGTTTGTTTATATGAATAATCATAAAAATGAAGGGTCTTCAGAGTACCTTTGAAGAAAATGGAATGAAATCCTAAAAATACCTTCTTTCCTGATGAGAATTTGTTAACATTGGAAAGTTACTGTTTGTTCTAGTTTGTCTTTCATAGTGTACTACATTAAATTTTTCTTCTGAAAATACATACAGAATTCCAAACGTTCCATTCTGATAAGGTAAAAAATGATTTGTTTCAATTTTTCAAAATAAGTTTCATTAAAACTGACATAATCCCCTAGCAAATTTCAATTTCATATGAGTGATGTTTCCCAATAAGCAAACATTCTTTTAAATAAATTTGAAGCAGCATTATCAAGGAATAATTAATCCCAGATTTTAAGATTGAAGACATGCTGAAAGTTAGTACATGGAAATACTTATTTTATTGTTTTTCTAAAGACAGTAAACCAATATTGCCTGTTGTTTCTTTGCATTAGCATTGACTGTTTTCATCCTGCTCTCCTAGTGATCTTCAACACAAAGAACACAATTATAGCACCATAATTTATATCTACAGCTAACAGATTCCTTTGGCACCTATCCCTTTCGAAAGTAAAGACAAGCCCTACGGAAGGTGTTGCATTTCCCATTTGCAGCCCTATTTACATCACTGTATCATTGCTTACATTTGGACTTGCTTTGCTCCTTTATAGCGCAAAGTGTTGTGGGGTCTTAATGACAGCTCTGACTCACGCTTACTGAGCAAAACAATCTAACCATGGTCTTTTTTTTTGTTTTTGTTTGGTAGTTTGTTTCCTTTTTTTTCTTTTTTAAAAAAAGATAAAACCTCTCCCACAAGTCTGCCCCACTCTTCTGTGGAGGTTACCTCCTCCACAACTGCCAGCAGAACGGAAACAAATCTATGCTTCTGCTGCCATGCTTCAGTCTGATGTCCTAGCACTGCTGGACTTCACCGTACAGAAACAGAGGGAAAAGATCACATACTTCCTCCACTCAGCTATGTGGCACACTGGTATAGTTAGTTCACACGCGAGCACCAATTAAAACTCATCACATTTGTAAATCGATGTAAATCACTAGATTATTACTTGCCCAAGACAAGGGAAGATTCAGAAAAGGATTACTATAAATCATTGCTCTCCAAGTCCTGCTTCAGCCCTGGTTCCTGTCTAACAACCATTTCTGAGAAAAATTCTCTTGCAGATGGTAGAGGGTTACTCTAGTCTTACATACATGCTATGCAATGCTGATGTGCAGAAACATATACAAGTAACTAGTCTTGTACAGACCATTGTATAACTGTACTACTAATATTTACATACAAGGAAAAATCCATTATCTCTCTATGTTGATATTAGCACACTGAGGCCAGCAAGCCTGTGGCCAGAGATAAATGGTAGAGTACAGCTAGGATGTCACTTGAGGACACGAGCTGAGGGAGACCTAGACATGTCGAAAAATTCAGACAGTATTTACTGCAGAACTAAATAACTGTCCTAAAACTATTTCAGTATCCCTAAATGCACATTCACTCCAACACTTGCTCAGATAAACATGGGGGCTCACTTTGAAATGAAAAAACCCATCAGTTCACTGCTGGAAATAACAGGAAAAGTGTCCTTAGTGTTGTTCCTCAAATATTTTTTAAGGACAGTTTGCAGAAGGGAGGGAACTCCCTGAACACCTCCCTCTGCCTAAATACCCTTTCCCCCTTTGCTAAATAAGAGTCTTCTGAAAGCCACAACAGCTCCTGTAACTTTAAACCTGGGCTGAGATCATAATTTTAGTGCTGACCAAACAGAGTAGAGGGCGGGCCTGGCTCGTCTTTGAGGACCACCTTAGGCATGCTCCCACCCCTTGGCTAAAGAAAATAATGCCGATTCCACACAGTTTTCTTTAGCTGTATAGTTATCATCTGGGAAAGCCTTCCCCTTTTAGACTACAGCAGTTAAAGGAATATTTGGAATACCAAAGTATTTTCTGCAGTGATTTCTTTTTGTGATCTCAATTCTCTCCTGCCTCTAAAAAAATTAATCAGAATTTGAATCCATCTGGTCTCAGCATTGGAAAGCTATTGTCTAGAGCAGATCAAAGATGTTTATTAAAGTTCAATTCTTCATCTTCGTTCTAGGGAGCATGCCTTTCATAGCACTTGCCGAAGAAGGTAAGAACAAACTTTGGTTAAAATTATTTCTAGTCATTTCCTGTGATTTAACAGTTTGTATGCTTACTCATAGGCAATATATATAGTTGCTCTGTCCTGTTTATAAAAAACTTTCTTTTGAATAAGGTACTACTGGGCATTTACTATGGCTGCAATCAGGAAAGAAACACATGAAAAGTTTTCAGATGGGCTGAGTTATGCACTGTTAGAAAAGTATTTTCTGTGTGTGTCTGGAAGGGAAGGAGAACAGTACAAGCAGTCAGGGAAGGCATTACATCAACAGCCCTTGGAAATGTCTTCAGTTCCACTGTAACACATGCAAAGGAGACTGCAAGCAATAATTTAGTTGTAACTGACATTTGGGTCGTAAAACTCCCTATGAAAGTAACTTTTAAATCTTTCCATTCAAGAGTTTAGCTTCTGTATTTAGAGGCTTAGAATTTGAGCCTTATGAAGGGTTTTGCTAATACTAACTTAGCCATAAGCAATATAAACAAGTGAGGGCAACTAAAACAGGACGACTTAATACCTAAGACAGATTTGAAAAGTGATATATATCTACTCAGAAGTTGTTTATTTGACAAACTATGTCTTTTGAATTTTACAAGAAAAATACAACACTAAGGTAAAACAGATGTTTAAGTCTTTTTACAGCTAAAGGAGAAGAGTCTCATTTGTTAACAGTAAATCAGAATTATCCTGATCAGTGCTTGATTCCAGGAACATAACATTCAAATTCAGTCTTTCTGCATAGTATTTGACTCATTATGAATGAATTGGCCATCAGGCAACATGCCTGATGTATGATGGATGCGCAAACAAATAGTATGCCTGTAGTGGTTAAATACAGCTACTTTGCCATGGGACATGTCCCAAGTACTAGTGCTCCGAAAACAATAACCTGAAACTCAACCCACTAGTCTTCCAAAGCATAAATCTACTTGTCTGACTTGGATTTGGGGACCCTAACTGAAACACATGATTTGATTTTGGCCTGATGACAGTCAATATCATACTGCTGGAAATAACGGAGCTGTATCAATATACAGTATGCATGGATGTTGGCTTGAAACATCTAATGGGAATTCCTAGTGTTCTGTATGTCAGAATGAGGCTGAAAGTTTGGAGTTACGTTCAAAATTTCACAGAAAATCTAAAAATCAACATGTATTAGGCAAGTACTAAACATTGCTTTCTAGGCTTTCTCTGGGATAAGCACTTAGAGGTCACCCAGCTAGCTTATCCTTAAAAAGCATCAAAAAGTACCAAAGTTTGAAGCCATTAGAAATGAGGCAAAATTCACCACAATTTCATAGAATTACCTTAAGCAGTTTCTAGGATACTTGAATTACAGGGGGGAAAAAAAAAAAAAGGTCTTTCATCTTAAGGCTTTTGGGGAATTTTTAAGCATATTTTCTCTCAACTCCGAGGAGTTCAGCAGCAATCAGGTTGAAACCCTATTAGCCAGAAAAATGTTAAAATATTTCCTGCTTGCAAGGTTCTGCCTCTGTTTTATTACTAGTATAGTCTGCATTGAACTCCACAGCTGGATCCAGAACATGGTATTTAAGGCTCTCTGTGTCTGTTTCGGTTTTATGACTTTTTCTTCACGTAGGGTCAGTCATTTAGGATAACTTCCAAAAGATACAGACCAGAAAAACAGACTCCAGATATGAAATATCCAAGTCCCAAATATTTAGCATTTAGTGTATCACTGCTGTTTACTGATAACCATCAGCAATTACAAGTTAGAACAGACTTAACATGACAATGCCACATTTGGCAACCTCCGACTGCACCGACAGTGAAGATGGAGAATTTTTTTGGCTTGTATAGTACTAGGTGGGAGTGGGTATATTCAGATACCTGAATCTCTGGGGTAGGCAATTTGGCCTGAGGTTTTTAAAGAAAGTTTCCCTATCAGATTCCGATACCCTTAACCCTGACCAAGCCATAAAGAAATCTGCAGCTACTCTTATTTGGGCACTCCATTTTCCAGATTGAAACTGAATCAAGAAAAGCAGGTTTGTTTTGATCAAGAAGCATAATTCCAAAATCTTTATTATTGGTTCCAAATTCCTCCTTGAATTGCCAAATAAATAGAATTCAGCTGTTGATCCTAGTTGTAAGCATAGCATTTTCCCCCTTCCAGGTAGTCATCCACAATTTGAGTAGTTTCATTAGTATCTGCTGTCTTTAAGTTGCTGCAACTCTACAAAAAAGCCAGAGGTGTGGAAACCATTTCAAGACAGCTGTGAACCAGAAATGTGATTGAAAAAATAGCAGTTACCACTGATCCAATAACAGGACTATCAGCCAACCTATGAACAACATTTCAGTGAAAGCCTATGAATCTTAAAGGAGAAGTCAGAAATGCTTAAACCTTCTTTGCTCATAGAGAACATCCAAATTACATCTATCATTAGTAAGTTAAAAATGAATGAAGATTTATGTTGGAAATTTCCTGGGTTTGTGCTAGTCTTAATAGGAATATTCGGTTCTAAATTCAGCAACCTTATTTGCAAAAGAAAGGATAAAGGCTCCTTTAATTGGGTCACAAAGCAAGACAAAGCTGTAAGAGTATAAAATACTAAACTGATGTGGAGAAAAAGGAGAATTAGCTTATTAATTCACTTTATTCTTTATATGTGACCTTCCAAATACAAGTAATGGTAGAACTTAGCAAAAATACAGGAAGAAAACCTAGTAACAAATTTTACATCACTGTCTACTTAAAACACATTCACACATGCTCTATTTGTGCTATCCATTCATGGTTTAAATCCTGACTGAAAAAGCAAAGTATTTGGTCTTTCTTACAACAAAGGACAGCCCTGAGCACTACACAAGCTGATGAGTTTATAGACTAAAGCATTTCCTATTGAATCATTAGCAAATACATTTTTGTCCTTCTGTGCTCCTGTTCAGCATATAAAAAACTGAAGTGAATCTTCGCACACAGGATCAGACCAAACAAGCTGAAATGGAAGTTGGCCTAAATTTTTTCTGAGCACAGCATTAATCAAACAATTAAAAGCAGAAGCATTCCAATGAGTGCTTTAGAGAGGCAACACATTTCCTAACTTGAAACCTTTCCCATGGTGCAAGTATCACTGCAGAGAAGGAGATGACTCTATTGGCTGTCACATAACATGAACAAAAATTAACATGATTGTCAAACAAGTTACCACATGTCACTTGAGCTGTATCAACTATCCACGTGTCTAATCTTACCTAGAGGCAAATACTGGATTATAACCCCTTATGCAAGTCTCAAAATTAAACAGGTTTATACTAGGTCATGTTACTTTACATTTGTTTTGGACTAAAAGTAAGCACATTGACAGAGTAATTTAGATGAAAAGTGTTTATATGATAAGAAAGGAAACAGAAGTTTACAGTCAACTGTGAAAGACTAAGTTGTTTGTTTTTCAAAATCATAAAAACCAGAATTGACAAAATTATAAGAAGGGATTTTTTCAAAAGTATCTTGATTTACCCAATCTGTTGCCAGTTTAGTGGCAAAACTAAACAATAAAGTCAGTCAACTCTAAACTCTTCTGAAAAATCAGATTTGTAACTGCTGGTAGTAAATAAAATGAACAACCAAAATGAACAACCAAAATGAACAACCAAAATGAACAACCAAAATGAACAACCAAAATGAACAACCAAAATGAACAACCAAAATGAACAACCAAAATGAACAACCAAAATGAACAACCAAAATGAACAACCAAAATGAACAGTCGCATGGGACTCCAAAAGGAAGCCCGTTTTCTAGTAAATAAGCATGACAAACCCTTTCACCCTGCATCTGGCTGCAACATGAATGAGTGCACTTGCTCATGTGTCCCCATATATGCCTTTTGTAAACTACATTAGCATAACATGAATCTAGCTCTACATGTCTAATACCTGAAACTTAGTTATCACAAAAAGGAGAAAAACATCTTACTGGATCTAAGTTAGTAGGTCTGAAAATCAGTGGGACTATTTTGCAGTGTCTTTGTAAAAGACCAGCAGAGAACAGATAAAATTTGCTTTCTCCTCTTCACCGAGAAAGCAGAGGCTTGCCCATCTGTATCTCAAAAGTTAGTTTTTGAATCTGCGTAACTTTACAAGCAAAGGAAACAGTCATATATAAAAGCTCACAAGAGGACCTTTCATTAACTCAGGCTGCACAGTGAAAACTGGAAACAGAGAGGCCAGATTCTCAGCTCTTGTAATTGAAAGGTTTCCACTGAACCCAGGCATTTACCCAGATCTAGTACTTGTAAGTCATCTGCAAAAATAAGCAGCTGAGAACCTAGAGAGATAAAAGAGCATTTTATTAGATAATAAAAAAACAGTAAAGGAAGGATAGCCCACAGCGTGCAGGCTGTTGGACTCTGACAGAAGCATGCAGTGTTTCCTCCTTGTGTCATTTGAGGCAAGCCATACATACATGTGTACCACAGAAATGACTACTGTTTGCCCAGGTCTAACATATGGTCTGTCTCAGTTGCACGTTTGTTTTGTTGGTTTGTTTGCTTTTTGTCTGGATGCGGTCAGGGACTACAGGACAGAACCCAAATGCTGCCAGGTCCTACTATTCACTGCATCCCAGATCCATGCTGCAGCCAGGCAGCCTCTAAAAGGGCCTCCTCCGATTTGTGTGCGCACATACCATACCCACCATTTGAAATAAAGCTGCAGCAAAGCTCACATAGCCATGTGGTGCACAACTTGCTACAGGGCATTTCAGAAAAAGATGTAGAATTGGGAGTATAGGTATGTTAGGATGTTCTAAAGAGAAACAAATGAGAAAAATAAGACACAAATTTACTATTGGTTTCCAACCAAGTATCTCAGAAGCCTGGCTAAAGACTCTCAAAGGAAAAAGAAACTGATGCTGTGCACATTCTCATGTTGCTTTATGACTTCCTCGTGTTTTTCCATCTTTGTATTTGTTGATTACAACCACTACAACATCTAGAATAAATTGTATCAGAATAATTCTTTGTGAGGGCACAATTCTACCGTGTACACATTTCAGGCAAACGTACTCTCTTGGGCTTGAGTAGTGTAAGAGCTGCTGCTAAATCTGTAAAGGGGACACACTTAGTTCCAAATGCATATTAAAATGTTTTTATAACTACAAAACCCATCCAAGTATTAGCTATTATGTTATTAGTATGAAAGTCAGACTAAACATATTTGAATGCATCTTGCTGGCTGTGTGGCAATATAAAGCAGCTAGCCAAAAATCATTGTGTGAAAATTAAAGCCTAACCAGTTTCCAGTTAGTGTTTTGCATGCATATTTCAAACAAATGAGTTAGGAAATGATCATGCAAACAGTCCTGCTGGCAAATATGAGGCATTAGTAACCTTCATCAAGGCAGCTGTGAAAGGGCACATGGCTGCAAGACTCAGTTTTGGGAAGGAAGTGATTCAGGGAAAAGATTAGTTTATTACTGTATTAGAGGTCACTTCTTAATTCCTTTCATCTGCATTTACATATCCCTATATTTGTACACAGACTGTCTGCTTTCTGCTGCATACCCCATAAATTTGCTGATCCATTACATGAAATTTTATCCTTTTCTCCTTGTCTTAGCTCCAAACGCTCATTCCTTCTCAGCCATGGAGTGATAAAAAAGTACTGTAATGCTGCGGTTTTAGGTGCCCCTTACAGAATGATGCAAAAAAGCGTTACGCCTTGATCACAACTCCAGGCTTGTTGTCCCAATCAAACCCTTACTGCTCAGAGAAAACACAGAAACTGCTAGTAAGACTAGCAGTTGCCACACACTCATGGGGCAGCAAATGTAAATAAGAAAGTGGTTTTATCCCACATTCATGGGATAGCAACTCTGAGGTCAGTGTACTTACCAGACAAGAAATCAGAGACTGACACAGCAACATTATTAAAAGCATAAGCCTTAGAAGACTCATCTCTAGTTCTGCAAGGAATATTTTAATGGAATATCCCATAGTGGAGTTAAATTGTCTCTTCCTTCTTAATGCTTGCAGCTCTGTGGCCGGTATTATCATGCATAAGAGAAAGCTTAGTAACTTACCACCTTTTCCTCCTGTGGCTTTGTTTCATAACTTTGGTTGTGGGTCATACACATACAGCAAGCACTTGAAGAGCAGTTATTTTTCTCTGTATCTGCCCAGTTAAAACATATTTTGTTTTGCTTTCCTGTGGGTATCCTATATACGGGCAATGTAGAATATTGTAACATTCAGAATATGTGATATACTTCAGAAGCAGCTGAGTGGTTCTTTGCCACTTGGCACTGTCTAAACTCTGGCTTTGTTCCTTTGGCTAAGCCAGCCGCAGCAATAGAAACCATCTGTAGTAGGGTGTGGTGACCAGAGGAAACATTTCTGACAATTCAGCAAAACATTGTCATCATGAGCTACACGGAATACCTGAACACAGTCAGTCATACTCTAAATAAGGCTGAGCTAGATCCTTTCTTGTGCATCATGACCATTTTTCAACTTGCAAATACTTTCCAAAGTTCATGGTATTTTGTCATCCAGCTTCCTTCATTATAAAAAGCAAAGCTGTCAGTCTTTGTATAAGGAAACTGCATTAAGCTCTTCAGGATTTAGACAGGCAGTACACACTTCCTCCTGAACAACAGAAAGTCTAGACACTTAAACATATGCCAGGGCATTTCTTTATCATGGCATGACGTATTAATCCAACTTCCAGAAGGAATTAACAGAAAAAGAGAAAATGCCAATGCTGTGGCCCCAAACAGGCTAAGGATACTGCAGATGCCATGAATTTTGCAGGAGCCACAGGTACAAATGAGAATTTTAGTCCTCATCAAGAAACTTCCTTGCCTTTCTAAAGTCTGAAAATTTTAACTGCCCAAAGACTCAAAAACCAGAAGACAAAACCCAGAACCTACTATATTATAAGTCTTCAAAACCTCAAATTTTCAAAGCCCAAACAATTTTGTAGCCTGGATTTGTCAGTGTTGAACCATTTCACAAAAAAAAAAAAAAGACACACCTATACACTTTTTAAAAATATCTGAAAATGCTTAAGGAATTACAGAAAAATAATGGAAAACTACTTTGAGAGAAAAATAAGCTGATGAGGTAGATTTTGGACCTGACTGAAATAAGTTTAAGATGAAGCCAAATGACAGACACAATTGTATTTGAAAACTACAGAGCTGATGCTGAGACATTATGTATTCAAAAGGCAGATACCTTATCAAGTCATACATTTTTGTTAAACTTCCACCACCATGAATAAAAGTTTCCACTGAACTACAGCTGAACAAGATTCCAATAATGAGATACTGACTTTAAGACTCTGCTCACAATCAAATTAAGGGCTGTGAGTGAAGAATGCATCCTCAGAAAAGGAATTCCTGTATCAGGACATAAACGCTGAGTAAAACATGGCCAAAACAGGATGGCTAACACACACATGCATACTCAGTCCTTCAAACACCACCACTTGCTCTGTAACAGTTCAGGAAGCAGATACTGAAAAACAGCTGCCAAGTCCAGATAGTTAGTTCAGTAATATCTCAAACAGAAGAGTGACATCTCCCAAGTGACCCGTCCCACTAAATTCTTTCCCTTGCTTTTCTAGAGAAGCATTCCACAAAGCACCTACCTAGCACAGCTGGATAGGATAAGATATGATACCAGTAAGATACAGGTAAAAATAAATTTGAATTTTAAGATCAAAGCTTTTGTTTGACAGTTAGCCTACTAGTTTTTTGGGTTTTTTTCAGCTGTTATAAATAAATTTAAAAAAGCAGGTTCAGTTAAGCCCCAGAGGGCCAATGAGCAATAAAAATTATTTCAGCTCTTGCTAGAGGGAATCCTTTAAGGTTAGCCATTTTTACCTACTGGTCTCTTACCACAGAGATGGAAACCCATTCTCTTTTAAGGGCTTCCTATTTCAAGGACTAGGCTAAAATACAGGCTTACAACTGCCTTTGCCCACTAGTGTCTGGGTTTATTCAGACTGCTGGGAAAGAAACAAGATCCTACAACATTTCTCATCTTCAAAAGTATCTTTGTTGGTTTTGGAGATACCTGAAAGAAATGCTAATGAACAACAGTTTTACAACTCAGTCTCCTTTCCAACACAACCACTGTGCTTTGAAAGCAACCCTAAGAGGTTTTTCTAGTAAACTGTCACTCCATGCATAACAATGAGTAGTGAGCTCATCTTCCCCTAAGTAGGTCATGGGATGCTTAACCATGGGATGTTTTCAAAGCAGTATTAAACTTTTAAAGACATCGTATTTTCTCCTGGTGTGAGAAGTTGCAGCCTGATAGCAGCTGGGGACTTTGAACTGAAACACACCCAGCTGGAACTTTGGCAGAAAGAGACACAATGATTAATTCACATCCACAGCAATGTATAGCTGCAAACAGAAGAGGCCATAGTGCTAGCAGGAGACAATCACAGCACTGTGAGGCACTGTTTTTATTTACAGCCTCCTCTAAGATAATATTAAGAACATACACAGAAACACTACTTAACTCTATGGCTCTTGCTACATTTGGCCCACATCAGATGAAACCAACAAATGACTAAAGCACATACACCCTTACATCCCATTTACATCTCTTTGATGTCAGTGGTATGTATATATGCCTTGTACTGGGTACTGGGAAAGAAGTTTCAATCTAATAGTTTCTCTCAATTTCATTTAAATATTTTGTACTTTATTATGACCTTCTCTAACAAAGAGTTGTCTAGTATCAAATATTCCTTCCTACAAATGCAATACACTGATAAACTACCTCCCAAGTCTTTCTTTTGGTAATAGTTCAGTAGTTTCTGCTTAACTACCACCCAGACCACCTCCAGCATCTGTCCAGAAAAACAAACCTGGAAATGTAGTCCAGGGACTATTCTCCAGCAAATACAGGACCTCACCTTGACTGCAGTATTATGCAGATTGGATAGGGCTGGGACAAGACCTTCACATTGATAGGAATCAGTTCAATCTGTGAGCTTTGGGAAGCTAATAGGAGCTGTATTATTCTAGTTTATTACAGTTAAGGAAAGGCAGCACTACCAAGGCTGACCCAAATCTCAGGTGAGCTGAATTACCTTCTGGAAGTATTTATCTTTCCCTACAGACTATAAAAGATAAGGACAGGCAGACACTTTATTTAGGCACCTTTATTAAGAACCTAAAATTAGGCAAGATTAATATGGGCCACCTCCTTTTGTCAATCACAGTATGCTGAGGGCAAATGCACTGAAACAGATTTTCTACATGTCACTTATTGCCAAGAATCTGCAATAACTTTATCACACAAAGAATAATTATTTCATGTTTCTTCGTGACATTCACTAATTTGCTAGATATTTGTTCTGTGACACTGTTTCCCTTCCTGCCTTCACTATGAGTTAGTTCTTCAGGGCTGAAAGCTACTGGCATGTCAAGAGTACAAGCAGCTTCTCTGAATAAGCTGCTTGTTGTAAACATACAAAACTTATTTCACTTTCTACTTGGGGTTTTTCCTCTGGTAATTGGTTTTCTCCATCTGTGCTTATTTTGCAACTAGTGAACAAAGGATGTTTTTTCAATTCCAACTGGGATTACAAGGTAAACTGATCCACACACAATTAATGGTGTTGAGCTCTATTGCTATTTCTTTCTTTACACTTGACCTTCCCATAGCATAATCCCAATATTGTACTTTAAAGAGATTACTTTATAAGCAAAAAGTAAGTATTATGAAGTAGTGCCACATCTTAAAATGCCCTGATATTTAGAAGGTGGCTAAATCAACAAACCTAGAAGTCGAGCCCCCTTTATGCTATCTCAACAGAAAATTTTCAAGGCTGCTCACTTGGGGTATTTCAATCAAAAATGACCAAAACATTTTTACCATTTAACTTAGAAATGTTATTTACCCCAGCCTGTTCTAATCTTTCCATGGATTATAAGATGATTTTTGGGAGACTGGCTGGCTTAATTATCCACTATATTAGGCCTCATGTTGGCATCACATGAATATACTTTCTTCATCTGTTAGTGCCTAAAGTACTACTTGCACACCCTTTTGGCTCTTAAATAGAAAGTCTATCTGTATTCAGGCTTATAAAGGTATAAAAATATAAAATTCTATTTACTTGAGTAAACATGGAATTAGAAATCTAAGTTTAGAACAGTGTTTAGTCTCTTGGCGATGGGACAAAGCTTTCAGTCTTACATTGCTAGAGATGGATGAAAAATTTTTAGTTTGGTTCAAAAAAGTTTTGGGAGCAAGGAAAAATATTTTCAAGTTTCCATCAGAATTCAGATTAGAGTTTCAAGCAAAACCAGATTTTTTTCAAATCATTCATCCTTTGTATGAAAAATTTCCTTTAAAGTATCAGTGCCTTTTTTTTTTTACTAATTTCAAAATTAAATATTGGCTTTTTAATTTGATATGACATTTTTATTTTAAAAGGGGCAGTTAAAAATGAAAAAAGTTAAATTGAACTCAAAATTAAAGAAAAATAATTTCCAAGTGATACATGCGCAGCTGATCCAGAGTGATTCTATCCTTTTTTCAGTTTTGACTGGTATCAAGCAAAATGCCCATTCTTTCTAATTGCAGTCACAGAACAAAAATTCTGTTTACTTGCCTCTATCATATACAACACAAGTAGCGTGGTGCATTTAGGAGTATTAAAGTCTTCCTTAAGAAATAGTCTGACTATTTGGAATGAGACTAACAATTCAGAAATAGTCTAACTTCAAACACAGAGGAGATGAGAATGTTCTTAGGTCACTAAAAACCAGGTGAAATTAGTAGAAACCGTGTTAACATTTAATAAAACAAACAGGTCATGAATATTTCTCTTACATAAAATATTCAAATGGTACAGTAAATCTGTTTTTAAATAACTCATGTGAATAGCTGTCCTGCTCCCTGAAGAGATCACTACACAGCACTACCAATCTACCCCTTACTATTTACCAAATTAGATGTATCAAACTGTCTTGCAAAGGAAAAAAGGATTAGGTATTCTTTGTTTATAATTAACCTATTAGCAGCTGACAATTGTTACCTTACATCCATCATAGGCAAATGATGTGTGAGCATCCAGGGTCTTCTCCTGCCCCCCTAAAAATTCTCAGCTTTTTGAAGAGAATGAACATGGCTCTCATTCACATAACCTTCAGCTATCATTGCAATATTTCTGAGCAGTAACTCAGTATTATGCTGAAAGAGTACAAACTGGGTTTGAAAATGTTTGGTTGCTGAAGTAAATAGAAGTTAGATGCAAAATCTGAAACCATGGAAGAATTTTTCAGAAGTTTTAGGGTTTTTTGCCTGAAGTTTTTGCTCAGGACAATGTCTATTATTAGCTCTTTGCTTAAATTTAAACACTGGTATCTGGAATTAGCAGAACTCTTATGCCTCAGGCAACAGCATAACAAGCAGCCTCACCTAGCTTTATAATCATGGTGAATTAGGAACTGCCAAGAGATAACACACTATATTAACATCATACTGCATATGGTCACAGTTTTATGAATCAGCAAGAAGCTTACTCAAATGATACTTATTTTTCAACATTTTCTTCATACTGCCAGTTATCTTCACATATCCGTATCTTTCATGTTTTACCTTGTTCCATCTCATTTTTCCTATTGATGAAGTCTGGCTGTATTTGTAAAGAAAGAACATTGTGTGGGCCAAAATTTAAATATCCGTTATACCAAAGAGCACAGATGACATATACAGGTCTAAAATAAAAGGGGAGACCTTATATTGTTACCTAAAAATAATTCAAATTATGGCAATTAAGGTTTGCAACTTTAGAAAAATCTCTGAAAAGATTTTTGTAGGAATATTTTCTAAACTATAGCTACACCCATAAACATTAACAATAGTTCTAAAAATAATGGTTGCAGCTGGAACTGAGCTGAAAGATGGGAGAAAGCGCTTACTATTTTAGAAAATGGAAGATGCTTCAAGTAATTTATCCAAAACCATAAGTTAATGCTTAACTTGAAATCTGGAGTAGTCGCATCCAGCTGGGAGAGAAGGGGGCAATCTTTTCTTAAGGAAAAAAAAAAGAAATCTTTTCTTGGACAAAGTGTTTAGTAGCCAATCTTTCAAGGTTGTGCCAGGGTTAAGGGGTGTGTACTTAAGCTCTTTGTCCTACAGCTTTGTACAAAAGTATAGCAGAATTCAAAGTTAATCCAAATAATTTTGTACAGGGGTAGGGAGATGGAACAGATCCCATGTTTAACAAAATTTATGTGTCAAAGTAGCCAAAAACACGTGACTACCAAGTAAAATCCTAACTCATTTTCTAAAATTTTATTCAGCAAGCTCAGTTCTAGAAGAAGAAAGTGCAACAATTGATTTCAGAGACAGAAATTACACAGAATTTGAAGAATTACCAACTCTGGTGAGTCTCATTCTAAATAAAGGTTCCTTTAGGTTGCCCTGATTTCATATTCCTGGTGTTGTCTTATGGCTTAGGTTTTGAGTAATCATTATAAATTATAAAGAATAACTTTGAGTTCTAACAGAAGAGATCTAACGCCAATGCTTTTGCTTTGCAAGCAATCAGGTTGAAGGTGACAAAACTGAAAACTGTTTTGGCAGATCCATGCTGCAAAAAATGTTCTTAACCTGCTTATTCACTGCCATTTGCCTCTTCTCATTCAGTATCTCTCCATTAGCTCCAGTGAAACCAAACTGCTAGTGTAAAAGAAAAAACACCAAAAAAGGCAGGTCTGCAATATTCTGCAGTCCTCTCCTACACCTTTTGTAGTCCTATTGAGAGGTCATCTGATCTAGAAAGCCTCTAGCTGAAAAGACAAATCAGCTTACTTTGGTTGGATTTTTTTGGTCACCGTACACAAATCAAAGATGACAGGTGATAGCTAAAAAAGCATCCACAGGGCACCTGACAGACCAAGAAATTTAAATGCTTATTTCATACATGTAGACTGACTGTACTGAGGCTTTCTTTTCCCTCTTTTTCCCCCCAATTCTTGTAGTTGCCCACAAGACTACAAAATGTAACAAATCTCTTGCAATTTGGACAACTGATGACCACAGAAAGTGTATTTGTCCCAGCTGAAGACAGTGAAAATTCTACTGGTTATGAAGCTAACACAGAAAATACTGATGGTAAAAAAATCTTTAATTTCTACTTTATTATATTGAAGTTCTACTGCCATCTACTAAACAATATCTGGAAAATTCAAATACCAAATTTAAGGTGCTCTCAGAGGTAGCATTGCTGATTTTTGAAAGGGAAATTACTCCTTAATAATCACTCTGCATCCTAACATCATAACCTATCTGCACTGACAAAAGGCATGAGTACCTATACCGTTTTGTTCACCAGTGCACTGTCAGTTCTACCCCAAGGCAGGCAATAACTCTCCGAAGCCTTCACTTTCTTTTCTGATGATTAGTATGAAAAAATCAAACAAGTTTTTTTTTTTGACCAACTCAAAGAACCTCAAATGTCGAAACCTTAACTGCTACAACCTGGCTCCCCTCTCGATTTTTGCTGAGTTGTCTGCTTTAGCTTCCCTGGAGAGACACAAATTACTGTTATGCACATACAAAGCAAATTGGACCCATGTCCATACAGTAGTCAATGAGCAACAAATTGGTGCAAAAGGTTGATAAAGTGCATTCTGACCCATTTACCTTATGCCTGCTTAGCTGTCTTCCAGAGAGCTTGCTGAGTACCTATGCTTTTGTGTCCGATTGTGTACAGAAGAATGTCTGGGCACAAATAAATGGGCACATGCTCTGTATGGCTTTTGGACCAGTATTGTTGTTAGTGGTTCACTCTTACGCATATCACTAAAGAGTAAGAGAACACAAGCATCATAGTTTCTGCTCTGATATTCCAGTCCTGTAACAGTATTAATGACTAGTCATAAGTTTCATGAATCTCACTCTAAAATGGTCATATGAGCTGTTATGAGAAAAGAGGTCTTTTTGTTTCCAGACCAACTTTTTGATAACTAAATGCAAATTTAGCACAGTGTATAAATGAAGAATGGTTTCTCTGATTTATATGAACTGTAATATCTGTTGCAAACAGATGCTCAGAGTGCACTTTACCTCAAGTACAAACTCAGAAATCAGATTACAAATATTGGAAGTCTGTGAGGCTCACAAGTATGTCAGATTATTCACCTATCAGAATACATCAGTCATAGACTTAATTGACATGAATGGCAGTCTGTCAATCACATTTCAAGTCAGTTTGTTTTCAGCATATAAGCTTTGCTTTGAAACAGAGAGTCAAATCAAATCTGGTGGCAGTTGTATTTTTTTTTTTACTACTTCTCCCCTAAGTACCCTAAGGCAGTTACCTCTAGACAATGGCTATGAGCAAACACTTCTCTTTCTTTGGCTAGCTTCTTTTTGAAGCTTCCATGTTCTACAGCAGTTTCATATCCCTTGATAAATCAGACACTTGTTTAAAAGTTGTACATGCTTTTATCTCCTTTCCCAGCCTGCTTGTCTCTCCTGACAGTGCAGAGCTCTTGTCTTGGCTCACCATTAAATAACAGCAGCACTGTTTAGCAGATTTGAACTTTAGCTAGAATTTTCAGACTTCTCCTAAAGAATACGCTTAAGATCTGGGATTACATAATTCTAGTGAATTAGAGTAGCATTTGTGTTTTATCTGTTTCTGATGGGGACTCAGCTACAAATTCAATTCCAGAATTAGAGAGGTGTACTAAACAGATTTTGTACAATCTTCTATACACAAAAAACTACTTAAGGAACCTGAGGAACTTTTAAACCAACAAAAAGCCTCATAAATAGACAAAGAGTAGTTCAGTAAATACACTGAGAGCGAGGCAAAATTTTATCAGCATAAATCAGCCACAGACAATTGAAATCTGATTTCTGTCTTAATTATAGATATTTTATACCAGGTATATGCTTATTAATCTTAATGTGATCACACTTAAGTCCCACTAATATATATTAGATCACAATCAGTTCCTTATATTTTAATTTCTAGTACTTCAGAGAGCACTTTGTAGTCATTCTCTCAAGCTTTTCATTTGCTCACTTCCTATCAAATGAACAGCCTATTACACAGCCCTCAAACCATTATGATATAGTTGATAAAAGATTTCCTTGGATATAGCATTATAAATTGGGATGCAAAACTCTGTACAAAGTAGAGTAAGTAATTAAGTAATTATTCTCTTTCTGGCTTTACAGGTGGACTGAGCAGGGAACCAGAGAAAACTGAAAAAGGTATTAAACAAAAGAATATATTACAAAGACAAGGGAGAACTTCACTGCCAGGCGATACCCTTCTAGAAGCCACTAGCTATGCCCATGCTGTTTTTAAATAAAAGTTTCAGGAGGAGCCATGACCTGCTCCCTGATTTGCCTCCTCTGGTTCATCTGATTACTGTCTCCACAGCCACATAGACACAGAGCCCTCCAGCCCAAAGGCGCATTTGCAGGCTAGAAATAAGCCTGCTGAACTTACCAAACGTACTCTGGAGTTCACAAGATATGGGAATTTTCCCCAGGGAGTGGGATGCAGCAGAACAGTATCAGTTCTGTCAGTAACCTCTTATCAATGGTCTCTGTGAGAACTATGCTAACATTCACGATTTCCTCTTTCAGGTGGTCTGGAAACAATTGCACTGGTTGGAATAATTATTGGAATCATAGTTGCAGTTGGAATCCTTGCAGGAATAATCATTGCTGTTGTAAGGAAGATGTCAGGCAGGTACTCGTAAGTAAATTGCTAATCAGGCTTTTCAAACAAGCATCATCCTCTAAGCAAGGTCACAGGAATTGCTCTGGAAATTTCTAATGCTTCTATTTTGATAAAATAACCTATTTTCATGTTATGCAGTGCCTATTGATTCAGCAAGAGCTGTCAAGTGATGTGGGTGATCTAAGCCTCCCACATGCTTCAGAAAAAATTTTCCAGATGCTGCATGCATGCTGTTATAATATTCATCAGGTACATGAGTTTTGGATTACTCAGAGGTAAAATTCATTACAAAGTATTACAGGACCAGCTTCTGGAAGTGCTGGATAACATGTGAACAAGTGATCATTATCTTATTACTCTGGACATTTGTGGAAGCTGTTTTGGTACCAACAAGATTCACTGGTTCCATGCAAATCTGAAGTGCTTTACAAACTCCAAAGTAGTTAGAAAATCACACTACATTTAACAAATACTATTCACCCAGCCTTAGGAGAAAGCAAAAATATGAACTGGGAAGAGAAATAAAGCAGTGACAGGAAAGACAAGGGAGAGGGAGGAAAAAAGGTCACATAACTAACATTAGGGTAACTATGAACAACAATAAAACATCTATGTGTTTTGTTTTACAGGCCCTGAAAATAGGTGAAACAAGCAACCATGTCATTCTACGCCAGAAAAAAGTGCTTCTTATTTTATGAGAACTAAAGACTATTCCTGTATTTGTGTGAGAAGATGATCCACAGGAAATATGGTTGAAGAGCTCCAGATCTATGGGGATTCCACACAACCCTAAGCGCTCTCCACCCCCACACCCCCCCCACTACAGACTATGAAACACTTCATAGGATTTTTACTAACCATGAGTTTACTAGGAGAAATAAAAAGATTACGCAGTAAGAAAAAAACCAGCAGCAATGAGATTTACATCTGAAATGCAATTTCCAGGTAATATATACTAGCTTGATTTTTAAACGCTACCAAAGATTGTCACATTACATTTTATGCGTTTCTTTAAAAAAAACATATCCAGAATCTTTTAAGTGTTTTTGGCTGGTTAAGTGCTTGTGGCATGTTTATCTACTAAATGATGTATCAAAAAGGAAGAATTAGCTTCAGAGACAACCAGTTATTTACAAATTCAGAAAATACTAGATATTGGAAGCTAAAAATCTTTCCACTATTGATACAGATTTTCTGCTCTTGATACTTATGTTATTATGTGGCAAAATGTGGTAGGCTCAGCTGGAACTGACCTACCAACTGAAAGTTTGCTCATCTGACTGTTGCACCAGGAATTTCCTGTCTTCTCCTGTTGCAGAGACATACAGGGATTGAAATATACATCCTGAATTAAAGGGTGCTTAGCAAATACCCAATTTTGATGGGTCACTTTAACCAGTTACTACTCAGCACACTTTAGAGCTGACATGTAAAAGCTTTTGAATTAGTGTATACAGGTTTTTTTCTTCATAATGGTATCATTTTCTAACTGTATAGTTGGCTTGTTTGATAACGTGCAACACTAGACCAAAATATGTTAATGAGGTATAATGCATCTTTGGACTCTACTATTCTATGGCATATTTAGTGCAGCAGTACCTGAACGCACAGAGTTCAGAGCAAAGGTTTTGTATGTCAAGTGGCTGCAATGCATCATGTTTGGTGTAAAAAAATCATGATAATCCATATGGTCAATAATTGTTAAACATGTCAGCTTACCTAGATTTGCTTTTCTGTTTCTTTCACATGCCATGAACTATGGTATAATCCAGGCTTTGGAAATAAAAATAATAATGTAAATTGTCTTATTTTACAACAATTGTTCTTTATTTTCTTTAAAAAAAAAACTTATAAAATGTTTTAAACTTCCCTCAATTTACCTAAATTCTTTTGTCTTGTCAGTGCAGTGTCTACAACCAACTCATTTGACACTGATAAATGGAACTATCATCAAAACTAAATGTGAGAAAAAAAATTTAGAAGTCATTTTAGTGTCATTCTTAAGCTCGTGTAGTGAGGCACTCAGTCTGTGGTGACTAATGAGTAGTAAGCTTAATCTTCATTCTGGTCTATGCTGAGAAGAACTGCAGACTAGATCCAAAGGGTGTGATTTCCAGATACAGGTGGGGGTTTTTTTTGTCCCATCTTCAAAAACAAACTAGTTTTCTGAAGTCTGAATTTAAACCTTTTGTCAATCTCAGAATTAAAGCATATTTGGATACAAGTTTTTGGTTTGTAGCTTGCTGTCAGTAAATATAGTCATCTCCAAATTGCTGAGCTTATACCCCTAGTAATACTTTACCTGGAACAGTCATTCTCTTCCTTACAGAAGGAAGATGCTAAACTAAAGTCTTCCCACAGGAATGACTTTGCCCTTCAATATTCCTATCACATTACAAGCAGTATCCACAGGGAGGCAATTTATAGTGAAACTGAAATATATCTTAACTTGTATACCTTGTTTTGAGAGTCTGCTCTGATAAAACATAACCAAGGTTGTTACATGTAGAGCAAAATTATTGAGTATGCATGCACCCACACAAGGATGCAACTAACATTAAGGCATTTGCCATGTGTTTGAATTTAAGTACTAATACCATGCAGTGCAGCTTCAGATATCAGAACATATGCATCCCAAAATTTGTCCACAGTAATACAATACCATGGAATAATACATTCACATGTCACCCCCAGCATAATCTCATTTGATTTATTTCGCTTACACTCAAAAGCTGCATAAAACTCAAGGGAAAAATTAATGATCTCTGTACAAAGTCATGTATGCACTATATAAAAATCTGTAACAACTTAAGTCTAGTGTATATCTTAAGTCAGTTCTTTACTAATGCTAAATTGGCACCGAGTATTTTTAAAGTACAAAATCCAAGGCCCAAAAGTGGGCTTGAAGTAGGCTGCAAAGTTTTCACTACCTTTATTGAAGCCATAGGACCTCAGTTTAACTTATTTTTTAAAGGCATCTTTAACTTCAGCATCAGTAAATTTTTTACCTGTGACTCACTGCATTCTGCAGCATTTCTCATGTAACTAAGTCATGCAATTTACCCAATCAATTCTGAAATTTCTGGTATATTAGATCAGTTATCTTTCAGGAAAGCAAGTCTGCAGTCTCTTACAGGTGAGCATGTGAGGTCCTATCCCTGAAATACAATTCACACACACATTAATACACTTCCAGTTCCTGCGACTCAGTTCAGTTGAAGACATTTGTCTTGGCTAGAAAGAGTTTACCATTTCACATTAGTTTCCTTTGCCCCTGTACATTTGGGTTACAGTACTTAAAGGGGGTCAAATTACTTCAGGTATTTTGTTTCCAAGTGTCCATACATCCTACTGGTTTTTGAAAGAGAATTATGTTCAAAAGTTTCATGCATGGCTATTCTTTTTGCTTGTGTGACTTGTAAGGATTAGCTAAAAATTCATGTAAACTTATATGAAAGCAGGAAGATTACAGCTTTTTCTTGTTGTTGCAAAATAAAATAATACTAATTTCTGTCACTCTAGATTTAACAATTTCTTTTCTGTACTGGAAACTACCCTGCAAGATGCACTTGACATCTGACCAAATACATACCATATAGAATTATGAATTATTCAGCCATTGTAGGGAATAGCACAGATGTCACCAGTTTCTTCTGCACCACCTCAGTTGCTGCTAACTTGCAAATACCATAAAATGAGAAAACCGTTCTTATGCCTGTTCTGAATATTGATTGAGCCACAAGTAACAAGACCCCATTTGAAAAATGCAAAGCATTAGAGCAGACAACCTTTTTGGGAAGTTCCGAGTTTTCCTGGATAATGGACAGAACACCAGTTGAACAGCCTGCATTCTGCTCAAGTAAACTGTGATTTGCTCCTACTCCAGAATCTCTCACTGAGAGCCATTTTAACTTCATATACCAACCATCTAAATTTTCTAGTCTTAACTGTGCCTTTTATTCTGCTGTCTAGTTTAAAGAAAGTTTTATTAATCTTAAGAGAAATCAACTACTAACCAAATGGCCCATGCTCCACCAAAACATTATTTGGGGAGCTTCCAGCACTGGAGACTCCATATTAAATATTGTGCTGTACTAAATCTGAACCTGCAAAAGTGTGAAGACAATTTCCTTCTGATTATCAGCTGGAGTACAGGATACTCAGGATAAGGCTAAAGAAAGCAAGGGCTCTGAAGAATCAGACCTCCATTATTCTGTCAATATGAAGAAACAGCAGCTGCTGCTATGCTGATACATTTAATATTCTGATGATTTATACCACCTTGCTGTCTAGAAATCTCAAGTGTAGAACATTTCATTCAGCTTCAAGCAAACCTCAAGAAACAACGGCTTCTTCATGAGAAGCTTTGTCATATTTGTTATGTATTTATATTCTACTGAAGAATTAATTCTTAATTCAATTCCCTTTTGCAACTCCACAATACAAACATTCTAGAAGTAAAGACTAAAAATCTGTGCAGAGCTCTATATTCCATATGCAAACTACTGCAGCATTCTGTGACTGAGCTTTCATTGACTTGTATTATCTAACTTCCCATTACTAGTTCAGGACTTCAAAGGTAGGATGAATATAAGGTATGTGTTTTTTGGTAGAATTTATGTGGCAGATGGGAACCTTTTCTGCTTTGCAAGAAGTCAAACAGCACATTGTCCTAGGGCAAATACTTCTGTAAGCTGAAATGAATGATCAGTATACATGTTTGCAGAATCAAGGCCCAAGGTCAGGAGACTTCCTATGAATGAGAACACATCAGGAAACAACAGCTTCATACTTTCACCAGCTGGCCAGGTTTGATTTTTATTCACAGGGAACAGCATTCAATATATCAACACTTACTTTTAACTTAAAGTCCTTACTCCTGATCACATTCATTCCTTTATAGTTAGTAACAGTAATGTTCCCTTCTGCAGCTTGGCTTTGAGTCATGAATGTGGCTCTCCCTAACAGACAGGCAGGCACCAGGCTTCCTGTGAGAATGCCAGATGTCACTAAAAAATATCATAAACATACTTATCCCCTCGTATTTGTGTCTGTGAGGAAGATATACAGTAATAGCATACTATGAAAGCAATGATTTGACACATCAATATTTATAATACTTCTAGGCATCAGTACAGCAATTCTTACATGAATTCATGTAGGGCTTTTTTTTTTTACTCTAAGAACAGAAAATGTCAGAAGAATGAATTCAATATAACTAGCAGTAACTAAGTAAGAACCAGAAGAATTAGAGATCTCAAGTTACTCCTATACATTTTAAAAGTGTTCATTTATAGTTAAATACCCATTTAAGTGTAATTACTATCTTAAAAGCACCTGCAGTATGCTATTACAAGTATCTTAACCACATATTATTTCATTAAAAAGTAAGTACAACCTGCACATTAACACTTTCTGTAAAGTTTTTAAACTCAAAAGCACTCATATCATTCACATGGGGATGGCAAGTACTACCTCCAGTTCAGGAGAGTATGATACACAGATTAATTGACCTGCCAAGCGTTATAACCACAGGTAAGGGAAGAGTCACCAACGCAGCAATCTTTAAACATTAGTCCTGTCACAGCTTCAGATTAGTTCAAATGAAGTGATGTTCCATTATGTTTTATGATAACATGATCCTTAATATTCTTTAATATAAGATGGCAACAAAGGACACGGGGGGAAAAAAAGCAACTTACTGAACCCACCAAGAACCCTCAGGTCAGAAGCATGCTCCAATTGTTTTTGATGAAAAACCATTCCATCTAAAAATAATTTCTCCTCCACCATCTGAAGTTTCTAGTGTAGATACTACTGAACCACTTCAATTTAAAGCCTAACTGGCCTACACCATGCCTGAAGACATTGTTATACCTGTTTATACTCAGCTACTCAACTAGGTGAAGTACCAGATTAACCATACCCATGCTTTTCCAGACAGCTTTTTTAACCTAAAGTATTAATCATACTGAAGTTCTCCGCATCTAGCTTTGTTAGACAACTACTAATGGATACAGAAGGTAATAGAGGATATGTAACTTGACACTAGGTGCCATAATGAGAAGTCTGAATTAGTGCTTTGTACATTTTTCACAGCTGCAGCACAGAGGCATTTATGTATAAATAAACCCAGCACCACACTAGCCATGTGTCTTTGTCCAGGCCTTGTGGATTTAGGCATCGCACCAAACCCACAGCTCCCCCTGCTCTGCAACAAACAGTTGGACTGCAACACAAAGATCCCCATTCAATTATGTAGCTTGTTCAGCTCTTCCAGGCTGGAGAAGTCAGATTTTCAGACTCTGGTAAAAGTTAAATTGGCAAGTGTCTTAGCAGGCAATGAGTGCTGCACATTCCATGCGTTTTCAAGGTTGTGGTCTGTTTCCAGAAAGCAGTTGGCAAGGATGATTGATTCCGAGAGTTCAAAACCAAAATCAAACAGTGCCATCCATAAAAAAACCCTGGAAAATGGAAGGAGTAGGGAAAGTAGAGAACTGCAAAACATTGTCTTCACTAAAATTTAATTTTCATTCACATTTCCAGATTGAGCTAAAACGAAACAGCGGACTTGCCCATCTGTGGCGGCTATTTCAGACGTTAAGTCACATCAGTATTGAGATAACCTTGCATCAGGGGAAAAAAATTCTTAAAAATGTTTTGTTCTGACAGATTAGAAATTTGTCTAAAAAACCCCATTTGTCCAGGGTCAGGCATACAGGGGCTTCAGGGCATCAATCTGATCTTTTCCTGGTCTACATTTCAGGTTATCATAGAATTGAATCACAGTTCTAAAGTGTTCTCTGGGATCTCACAGCACAAATACAAGGATAAGGAACCATTCAACTCATCCTGGGCTACTCTTGCAGTATTAAGAGTGTTCCACTGCACAAAAATACAATATTCTTATTTTTATGTGCAATAAGGACCCCATGAATTACCAAACGTTAAGCCTTGAAGTTCACTTAAATGCACTTGGATATAGATGAGCTGTTCTTTTCCACAATTGCCCTTAAAACTTCCTGAAATAGGTTCTTCAAAGGTTAAAGGCACTCCCTTACATTAAACCACTGCAAGTTTTACCCAAGTTGAAATAAAGAAACAAGTCTTACCAATAAAGGAATACTGACTGGGACAGAAGGGTAGAAAAGAGTTGCTCTTCAAAGCACTGAAAGTCAGACCCTCCCTCTACAGCAAGTCTGTTGACTCAGTAAGTGTACACATACAGACTTTCCCAAAAAGAATCATTTGCTTTTAAACTTACTTTTTCCTTAATGGTCTAGAAAAATCAAAATATATACCTCAAATCAAGCTCATTAATTTGGTTTAATCAGAACACAGCTTTCAAAAAAATAGGCTCTTGAAAGACTTATACAGAGTCCACCACATCTTCTAGCAAACTGTATCAATACTTAATTATACTGTCAGAAAGGTTCAGCTTCTCCAGATATGAGTTACTGAGCCATGTGCTAGTTCTGTTAGACTAGAGTTGTACTCATTAGCAAACTTCCCTCAAAATAGTAGCTGTAGTCCATTAGAAAGTCAGATGGCTTTGATGATTTCTACTGAGTATTTTCTTGATTTTGACATGAAGTGTGCACCACAATCAAATGCATGCTTGCTGTAATATGCCTCATGATGCACATCAGTAACATGCTTCTGCTTATAGTCATATAAAACCCCAGAATGCACTTCTCTACAAAAGAAAAACCTGCTTTTTAGTCAATAAAGATTGAGTTCATAGCAAATATTTTTGCAACCCTCCCCTCCCCATTGCTAAATCTACCTTAGCAAAATTAAAAGGGAAAGAAGGATTTTTTTTTTATGGCTTACCTTTCTGAAAGCATCATTAAGTATAATGCCGTTCTATCAAGTAAACTTGAATCTTTTGTGCTCCACATCTACTTTAGAACTGAACTATTTTTCTTCTGAAATGGTACAGCAACACCGGTATAAACTAGGTTTCGTTTTTCCTAACAGAAGGTAATCTAGGAAGAGGCTGCAGTAGCAGAAAGTTAATTGCAACCTTATCTTCCAATAGGAAAGGCAGCACAGTAAGAGTGATATTGATGCAATGCAGCAACAATTCCAATAAAACCTGGGTAAAAATAGAAGCTCCCTCTGGTTTGAGGGGAAAAAATGGTAGAAATAACCTGTCCTGTTCTTCAGAGAACCCCTCTTTTTTCTTTCTCCTCTGCAGAACAGGAAGCTACTGATGTTTTAGGAAAATGGATTCCTCTGTACTACATAAGCCCTTTAATTTTTCCTACAATAAGACTGCCATCTGGTAACAACTTAACTCAGTTGCTGGTCAGTGTCGCCTCTAAATCATTGACTAAAAGTGGATGAACCTAAATCCTTTTTAAAACATTTCCTCCTCCCCTCTGGAATGACTAAACATTTTCTAACAAGGAAATTTTAAACATACTGATGTTTGTCTTAGCAAATTAGTACTTTATGTCTCATTTGAGGTGGGGAGCAACTCCGTTTCCTGCTTTTATCAACCATGTTTTCCTCAAATAACACGTTCCTTTGGAGTCCTGTGGATATTCTGTCTCATTACATTTTTGATTCATCCTATGCAGGAAACAGGGAAGGAATTAGCAGGTTCAGCAGGTGTACTCAAGGGAAAAAAAGAGATGGGAATGCCAGTTCTTCCTCATTTCTTACCTACCATTTTGCAAAAAAACCCAGGAGTTGAATAAGCAGTAATAACTAAGCATAGCACAATGTATGCTAGCTTCCCTCTTGAAGGAATGTCGTCTCTTGTGCACTGACCACTGATGTAATTTGCTGAGAAATAAGGGACAGCCATTTGCAGAACTGTCCATGTTTTCCTGCCTACACCCATATAAAACTCTTTATACAAAGAGAATTAAGAAAAGTCTACTTCTCACAACTTTGACATAGCTTTAGAAATTGGTGGCACAAGAGATTTTGACCCAAACCCCAGCCCTTAAAGGTAAGTTGTATAACAAAATACAGCTCACATTTTCAGTGGGCAGTCTTTGCTTTATTAGTAAAATAGTGAAAGAATTTACAATATATAAGTTGCTGCATAAAGCTACCTTTGTGATTCAGAGCTGGACTTAACCTGAAGAAACTACTCCTGGCACTAAGATCTGTCTCTTTGTAAGAGACAAAATACTAATGAGATCATGAAGACATACATTGCTATTAACCACAGCTCACAGGGAAGCAAACCCTGCCATCTGTTCATTTAAACCTAGAAGTGCTGAACTTAAATGTTTAACTCGTAATTATGAAGTTAGTCCTTGAAAACAGTTTTCCTGATGGATTCTTCTTGCTTATTTTGTCATGATTAATTAGCTCACTTCCACAATAAGCGTGCTTGATTGACTGAGTGGAAAGTAATAAAAGTATCTGAGAAGTTAAAGCATGCTGGCATTTCATGCAGAACACTGAGCAGGAACCACAAGAATGACTTTAGGTTTGAGACACCTGACAAGAAGCAATACATAAAGAAATACACAAGCAGAATACTAAAATGAAAAACTCCTTACTGCAGATGGACCACGACAGCACACTCAGTAAACTGTATCCTAGCACCAGCTAGTGGTAAGAATTACTGAAGGCATTTTCACACAAAAAATGAAAATGTTCATAACATAAAAGCTTCCAATTATTATATATAGTCTCCTAGCCATCAAGCCTGATTTTACTTTTAGAACCCTCCCAACAAAACCAGTTACATATCAGTTTCACAGAGCATGCCTACACCACCTATGCAGCACCTCAAGTGTTTTTGATTGATCCAGTTGCTAGAAGTTGGAAGAAGCAGTAGTGCAGACAACAACCAGATGCTTTCTCCATACTCAGTGCTATTTCCTCCTCAGAGGCAGCTTGTCACTATGCAAGTAGTAGGTAGCCAAAACAAGAGTTATATGCTATTCTTACAATGCTTTCCCTTCCACAGAGTATTGCAGAGTATCTTCTCTCAACACAAACATTTCTTGTGTTTAAGTAAGTTTAAGTGATTAATTCAGGTAAGAAGGTCGTGGTCACCCATTATATGGACCCAATCCTGTAGTGTTTGAATCAGTTTACAGAAGCAGTCCTAAAACATCTACTCTAGTCTGCAACAGTTACCATCCAATGTCAGTTGATGAATTTATCTAAATTTAAATGGACCTTATCTTTATCCCTGTGTCACTGCTAGTGTAATTGACACAGATGAATTTTAGCCAGTTAGTAGTCATTACCTGAGTACTGCTCCTACGAAGTCCTACATAACTTACCAAATAGACTGAAGACCTCAGCAGCTGTCACGTTCTGCAGAGGGCAATGTTCAAGTGAAGCATGTCTATTCAGTCTTGGACAGAAGTCATCTGTTCTGTAAAATGGAGAAAATAAGTCCTAGGTTCCACAGCCTGTGATCAAGAGGTAGTGCACTGACTTCACTGATTTGACACCATTACCCTGCCCCATCAGATATCCCAATTACCTTTATACTAAAGTCAGTCTTATGGAATTGTGGGAAGGCCACTTGGAGCATGTATGTGGAAGCCATACATCTAAGACTAACTAGGTATGACCATATCATCAATTCCATGAAGTGGTCCTTAAAGGGAATGTCTCCATAGCTATAGGAAAAGCAGCACTTGTCGGTCAGCAGATGAGGAACTTACATACAGCGTAACAGGCAAGCAACCAACTCAGACAAGACAGGTAAGCAAACCATGAGACATTTGTGAGTAGTGCAAAACTCCGTTGATAAGCTTGGACACTGCTTTAAGTTGTGAAAAATTAGATTTTCGTAACAAAATCTGCTACTGGTGCGAAGATGACCTAAGGCTGTAGAAAGCAGAAATGAAAACAAGGACTGCGAAGGACCTTGAGACTAAGTTAGAAAGGATCACCTAAACCAGAAGGAAGTGAAAGAAGTAGGAATACTTAAGTGCTTGAATTTTGAGAGTCTCATTCCCCAGGACATTTCAAGCCCAAGTTACTTAAATATCTTAGTAGTTCAGCCAATTCTTTGTTTTATCTGTCAAAAATGGTCTTTTAGAAAAGAGGTAATATTACCTAAATTCAGAGCTAGTAAGTAACCAGTAACCCTAGCAGTTCAACTGTATCAGTCTTTCCCAGAGAAATCACTAGTTTAAGCCATAACATGCAGCACAATGTCTCCTATGTTTAGAAGGACAAACTAGAACAGCACAGAAAGTTCTGATAATAGAGACCTTGTTCCAATTAACAGAAGAAGAACTGGTCATATTGGTATCACTTGGGTCTAGCTAGTTTCAAGACTACTTTAGACCCTCTGATGAGAAAAATCTTTTCTAGAAATATTTTTTCTTGACACGGCTCCCTAAGACTTCTACACACAAGAAGTTCCCTGTCTCTAACCACTAAGAGTCACCTTTTCAGTCACTCTGAATATATTTGGCCAGACATCCAGATTTACAAAAAAGTTTTTGCTAGTATTTGTCTCTACTGTGTGATATTATGTGCCTGTGTGCTTATGTACACCCGCCTGGAAGTCTAATTCATAATTTTAGAGAGCACAATAGCAGAAATATTGATATTTTCAGAATACAAAAAATTTAAGTGTTCAGAACTTTAATCAACTAAAGATTTATAGGCTTCTCTGACCACCAGAAAGAGTGTAAATTTAAGTGCAAATCCACTGGAACACCACCAGGTGGTATGTATTCTCAATGTAAATGCAGGGAAAACAAAGATGACTTGTACACACATAGCCAGATCTACCAAAATTTCAAGCACAAATAAGTGACTACACTATATAATCAACAAAAGCAAAAAATTCCAGGCAAGGAAAACTGAGAAGTCTATCTGGCAATAAATACGGGCAAGAGAGGAACAAAGACCAGCACAGACTATGCCAAAACTAGACAGCTTGTTCCTGTTCAGTGTGGCTCAATGATGGGTTCTGGAAAAACAGTATTAAGTCACAGATGTGCCCTGATACAAATGAATAGTACTACAATGAAGTGACTGAGTTATAGAACAAAAGTGTTTGAGACAAGGTTGATATTGGAAGCTGTATTTTTATTGTAAAAATGGATATTTCCGTCACATTCTCCTCACAACTAGCCAAAATCTGGCACCTGCCTTTTTAATGCTGCCAGTCTGTTAGCCTGACTGGTTTTGGATACCTCTGAAGACAAGGAGCAATCAGCCTACTATAGCATTTCTCACTCTGAGAAGGTAGCATGTTGCAGTAAGCTTCGTAGAGAGGTTTATAATTTGAATGAACAGCTTGAGAGCCCTAGGATTCATACATGGAAGACTTCTACATCAAGAGTGACATGCTAAAATATTTATAAATAACGTGAGTTTCTACCATTTAATAATTCCAAACTAGAAATCTTAATTGCAGACCAGAAATAAAACAGTATTTTGCTCCTCTAAATCCTTTTTCACCTTTTGCAAATAAGGATATAATGACACTCCTCAAGTACAAATCCCTTTACCCACATAAGAAACTCCATTTGTGTCAGTACTTTGGTTATCACAGTTGAGATAAAAACTAATTATTTTCAGAAAGAAATGTAGCTTTGAACTTTGACAAAGATTCTGTCCTGTTGGTGTCTACCATAGGTTTAAAGATATATTGTCCATACTACACAGATCCTCAGTTTCCTCTCAAATGTTAGTAAGGTCTTACAGCAAAACAGGAGCAAGTCTTGTGGCAGATGCACCCAACAAATGCCCACAAAAACTTCCTGCCACAGCTCTTGTCATGCCCACACAGTGGTCAGCACACACACGTTTTGGTCAAAAGGTGAGGAAGTTGGAGTCCTCAGATGATGGGCAGGCTACATGACCATATCTGACCACAAATCAGATTTGACTAGGGTATAAACAGTGCCTCCTGGACAGCGAATTTCAGTCAGTCCTCCTCGGAGCAGCAGGTCTGCAGTCAGGGACTCTCCCCTTGGGTCAGGACACCATCCAAGGAAACTCCTCAAGGTGGAGAGCCCTCCCTTATTAGGTGAGTGATTGCACATTTTGGGTCATCAGCCATAAACCTTAAGAATTCTTAAGCTGGTTATGTAGTATTAAGTTTCAAACAACATTCTGAACCTGTAGATTGTTAATATTTGTCAGAGTCTCAAAGTCATTTCAGTTAAACTTAGTTTGATTTTGTTACCACTTTGTAAAAGTAAATATTGTTTTTAGTTTGTTAGTCAGTCTGGATTGGTTTTGTGAGGTTCCGCAACAAGTCTCATCCAAGTTTGCCCTTTGATGGTGTTTTGTTTTAAGTGAAGTATTGAAATAACACCTAACAATCTATCTGTTAAAAGCAGCAGTTATTAATGAAAGAAATTAATACAGTTTTAATCAGAACGACATATACCAGATTCAACTACCTCACATAGCTCTTGCATTTCTTGAGGAGAAAGGGGATTAAATACCAGTGTTTTCCTGGTCCACCTTTCACTTTTAAAAGCTATATATTAACTGAATCACAGCAGCACAGAAAGTTGTAGATGATTTGTAACTTGGATCATCACAACAAGGAAACAGCGAAAAACATACTTGATTACAGGACTATGGGTCTCACTATATTAGAAGCATATAGAAAAAAATTGTACTGAAGGTACAGAGGTATTTTACTCACACTCAACACATGCAGACTAAATATATAAAACCTGGTTAAGTGATAGCTAGTTGGAAAACAACAGTGTCTATTAACACCTGAATAAAGCACAGCTGCTTAGAGGAAGAGTGATGGGATAAACCAAAAATACACAGGCTGGGAAACTCCCAGTGAGGCCCCTAACGTAAAATAATTGGAATCCCTGTAATACAATGTATGCAATACTGAGCTGACAAGTCATGCCTTACGCCTCAAGTTTCTCCAAATCTTGGTCTGCTTTCACAGATAAAGTGAAATTTTGTGTTTGTGGATACCACATTACTCCCTATTCCTGTGTCTCAAAAGACATTCCTGTGATGCAGCGCCTGACAGACTCAGTACAGTATTTTGGAAGCTTTTGATAAGATTTCTAGCAGATAGAAGTACCGTATCTCTCTCTTCTCACTTTCCTTTCATGCTTTATCTTGTCTTCATATTAATTCTGTCACCCTAAATTTTGGAATGAAAAAGAACCTGCCTTAAGACATAAATAGAAATGCTATACTATGCAGTACTAAGTGAGAACCTTTTACCACATCTATAGCAGTGATGGTTGCAATTTAAAACAAAGTTTTTTTGGTCAGAAGTGATTTCTTTATGCACTATCCTTTTATTCTTTGAAAGGTCTTAGGGGATGTTTCAAACTACAAATTCCAACTACCAAGCCTAGAGGAGACTGTGCACCCATTTGGGTAAGAATGGAAATAAAAAGGATAGAGGTACAATAGCACATTTACTACCAGACAGCTGACACAGTTGAGCACATGGCTTAGGAATACCTACAGGAAGGCCAAGACTACACACAGCTCATTCCAATAATAATGTTGCAACTGTTAGTTACCAAAATTACTGACAAACTGACAGCACCAGACAAGTTTTTTTTCCACTTCTTGCAGTTATACACATAATATGCTTATGACAGCTACATTTCACACGGATATTGAAAGAATATTACTGTTTTCCACTCAGAGAATTTTGACTGAAAACACAAGCTAACACTCCTTTAAAACACCTACAAGTTCATTAGTTTGCAATAAATGCTAATCAGTCTAAAAGCCTATCCAGTCTTAGAGAGTGATTAGCAAACTCTTCCACATTTAGATTTTTTCTACTTACTCGCTAACATCTTTAAAGTCTTATTAACTAAGAGACTTAAAAATAAAAATTGAATTAATATAGTTTGTCTTAGCATTCAAAATTCTTCTAACATTTATAAAATAAACCTTCCAAGAAGCTATGAACTTTAACAAGAGCTTTTTTGGAAGCATTAGCTTATGTTATCACATAAAACTATAACCTTGTATTAGTAGCAGTTACATATATAGAAGGAAACAGTTGGAATGAGCTACCTGAGGAAAGACTGTTTCTACTTAGTTCAGAGCTGCAGCTTTTCAAGAATCCCTTTCTTCACCTACAACATAACACAGTACAACAAAAAATAGTTAATAGAATTAATAAGTATTAAAAGCAACACAGAGTGAGGTAGTCTTCATGAGTGATTATACAGCTATAAAGAATTTCTTAATGGTCTGAACCCCATCCGTTAAAAAGCTGTTTAACAATAAGCAATTAATACTAAAATATAACAAAAAAAATTTTTAAGATCTTCAATTAAGCCAAGAAAATAATCTCAGTTATACAACATTCATAGTCTACCACTACAAAAAGCCAAGCAAAATTTGTAAGAAAATAAAAAAATACAGAAGAAAGGCAACCAGCTTCACTGAAAATAAACCCACCTTCACACTGTAGCCCTCAGCTGAAAATTACTATGGCCTTCCACCATGACTTTTAAAGGAACATCCTCCAATCAGCAGCACGGTGAGTCTTCAAATTAAGCCTCTGGAGAGCCAGTACGGCCTTGACCAGGAAGGAAGAGAAAAGTAGTATCAGTACTTGATCAAAAGCATTTACTCTTTTCAGCCTTAAATGAACGAGTAAACGTTAATACTGTCGTAATTAAGTCATAAAACCAAAATAAACTTAATAAGCTCAGAGGAAGTGTTAAAAATATCAGTGTTTTGTAGTTAGTGCTGTAAGTTTTTGGGTTAGTTGGTTGATAACTACCCTGCCTTGTTTACAATCTCCATAACAATATCTCTGAAATACGGCAAAAAAAGCAGGTAATAGGCTGATTTATTTTTTAAAATGGGTGTGTTTTGAGCTCTTCTAGAAAGAAGTCTTTTTCTAGACTTATAAATATGTCAAGTAGAAGAAAGTTACAACTTGTATTATTTGTGATAATTTTGGGAAACCTTAATCTTGAAGACAGAAAGGTTTGTACTCTAGTTGATATGGTATATATTTTGCTCTATGTTTTTGTTATTTCTGTTATACGTATAAAGCTCTAATACGTCAAATTGGAGCCTTGGTTTTTCTTAAAATAATCCCAAAATTTACACAGGTGTAATTAGTCTACCTTACTTATAAAACTAATTGATAATACAGCTAAATTAAAATCAAATTAATCTAGCCTAATAGGTTAAAGTAGTTTAAACATATTTATATGAGGATTTGTTGCTACTAAAATTAGAGGTTTCAAAACTGATTTTGGTATACCTAAGCAACATTTTAAAATATAAACACATCCTGAGTATTCCAGGTGGAAAGATCACTGTGTCCTGTTATTCTTCAGTCTGCTGTTGCTTGGCAAAGTTAAGCATTACCACAGAAGCATTCACATTATTTGGCTTCAGAGTGTGCATTCTCCTTATGCTTGAAAGGTTACCTTTGTTGGGGATATGGTGGATTGTTTTAAAAAGCTTCCGTTTGACAAGAGTGGGTGGCCAGGTGATTTGCTTGGCTTTGTGGGATGGGATTCCTCTGTCCTAGTACTATGTGAGTATTTTGTGTGTCCAGGCTTATGATAGTTTTAATGTTACTCTTTGATGTACATCCACAATGAATATGAAAACAGAATAATCAAAGAAACGTAAAACACTTCTGAACTTTGGACCTCTAGTCTGTAACTGTATTACTGCATCCCATCTATGGGTTTAAGCCAGGGGGTTTTCCTCTGGAAAAATAGCAAATTCTTAACATTTCCATGTAAAAAATAGCCCTAGCCTAAGAGGATTACGTGTCTTTGACAGTATTATGAATACAAAATTCAAGTGAGAGAAAATTATTTTGCTCTTCAAAATTAAAGGGGGACAATGTTATGCCCTTTAATACAAGTACAAACATCTCCCAGGAGATGAATATGGGGTTTTTTTCCCTCTCATGTACTCGCTCAGAAATTACAGTCCGACCGATTTGGGTTATACGGGACAGCACAATGTATGTGCAACAAAAATGGGGTCTCAGCCTGTCAGAGTCCTGGCCCAGAGAAACCGCCCGCGCCTCCTCAGGGGATGAGGAGCTTTCCACACATCACCTCCAGTTAAATAATTTCCCCTCAGCCGCTGGTTTTTTTTTCTTTTTCATTTTCAGAGGCGAGAAAACCACCTCCCTGCGGAACTGCATTACTACGAAAGGAAGAAAAACAGACCAAAAAGCCCCTAGAAATAGGGAAAGAGAACCTGCTCTTCGCCACAGCTCATTGTCTGGGATGAGGGTGGTGGCTGGAAGCCGCGGTGCGGAGGCCGGTTCTGGCAGGTGGGATGAGCTGAGGCGGTCCCGGGGAAATACGGGGGTGAAATGGCTGAGGGG
>VFFE01008898.1:2266735-2287373 GCA_008921705.1 Burhinus oedicnemus | reverse complement strand
TACGAATAGATTTTTTTTTTTTTTTTATAAAGCAATATGCTGCTTTGTGACAATTGGGAAGAGAAACTGCAGGTGTGTGTGTACTTTCAATTCAGTATAAATCTGTAGGTAAGTACATGTTACAATTGTCTGTTTTTCTTTTTAGGGCTCATGTAATCAAAGGAGTTTCTTTGTTGTGTGTATCTTTTCAGAACACAACAGGAATTCAAAATGAATCAGGTGAGTATAAATGTAAGACTTTATCAAAATATTTAGATGTTAGAACAGTTAATTATTAATAAACAACGTAAATAATCCACCAAAAAGAAAATGTTCTTTAAAATCTTCAGTGTCATTAAATTTCATAATCCTCCTATCCACAACGTGTATGCTTGTGAGATATACTTTATTTCATGGATTTAAGTTTTTTGTGTGTGAATTCCCTTTAGCAACATCTAAGTTATTACTGCTGGCACCATTTACAAGAACACGTCTCCAGAAAAATCTATTTCATCCTGAGGCTTCTGGTAATAATTCAGGTCCTTATAAAAGTGGCTTGAAAATTGAAGGCTTCCTTTTTTTTTTAACTTTTTTTAACCACTTTACCATTTCAAATGTGCAATGAACAATCTGTCACAGAAACTGATTGATCGGGAAGTTTCACGCTTTTCTGGAACCTTAAGCATTTCCCCTAGAATGAAGTGAAAAGACTGGGAAAGCGCATTTCTTTTGTGATGCAGTGCTCTACTGTACGGATGCAAGAATATCCTGACTGGAGGGTGTTGGTTTAATAAATGCCAAGTGTACATGATTTTATGTTGTCTGTCCAAGTAGGAATTATACATCTGTTTGTCTATCATGCACAATTGTATTACTTAAAGATACTTACAGGAAAAGTACATGTTGCCTTAAATTTTTCTTATAAATACTTCTCCCTTTGGATTTTCTTACAAAGTCCCTTTGGCATAGGAATGTGAACATATGATATTACACTGAAGAAATGCCATTTTTAATTTGCTAAAAGTCTGCTGTGAACAGAAGCTTTCTTAGCCAGAAACAACCACAGTACACAGTCAAGTAAAATGCTTTGTATACTTTTTTTATTGATGCCTATGTCTAATGCGTTCTTTTATTGCCCTTTATACCCTTACTTGATCATCATCAGCATTGAATACAATTAGCACTTTGCTGTCACTGAAGCTATAGACGTATATACATAAGTGATTACACTGTGAAATGGGGTGGTAGGATGTTTCCAGGTGCTTTTTTCCTCTGATTTAAAAGTAAAAAAATCTTTAAAATATATGTGTGTATTTAAAACGTAAAAAGCAAAATATAATTTCTGTCAGAGCCCTGAAATATGTGTTGTAAAAATACATATTTGTATTATATTTATACACAAATATAAATTCTCATATGTGTAATACAACTAGCATTTGCATTAGCACACTTTAAAGCATTAGTAGTCTAGTTTGGGGTAGCTAGTTTAACTATTGCTTCACAATTTATTTCTATTGAGACTTGAAATTTTTTCACCTGTAAGGTTTGTTTTGAATGCACTCAGTGGCATGAGGCGACCAGCCTATTGCTCTGCTTGAGTAATAATCCTGCTTTTGTTAGTCGTTCTGGTAAGCTTTGCTAAGCTTTGGATTCTGCTAAAATTCTGGAAGCTGTAGATCCTAATCTTTAATTGCTGTCATTGGCTGTTTCCTTCCCATTTGTGTGTCCATGTCCCCTCTTGTCCTGTCTGTCGTGTGTCATGTCCCCCGTCCCCCACCCCAATCTGTTTCTAGAATTAAGATTTCTGTGCTGTATCAAAACAAAGTCTTCATTTTTCTTACTGGGACTGCTAATACTCTTTATGCAGCGCTGTGATGAATGACATCTTACAATTAAATAATGAAATGACCCTGCCTCTGGGAATAGTTACAGTAGCTTAGAATCTTTCTTGGTGTTCCTGGCTTTCACATGTAGTTTCTGAACTGTGCATAGCTCATATGGCTTTTTATTGTTCAATTACCATTCATATTGTGTGTATTTAGCATCAACCCTGTGGTGTTTTTTCTTGCAGTGCCCTTGTCATTTCATTCACTGTTGACAAGTTGTAGTGCCAGGTCTGTATAAGAAATGTTTTTGCCTGATGCCAAACATCTGTCAAGTGTTCTGTTCTCATGTTTCTTTCATTCTGCTTATCTCTGCTTTTGGTGTGACTTCAGTGACCCTGAAACTAACTGGGCTATTGTTAATTTGGTTTATATGAAAAGACTGCTAGTTTTGTTGTTTATCCCATAGAAATCTTGACGTAGTGAAGCAAAACCTTTTCATGAATACTTTGGTATGGCCTTCTCGTAGTAAGGAGAAGAAGGATTGAAAAAAAAGGAGCTGTTGTTTGAATTAATGTTTTGGGGTTTCTTGGAAGATTGCTGTCTCTGAATAGACAGTATGCATTCTCTATCTCTTTTAAAAAGAGATCTTCCTTTAATATGTAAACTACTTCATCAGAATATGCTGAATAATTTATTTAAAAAAAAAAAAACTAAGGAGGCACAGGGTTTTGATTGGTAGCATTTACTGCATCTCGGTCTGCATTAAGATAGAGTAGGAAGAAGGTTGGTGCTACCTGGAAAACTGCATGGCCAGTTATTTAAAAAAATGGTAAGGCATACGTTAAAAAATTACACCCGCACTTGTACTAAAACTCCCACCTCTCGTTCCCTCTGAATTTTTAAATGATTGTTTCAGATATTTCTGATACATCTTTAATTTTCAAGCACACACAGTGAAATTGTGGCAAAGAGGGGCAGCCAGGTAAGGTTCGTGGACAAACAGAGACCTTCCTGCTTCCGACTCACCTTTCTTGTGGTAGCTGGCTGTTTGTGTCAGCAATCTGCCGTAGTCACGTCATCTCCTTTTCACAACTACCTCTTCTAACTTCTCTGCCATGTCCCTGTCTCTTCAATGGCATCCTTTCCTTTATCTTTTCATTTATCTTAATCCTGTTTTCACCAAAACATGACACTAACTGAATGTTTGTCATTCATCACATTGTTCAGGATGATTTTTTTCCTTTTCATTCTAATCTCTATCATCTGTAAGCATCTTGTTGCAGGTACTGTTTCTACTCTGCTTAAATACTGCTTGTAACATTATAGTCTCATTTGTGGTTGGTCCATAGGTACAATTATGTTGAAAGTGGTGTGAAAAATTGCTTAATCAATGTGTTGAAAGGTGCTGTCAAAATGATTGGACTCTGAATTCAATGCAAACAGGAAAAGATAGTTTCAGTTAAGGCACCCCTTCAGCCCTCAAATGATTTTTGGGCATTGTTCTTAAGTCACTTTGCCCCACTAATTTGAATGCTAGTAATGTAATATTTCTGAAGAACTTCAGAGTAGGAAGCTTAAAAGTGAAATTAGCTTCAAGTGCTTTTGTATTCAAAATTGCAGTCTTGGAGTGAGTGAAAAATACCATATTAGGACTTCAGTTAAATGCAAAAGTTGGCTGTAGGACCTGCACCAGTACACTATCCTTATCAAGAGGTGAATTTTTTAAACAGAAAAATAAATTTAAATGCGGTTGTTAAGTGTTGGTGGAAGAGTGACTGAAACAGAGTATTTCTTCGTTTGGTAGACAGACATTCCTTGGGGACAAGTTGTGATCTGGAAAATGTTCTAAGTAGCTACATTTAAATTGCAAATAAAATGAGATTGCACTGATTTGACTGAACTAAATTGTTGTTTATTTTACTGTTTAGTATTTGGTTACTTATTACCATTCGTTTGAGGTGTGAAATGTATTGTTATGTACTAGGCCATATCCAGTTTTCTGGTACTTGTGAAATCCATTAATCTGACAGGTGTCAAATGAGTCTGAGTGCTGTGTTCTCTGAATGTAGCTGCTAGTCTTTGATTTATGTAAGTATAAGCAAAATAAAGTTCTGATTGTATATTGCTCCATACAAATAAACGTCTTAAATGATAGAACAATTTTAGGATATTTATGGCTAAAAGGAGGTGTGACAATTAAGGAATATGCCAGGCACATCAGAGGATATGACACAGTGCTGTACACTTCTGTCTAAATCAGTTGAGTCTGATTTTTAAAGTTTTAGTAGGTTAAAATTTATTTGCAGGATTGAGGTTTTTAATTGCCCATCTAGCTATGGTTGTAAAAAACCACCAACAATAACAAACAAAACCAAACAAAAAAACCTCCACCCAAACCCAAAAACCCCCAACCGAACCAAACTCCAAAATGAAACCCAACCAATAAACACCCCACTTTTGTTAGCTTGAAACTTGAAGTGCATTGTTCTGATAGCTGTCTTGTTGACTCTCTGTAGTTCCCCTCATCTATGCTTATATATATAATTTGTTAGAAATGACTGTGAAAAATAGGCTTGGTTCTCCTGTAATGAAATCGTGGGGTAATGTGCTGGAATGTTTAGGTTTCTTTGATATGCTGAGAAGAGCGTGTTTCTTTTTCATCTGAGACATAGCTCCTTGCATATCAGTTCAAGGCTAACAGATGTCTGAAAATCAAACTTCTTTCATCACTATTTTTCCTTTTGGATTGTTGGAAGAGCAAAATAAAACTGTGCTCTGCTTTGAATAGATTTCAGCTATTATAACTAAAGAATAAGTTGGTTGGGTTCCCCCCCTCCCTTCCCTGGTCTCTTCAGTCTCCTGGATGGGAAGGGATTTCTGGCATTCTATTCTCTCCATGGTTTCCAATTTGGGGGTCTTTCTCCCCTACAAATAGCTCTCTAGGTTGTGCCTGTGCAGCTGTTAGGGCATACCAAAGCCGCGATAGAATAACCTTGCTATGACTCCAGTTTTATCATTTTTCTCGTTGCTGTTAAAGCTGGCAGAAGACACGTTCTTGTAACTTAACTCAGCAAGTCACATTCATAAATGTAGAGAATAATTGCCATACGCAACACCCTCACAAAGAGTGGGTGCTAAGCAGAAAAGGTTCAGAAACTTTATCTATTTTGCTTTAGAGATAAAGACCTTAAATTTGATAGCATATAGAGATGCATTTCAAAATCTGTTTCCAGTAAACTTTCAGCATAACGTATTTCATAAGTGCTCAATGAAAAATTCTCTGAGGATTACTCAGTATATGAAAACTACTATCATATCTCTGCTTTATGGTTAGATGTGAAAGCAAGAATCATTTCCAGAAAGTCAGGGTTTACTTGGACAACTGTAGCATTGCCCAAGTTGTTATTTCTCAGTTTAATACTTCCTAATGCTTGTTCAGAGCTTAAGTATAACATCTTTCATATTGGAGTAGTTACTGCCATCACCACCAGTATTTGTTTCTGACCAGAATGATCAAAGTTCAATGTCAGAGGGCAGGTACTTTTTTTAGGGCTGTCGCACGTGGTTCAACATATGCCTAGGTCTCACCAAGCACAATTCTTCCATAATGTGGGCAGATTTTATGGGAAACTGTGCATGCTTGTAACTTTGAAATTCTGATAATTTTTATCAGGAATAATGTTTTGTTGATTATAATTAGGTAATAAAGAGCTAGTTGTTTAATGGCAAGCATGAGTAGCATTTACTGTTGTTTTATACAAATAATAGTATGAATAATATTATAAGCAGCCTATTGAACCTTGTAGACTCCTTAAAATGGAAGTAATTGCTTACTAGACATCCATAAATCATTTATTAGCTTTCTATTGCCTTTCAAACTTTGATATAAAATTACCTTAAAACCTTTTATATTATAACCTGCTGGCTAAGGATTCTGAGCTGTTGATTTATTTAGAAATTATGGTTAACATTTAGGATACTGAAATAATAACTTCTATGACATTATTTAAAACCCTTTAGTCTCTCTAAAAGCTGCTTTTAGCTTATTCTGTTCGTTGCAGGGCAGTAAACTTGACATGCAGATACTTTAAGGTCGATCTTTGGAGTGAAATGGCATGTTTGTAGGTTGTAAATACAGCAGCAGAAAGGCAACAATAGACCCAGTGGCAGCTCTGTGAAGTACATTCCAGTACAGGCTTCATTGTGTCAGCTCCTCTACCGTACGGGCAATACGCACATTACTAGTCTCCAGTACGCGCAGGGTAGCTTGTCTCTGTCCACCTAACATTCAGGACTGGGAAGTACAGGATGTATCTGTGTTTATGGCAGAGTAGATGGTGTATCCCAAGTGCAAGTTCTAGTACATACATTGGAGTAGTTAGTTTACCGCAACATCCTCGATTCAATAGGTAAAACAAATAACTTTTCATTTTTGTTAACTGTATGCAGTTCTCCGAACTCAGAGTATGGTTTTCTCCTTAAGTTACTGTTCAGTCTTTCTCACAAGTGATATGTTTTAATGTAAGGCAATACCAGAAACTTAGATTTTTTTTTTTTGGGGGGACTGATTAGATTAGTATGCCTGGAAGTCATCATTTGCAAAGGGGAAATAAAGAATTGCTAATATATGTGAAATTATCCTCAGTGTGGTGAGTAGCTGATGTTCTGGCTTTGCGCTATATTTCCAAAGTCATCGCTTGTGTGTTTCCAGGCAAGTTATTCCTGTTACTGAAGCTTTAGATCATTCTTTCCTTTATACACAGAGGCATACACAATTGTTTCATTTGGAACTTTTATGTGCATATTTAGGAAATGGTTGACAAAATTAAAACGGAAGGCTGCATGAGCAGGCCTGGACCCTCACACCATAAGTGCTCTGGAACTGGAATTGCAATTTGTTTGTGAAACTAAGATGTCCTTATACTCTAAGCTGAAACACCAGTTAGCTTTCATTATGAACACAAATCACAGAATCACGGAATTTTCAGAGTTGGAAGGGACCTCTAGAGATCATCTAGTCCAACTCCCCTGCTGATGCAGGAATGCCTAGAGCACATTACTCGGGACTGCATCCAGGCGGGTCTTGAAAATCTCCAGAGAAGGGGACTCCACAGCCTCCCTGGGCAGCCTGTTCCAGTGCTCTGTCACCCTGACCGTCAAGAAGTTTTTTCTTATGTTTGAATGGAACTTCCTATGTTCCAGCTTGTGCCCATTGCCCCTCGTCCTGTCACTGGGAACCACTGAAGAGAGTCTGGCTCCATCCTCCTTCAACCCACCCTTTAGATGCTTATAAGGAAGAATAAGGTCTCCCCTCAGCCTTCTCTTCTCCAGGCTAAAGAGTCCCAGCTCTCTCAGCCTTTCCTCATAAGGGAGGTGCTCCAATCCCCCAGTCATCTTTGTTGCCCTATGCTGGAGTCTCTCCAGAAGTTCCCTGTCCTGCTTGAGCTGGGGAGCCCAGAACTGGACACAGTATTCCAGTTGTGGCCTCACCAGTGCTGAGTAGAGGGGGAGAATGACCTCCCTCAACCTACCGGCCACACTCTTCCCTATGCAGCAAATAGTACAAAACAAGGGTATACTCAGGAAAATTGCAGTATATCTCAGTTTTCACTTAAAAGAATTGAATGATTCCTTAAAAAAAACCCAACCCCCCCCCCCCCCCCCCCCCAAAATGGAAAATGCTTAGAATTATGTGTTGAGTACAAATATTCTTAAAACTTAACAACTTTCAGCATTTAATTTCCTACTTCTCTAGTCATAGACATGCCTTTAATAGTTAAATATTTTTTTTCCTTGCTATTGGTCACCATTACTTTTTATGGACAGCTATTTATGTTAAGTCAAACAGAAAATGAAACGGATGGTTGATAAAACATAAATGTTGTTCCAGTCACCCGTTTCATTAATGCTGGCAATTATGATAAAGATAAGCTACATGCCACACATCTGAAGCCGATCCAGTCAAGCCTATATGATTTTACGAACCTTTACTGAAATTTACTTGCTGAGGGTCATAATGCAGAAACTGCTTTGCTGGCTCAAGTAAGTTTATTTGATCCATGTTTGTTCCAAATTTTGAAACAGAATTTAGAGAAGATGAGTATCTAGGTGTTAAGAAAAGGTAGTGGAACACAGTTGCTGATGCTTTGGTGCAGAGTCAATTTGCATTATACCTCTTTTAGGGGTTTTTACCATTTTATTCTTTGTAGGAAACACAGGATTTTAAAAAATTGTCAATAGCATGGTTACGAAATAAAATGAAACAAACCTCCTGTTCTTCCTGTGTTCTGGCTGTTGTGCTGCATACTGGTTTAATCAGTGTATTTTAGCATGACAGTTCACTTGCCTCTCGTTACTTTAATTGCCAGTAACATGTTTCAGCAGTATAATTTGGACAAATGATGTGTATGTCCTGAAACACTTCAAACAACTTATCTTCTGAGTATTCCGTGTTCAAAAAGTACACAGCTAACAAAGATTTCTACTAAAAGATATAAATGATTTCTACTAAATCATGTGTTTCTCTTAAATATACTAGTCTTTCAGAAGCAGTCAGAAACATTTTCTAGCAGAAGAGATCGTGTGCACAGCTGAAACATAAAATGAAGAAAACTTTTTGTGGCTTATTTTCAGAAAAGATTAGGTCTGAATGTTAGATTAGGTCTGTTGTAGCTGTCTGTAATTTAAAGGGAAAACTAATCTACCTCTTTTACTTTTTAAATGGAGATAGACTTTCCAGGCAGGTTATATAAGAGCTAATATGTTTTCATGCTACACATTTTTTTGAAAAATTTGAGTTATCTAGTTTAAAAATAGAATTAAACATTGTTTATACTTTTTTGAAGAAAATCTCAGCATAATAGACTAGGCAGGTAGATCAACTTGACAATGTTTATCTGAAATTTGGAAGAACTTTAATCAGAAATGGCACAAAGGAATGTTGTCTCAACATAATGTAGCATGTAACAACGGTATTACTGCCCTAATTATTGTTGAATGTAGTTTCTCATGGCATAACTGATCAGTGAAAGTAATGCAACTGAAAACTGTTCCATGGATGAGTGTTAAATTACCATATTAATGTGCGGTTTCAAAGACTTAACACTAAGCCTGGACTCACATGACAACTATATTCTGAAAAATACAGATATTTCCCACAATGTAGAACCACGGAACTTTTCTGTTCATTCATCTTTAGGTATAATATAGTAGTGCTGTCAGGTAAGTCATATTCAGACAGGAAAAAGAAAATATCTTTAGCGCTATTCTCCATGTAACTGAAGGGAGAACTTTGAATTTGTTTTTAAGAAGAGACCAGGGAAAATGAGTGAAATGGCAAATGGCCTAAGAGATGTATGAAAACTCTTTCAGTTAGATTTACTCACTGTATACTGCTTGTAATCAAAACACATCCATTAACTAAAGCAAAAGAATAATCACAGCAACTTTAGTTGTCAGTGTTTTATGTTTATCTGTAACGTGGTCTTAGAACTCTGCATTAAAGCATAAACAAGTGTAATGAAAATAATAGTGAAAACTTGAATGTTCTAATAAAAAGATAATCTACGTTAGCATGTTGATGGAGGGGACCTTAGTTGAAATGACAGTTTGGAAATTTTACTTTAATTTCAAGTCAGGAGTTTTTGTAGCTCGTAGGGGTTGATCATCTGTTGTGCTATTGGTTTTATCTGTTGATGGTCGTGGCCCTTCTGGCTTTTTGACTTGTAGAACACAACTGAATCTACTGTCGCTGTGGAGACCTTAGATGATGTACCTGAGCATGTGCTTAGGGGGCTTCCTGAGGACGTGAGGCTCTTCCCATCGGCTGTTGACAAGACACGGCTTGGTGAGTGCTACAACTGTGAAAAGAGAATGAAGATTTTTACGCTAGCTCACATAAATTACAGTTGCTGTGAAAGTTTGGTGCCCTCCTGTGCTGGGTAGAAATGATGTCCTGGTGCATTTATCTGAAATAATTTCTGTTGGAAAGAGTGGGCAGCGTCTAAGTTTCTCCAACATCCCAAGATGGTGTTCCTAGAACATCAGAATTGGGGTCAAAGGTGGAACAAGGTGCAAATAGATTATGTTATGAAAATACTGATGTTACTTCACTGGTTTGTTTTCACTTACAGCATTTTACCAGTTTTGTGTTTTCCAACTATCTTACTGTTGCCTATTTAGAATGCTGCATCTCACTGTCCAATTAATATAAGAAGTTTAATTTATTACAGATTCAGTGCAGGCTTGAAAGGTGCTATATGGAGCAACGTGTTGTTGTTTCTGTAATATGTGCAAAACGCTTGACTTCTTTTTTTTAACAGTTTAATGTGAGATAACTTTGATGGAAGTCGGATACTTGACGGATACTTGACGTTGAAAGCTGGTAGTTTGAGGAATAAGCCTCACAATAGATGCATTGCTGTTAGTAACAGGTTCTAAGCTCCTTGGAGCAAGGTTAATCTTTTCTAGTATGAACCTGATCTAGCATGGTCTGAATGAGAATGTTATGTTTAATTAGCAATTATTTGTCAATCTGTTCTTGGTTTTCATGCTATAAAATGTGAAATGCAGCTGTCCATGTTCAGTTCGGTTAAATCTTGTCAATAAATTTGTGGGCAGATGCACATATTTTAACCAATCCTAAATGTTTTTTCCTTCAAAATATACTATTAGTTTCACAACTTTTGTGAGGGCTTCACTTGCTTGGCATTGTTTCAGAGAAAGCAAATAGGATTTTTGTTTTAATTAACATGTGTACTCAGCAAAACAGCTGAAATCTGGGACTTCACAATATAAAACCTGTAATGCTCTTATGGTATTTTGAATATCACCTGAAGGACAAGAAAAATCGAGGTCGTTTTTTGTCTTCAGAGCTACAGTAGCCCATGACCAAAGAATGAAACCAGGTAAATGCTTAAACTTTGCATGATTGAAGTGCATTTTGGGGAGAGGATTGCTTGAATTCATTTAGTAAACTTTAATTTCCTTATTGATATCTTAATACCGTAGAATGCTCCCCAGCCTGAGACAGACACATGTAATGATCTTAAGAAATACGAATTGTGAGTAGAAGATTTGCTTGAGATAAGTTAGATTAGTTTTAACCAGTAACGTGTGTCTCTTCAGGTGTCTGGGCAACAAAATCAATTTTAAAAGGCAAGAAGTTTGGACCATTTGTTGGTGACAAGAAAAAAAGATCTCAAGTTAAGAGCAATGTATACATGTGGGAGGTAAGAAACAGCTTGTAAATGGAAAAAGGTATCTGTCACTAGGTCAATATTTTCTGTTTAGCCTTTAATTTTTCCAGAGGTTTTAGAAATAGACATCATGTGAAATAATTGCCATCTGTCTATGTCTACCATTACAGTTATTTATAGACACTTGGATTGAGCAACCATTCTGAATTACAAAACTTTAAACTATTGGCATTATTTGAAATTGCTGGATTAATTTTCTTATATACTGTCTCTGAATCACACCTCCCCTTAAGAGTCTGTTGCTGCTAAAGCTTTGCTTTGTTGGCTTGAACCCTGAGTGATATGCCTTCTGCAACCGAGTACTGTCAACTGCTTATGAAATTAGGGAAATTAGGAGGCTATGGAGTCTCTTAAGGAAGCCACAGCACTCCTCCTCATTTAGCTCCTTGAAAACAGGCTTTATTATGGGAATTGGTTTTCCTTTTGGAGCTTTTATGAAAGTTCTCAACTGTTGCAGTATTTCTTGTGCTGCTTGTGTTTGGGCTTGCCTTAAAGCAAATACTGTCTGGAGAGCTGGGTAGCTCTTTAAGCTCCAGTGATAGTCATAAGACCTTGGATATTACCGAAATTTCAAAATGTAGGTGTCTTAATCTGGACTTGAATCCTATCTACAGTTTCTTTAAGGCAGTTCGTAACTGCTTCCGAAGACTCCTTCAGCCTTTCTGAAGACACGTACAGCAAATGGCTTTAGCAAAGGGGAGGAGAGGAGGGATGGAGGAACTGCAGCATAGTGTGTTCTGGAACAGAACTTGCTAGTTTATAGATTTTTAGGCTAAAGATCCTGATAGTAGTCATCCTGTCCCCTGGCCTGTAAAAATTGAACTGCATAAAACACTGGATACACATACAAAACTTAATGTTAACCCCTATCAGAGGAATCAATCTAGAACAATTTCCCATGAACGCAAATTCACATTCAAGAAAGTAATAAAGTGTTCAAGTGTAATGTTTGTTGCATTGGGCTAGTATTATCACAAACTCCACTGCATAAGGTATCTCCAATTTTGATCTGTTACGAGTGAGATTAGAATCAGTCAAGTAAATTATTGACCTTGCAATTGTTTTTCTCAGTGCTGGATTTTGAATGTTCTCAGTGGGTATGTCTTAATATATTTTTTTAAATTTGTATTGAGAAATGATAATAGCCAACAAGCTGTTACAGAGTTTCATAGTTTGCAATGCAGGCGATAATGGGAACCCTTGCTGTATTTCAAAGTAATTGTCTGTTGCTTTAATACTGATTTTGGAATTAGAAAAAAGCAGCTAAAATGAGACCGCAACAGGTGGCCCCATATGCTGATATCTGAAACCACTCCAGAATCTTAACTGTTAGAAAATATGGTTTATAAAAGGATGGTGGTGTGTGGGAGTAGTTAGGTGTACGGACCTTCAACTAGGAGAGCAGCCTTTTCCATGAGAATGCCATTTGTTTCTTTACTGAAGTTACTCTGAAGAAAAAGTAAGGCTTCTAAAAGCTGGCATCTGCAGTTAATTTCAATAATTTTGAACTATCATGTTAGAGTATCATTCTGAAAAAGATGTTTTGTGTGTCAGCGTATGCTTGCCATGTCTGAGGAGAGAAATTGAGACTTGAACGTATTTTCATTTTCTGTCGGAGAAAAGCCACAGATAGGAAAATGATGGCAAGTGACTGAGAACTGAGGGAAATGCTGTCTGCCAATTCAGAATGACTGGCAGAACTGTGCTGAATGATCATGGTTTACAGGAATCACTTAAAGTCGCAATGTTATATAGAGGAGTTGGAACTATTTCCTTTCTCACAGTGCACAAGGCCTTTAAACAAAATTCTGTAAATTAAAAGCTTTAACTGAAAGCTAATGAAGTATTTTGCTTTGTGCAAAAATCATAATAAAGTAATATAAAACCATAATAAAGTTATATATTAAAAAAATAAAGTGTTATGTTTTGCCATATGTTGCACATCTGCTAGCTCTTCCACAGCATTGTTCAGCTCTTTTCTTCCATTTTAACCAAAAGGATTGCTCTGTGAAGCTATTTGCGCTTTCAGATTGCAAGGGCTGGGTGTGCTGATGAATGTTCTTTCAAAAGTCAGCTGATGAAATCCATGCTGGAATAGTTTAAGTAAAGGAGATGTTTTCTATTTGCTTGGAAAGAAACTAAGATGATTTTGCTATATTTATTGAAACTTTACCTTTATTGATAAAATTCTATTTTATTAAACCAACAGTGTATCAACACAAAAGAAATAAAATTTATTAAATGGTTCTTGTTTTAATCTGTTACAGAAGTGTACTTGAAACTGAAAATGTAAACCAGTTTGAAAATACTTAGAATTACTTGTAAAGTAACTATCAGAAATTAAAAAAAAGCTACAATGTTATGGAACAGAATGGGAAAGTTACGGTGAAATTGGAATTTTACCTGCAGTGGTGCTAAGTGACTGTTGCAGGAGGTAATGAGCTAGGGAGACTGGGTTTTGAAAAGAGTTTTTCCAGGCAGAGACTGATATTTATAGACTTGACCAAAAGGAAAAAGGCAAATAATAAGACATAGTCAAATTATACAGATTTTCCCTTTTTTGTTTTTCTAAAAATCTGTGAGCTGCCCAATACTTCTGAGACATTGCGTACCTGTTAGTATGCCTGTCTTGTGAGACAAAGTAATGGAAGAATGATATTTCAGTTGCCGAACAGTGGTGTGTTCTTCAGTTTGGAAAAAAAACATATAGCATACACTGAGAGCTCTTCTTCTAGGCATCTAACTTGGATTATAGTAAGAAGAGTGGGAGATGCATAACATGTCTTGAAAGAGAAGCAGAGTTGCCTGTCACCAGAAAATACTGAAGATGTCAGTAACCTTGCTTTATTGCAAGCTGTCTTGAAATGTAAAATAGGAGTAGGTGTTAAAATTTTTTCTCCAAGAACGGAAACCGAAGAATTTACACAGTATCTGGGAACATAGAGAACTTTATTGACATGGTCACTTTAAGGTGATCACAAGATTTCTGGAACGTTAATCTTTTTTCAGGGTATTAAAGAAAATCTTAAATATAAATTATGCTTTCCCTTATCTCTCCAAATAAAGCAAATGGTTCTAACTTCTATATAGTTACTTTTCGCAATTCATGAGATAGTAAAAATAAAGCTCTCTTGCCCTTATATCTTAAAATCAGCCATTTTACTGAATGAAAATCTAGAGAATGATTTCAGGCTTGCCAAACTGAAAAGAAAGCATAAAATGTTTTAAGTGTTTTGGCTTTCGAGCCCAAAACCTTCAGAGAAGGGCTTGCAGGCCAAAAGGGTTTTTTTCCAATTGTACCAGTTCCAATAAAAAGATTGCAGAAGACCAGCAATGCTCCCCTCCAGTACAACCCCTACCTCTGCTCATATCCTTTGTGTTATCTGTCCTTAGATGACAGCTACTATTCTGTATAGCTTTAAAATGTGTAGTGTTGTGGTGCATGTACGTTTCGGTGTTAGCAGTTGTCCATTTGCTCAATGCTGGTTTTGTCTCATAGGTCTATTACCCAAACTTGGGATGGATGTGTGTTGATGCAACTGATCCAAAGAAAGGGAACTGGCTGCGGTATATAAACTGGGCACGTTCAGGAAAGGAGCAAAATCTGTTTCCTCTGGAGATCAACAGGACCATATACTACAAAAGTTTAAAGGTATCAATGTCGGAAGAATCAGTTACTGCTCTGTTACCTTTTATTATTCATACTTTATATTCCCCTTTATTCAAATCCTATTTTTTTTTTTTACTATTTGTATTAAACAGAGTTTGAAAAATTTTATGAAATGTAATTAAAATACTGCAAATGCTACATTTCATTGGCCTAAATTCTTCTGTGCCAATACAGTTGACATTAAGATCTACTGTTAAAATACAGGGTATGTATGAACACTAAGTCTATGTTGTTAATGATTTGCTGTGGCACCAAATTTCATACAAGCTAGAATGAAAAACTGTAGCAGATTACATAAAATAAACGTTTTTCTATTTCTGTAGATACTGAGACACTTTCTACTGAGGATTTTTTTGCAGAAATCAGTTATTTTTATGGTCTTTACATCATATGACAAAGATTGGTTGTCAAGACATCTCTATAGGTAGCTTCACAAAACAAATTTTCCTCATTATATACTGTTCCAGTTTCATTCAGGGAGTGGGGGGCAGGAAGAAGGGTGTGATTCCTGTGGCATTTTATCTCCCAAACCAAGAAAAAAAATGGTTTAACTATAAGTAATGGTAGAGTATGTTAGTGTTAGAATATTGTGGCTATAAAGTATTATTTGAACCTCTGATCAAGAACCTACTAGCAGTGAGTATATATAGCTCGACTTTGTTTTTATTTAAAATGCTTTTGTGGTTTTTGGGTATATGCAGCCTTGCTGTTACACGCTGTTGCTGTTCCTTACATTTCCTTGTAAGGCCAACAACATCTACAAGTAACTGATCCTCACTTAATAAAAGAATGAGTTGATACCATGCAGTTTTGAAGTTTACAGGGCAGTATAGCAATATGTAAAGCTGTTAAAATATTTTAAGTCACTCAAACTACATTGGAAAAAACCCCCACAATCTTCTAAGCATTTTCTGAACTTTCTAATAGCTTTGAGATGGCATTGAAGTAGAGGTTTGCTATTGCCAGCCAGACTATTGGCTTCTCTTGGTGTTCATTCACTGAGGGCAGGCTCCCAGTGTGAATCTGTAGCCAGCATAGTTTTCTCTAGACACATCATCTTGGGTTGCCTCTGCCTTTGCCCATAGTCACAGTCCTCATTAACATGAGTATGCTTTTGGAGTCGCTCTGACAGTTCACATTTCTCTCTCGTTGAATCTTTTCTGCAAAGGTTTTAATCCTGATAAAGACAAGCCTTCACATATTTCAAATTTGTTTTCTGATGGATAATATTGCACTTTGGAAAATAATTGTATCACTAAAAGAGGCTAAGCACTGCTGACAGAATAACAAATACTTTGTCTCAACATCTGAAATATCCTTTTTTGCCTTTGACTGTCTTCTCTTGTGACCTGAGTAGTTTTACCCTAGTAAGTCTTGCCAACAACATCAGGCTGCCAAACAGCTCTTTCGGAAGACTGTTAGAGCAGCCTATAAGGATCGGTTTTACTGGTTTCAAAATATGTTTGGGATGTGAAGGGGCTCTTCAAAGAGCCACCTTCAGCTGGCTTTATTTGCCCCTGCAGCAGCCGCTTAGATATGTGTGTGCGCTGCGGGGTTGTTTATTAGCTTCAGATCAGCGTTGGCAATACCAACGCCAGGCAAGCTTCTGGAAATTCATGTTGGTGTCTGGGCTGTATGCTAGTTGGAGGGAGTGTTACATCTGAAATGGCATTGCCTCCAGGCTGCCTCTGCTCGAAGGCCTGCTGCTGTACCTCTCAGAGGCCAGTGTAGAAGCAGCAGCTCTGAGTAGTTTTGGGCTTGGGTGTCGCACAAAGCGGGGTGTCGGGACCTGAACTAGTATAACACCACCGAGTTGTTTCTGCCCTGTAGACTTAGTTCCAAGAACACAGTGTGGACGTGCTCAAACTAATCCCAGTTTCACGCTGCTCAGAACTAACCAAACTGTTTCCAGGACCAAGTTAGTCCAAGAAGCATTGCAGCCATGGTTCAGTGGTGCGCTCCTGCCACTCCTTGATTGTCACTACATCTGTGACACAGGGAACTTAGCAGGTAATTTCAGAGGTAGTGGTAGAAATGTCTGAGTTGCTTCACTATGCAAAACTAGATTATAATGTAAAGTTTAACTTTGCTCCATATTGGGGGAAAAGTGCTCACAAATCTGTAATAATGAATGGTTGTTAAAAGCGCATACCGATATTCCAGTTATTTTTTGAACCATCTATTTCAATATATTTTATTCTCTTCTCCCACCTTTTAGAGAAGTGATATGTAAGGAAAATTTGGATCTTGTTAATCTGTGATGATTTTTGAAGTGAAAGCTTGGCATGAAGTTGGACACTTTTCCCTACCATTAAACATTCAGCATTCAGTCATCATACTGATAAATCAGGTCAAGATTTAGAAAGTCACATTTTGTGTTTTTTAATTGCACAAGTGGACTGTTCTTGTAGTTTAATAGGAATATTTTCAATCCAATATTCTATTTAATTTCTTGTCCATGCCAAGAATATGAAAACCAAAGGAAGGCATTGAGAAAGCTTATTTTGTTTAGTGTTTTGTAAACTTGGTTTTCATTATTTAAAGTGACAAATTTATAGTAACCAGGCTTTTAAATAAAGTTAGTGTGAAGAAATTGGAAGTTAAGCTGCAAGTGACTGACGGTCTAGGATTAGTATAATGTAGAGGAGGAGATTTTGACTGTGTGGTCTCAAGAGCAAGTTACTACATTGAAGCATTTAAATATTGTTTCTTGTATCAGTTTTTACTATCCTATACTTTAGAAACAGCAGGGAAAATTCATACATTGGAAAAAATTGTGCTGTTTTCTGCTTTCTTTACAAAATACAGTTGCTTATATGTCTGCTTTTGATTTGAAGGTATGGTTTTGTCTCACCTTCTGTATCAGAGAAGATGTTCTTTTAGGGTCCATATCAGTCCTAGATTCACTTCACACCTTACTGACAACTGAAACAAAAGAAATCATGTAATAAATAACATCTTAAAAGTCCTTCTCTTTCGGCATATAATGTCTTGTAGTGTATACACTGCAATTTCAAAACTGTTGTAAATTTACCAGCCCAGGTATGTACACATAATTCCTTCCTGATCTGTATCATGATTCATAAACTTAGGGGAATTCCATTTGGTGGTAAATAAACAGCAGTCTTTATTTACCCCTAAAAGAGAATTAGAGTGGCTTGTATGTCATTTTGTTCTGCTTTACCTTGAAGCATTTAAAATGTTGTCACAGCTATTTATTTTTTTTCCCAAGTTTTTTTTCAGCTGCTTTTGGGTTTCTAATTTGTAAGTTAAAGAGGCTGATTTCCAAGCTTCATTGCTAAGATAAGCAAAGCCCAAATTTGCTTGGTGTAAATGAACCTCAAAACGGCACCGAGCTTTAATTTCCCTGTTCTCGGCTGTAAATGAGTAGTAATAGGATAGAATTTTTAAGTGAGCACAAGCAAATATCGTTCTCTTCCATCTTCTCTTCATCTTTATTGAAGAACTGAGGATATTTGTAGGCTGCTTTGCATATGATTTCCCCAGGATGCATGTATGAAAGTTGTGATATTTCGTTGAAACAGCTTAAACTCATTATGGGATTTCAGAAGTTCTTCCTGCCTCTCCTAATGAAATGAGCTAGTTGAATAGTGTTAATTCTGCACATAGTACAGGACTTTGTAGTTCTCGAAGAAGTAAAATTGCAGTGAAAACTCAGTTTCAAAAAGTCTTCTAAATAAGCTTGGCTGTGGAACTGTCCTTGATTAAGGTGAAATTAATTTGTTTATGGAAGAATGTTTTGTCAAACAGGTTTATAATAACTCAAGAACCTCCCTGTTACATAGGACTGCAATGTAACATAGGGCTATGCAGTGTGAAAAATGCACACAAGTACTAATGCCACAAACTGTCCACTGTGGTTACGTTTGGGGAGATAAGGCCACATCCAGGCGCAAAAGCACAGTATCACAGTAAAATGCAGTGTCGGCGGTGAAAAATAAATACTCTGATAAGGTCAGGCAGGCAAATGCCTATCTCGGTCTGTACGAGACACGTTGCAGTGCTTGTACGTGTACAGCGAATTGAATTTTAGACACTCTGTGCTAGAACTTCTTAGGATATAACTTGTTAGGATATTACTCTTGAAAATAACAAATTTTGAAATTACTTAAAACCTTTTGAACCGAAATTATTCAGAGTAAGGAATGCTAAATGTTGCAGTTAAAACATAAAGCACCAAAAACCACATGGGAGTTACTAACGTCATGAGGCTTTCCAAAATTCATACCTTTTTTAACCAAGCTATCCCAACCTGACACTACTACACACACAAACAATCTGTGGGTAATAGTTTGGAGGAGTTTGGGTTTTTGGAGTTGTTATTAGAGGATGTCATCAGTAAGAGACGGCCGTGTGTTCTCTAGTGTCAGAGTAGCGGTGGAAGTGGCGCTTGGGCACTGTAGTCCTTTTTTCTCACTTGTATTCCTAGTGAGGGAGCCGTTTTAATTGTCTGGGTTTGAAGCTGCCGCTGCATCTCGTTTTAGAAGTCCAAGGTTAGAGGGCTTAATTTAGATTCCAGACTAGTTACGCCAAAACTAAATTCATCAAGTTGAAAGTTAGTTCCAGCCGTGCAGCCAACAAATTACATGCTTGTTATCATCCTGCATTTGCATGTCCTACCGTTTTTGCTAGCTCTTCTCTCTGAGTTTGTATATTGTTCAGATGGTAAGTGGTTTGCATCAGACAACTCTTGGTCATTCCTCGCTGCTCAACAGCTGCAGACGGGGACCACGCAAATAGGTTTACCACTATTTATGCTGTCAGGCCTCCAAAACTGTAGGCTTTGCTTACATCGTAACTTAAACACTTTAACAGAGTTGTTGGGGTCTTGCATCTCTTGTTGATCCAGTGTCCGGGGTATGAAGATAACTATCACCTTCATCAAGTGCTGTCAGACCCACTAAAAAAAAAATAATGCTTTAGAAGAAACAAATATTACTATTGTTCTCGATACAAAAATTCCCTTTGGCTTCAGACTTGAAATAATAGTGTAAGGATACCCTTTGCTGTAACGTAATGACTCTAAAAATAGGATCTTATCTCCACAAGCCCAAGGTTCGTTAAGCCCTGGAAAGAGGGGGGTTGTGGTTAAGGTAAAGGCAGACATTTAAGTTGATTTTTCTTGGGTTTTGGAGGGATAATGATGAAGATTTAAAAAATAGATACAAATATACCTTTAGTCTGCAAACTTGGGGACTTACTAGCTTGAGTGCGATAGTGTTTTAAGGAACATGTGAAATAATCAGAGAAACTGTTATCGATCCATTTGGTGACACTGCTGGGAATGTGAGTAGTAATTGCAGTGATGCCTGCTTGGCTAATTTGGTCTTCCCTGTGCATTTTTTGATTGGATAAAAAAAAATTTAGAAAGACTGAATTTGGAATGGCAAACAAATCGTTCATTATTGTGATTAAGTGGATCTGTTAAAGCTGTAGTAATTATCTGTTTTCCTCTGTATTCCCTCTAACTTTCTGCAACAGTCTTTTCCTGCATCTTTAGATTTTGTTCCAAATTCCAACTTTAGTGGATGACTGAACAGGTTTACTCAGTATTTAAGGCTTTGTGTAAGGTAGGTGTGTCTAGCTCCAGTAACGCTGATAGAAAAGAATTAAAAGAATTAAACTGTAAATAGGGATAGTAATAAACACAGGGGGTTTCATTGCTGCCAGTTCAGTCTGCGTGGATTTAAATCAGTGTCACGATATGAGACAAACCCAAATCTGGGCTGTTCCAACTTGAAGTGTCAAGTTTCTTTAATAATCGTGGATTATTGAATAATTAATTACCGATACCGGCGGGAAAGGCCGGTTTCCCGGTGGCAAGGCCTCCGCACTACAGTGGGAAGGAGGCGGGGGGTGGGGTTGGATGTCGCTCGGGTGCTGCC
>VFFE01008898.1:2226590-2266715 GCA_008921705.1 Burhinus oedicnemus | reverse complement strand
GGAGGGCCGGGGGGGCGGCGAGGCGAAACATGGAAGTTGTGGCGTCTCCCGGCCCGGCTGGAAAAGTTGACCGGGGCGGGCGTGTGAGGAGTCGGGCTTGTTCGGCCACAAGGAGGGGGGAGGGAAAATGTCTCCGCGCAGAGCCGGGCAGCCCCGCGGGGTGCGGAGGGCTCCGCGGGTGCGGGAAGGGCCTTCGCGCGGGGTTGTGTCGGCCTCCTGCAAACCAGAAACTTTGTGAGTGGGTGGGGTGGCTGCTAAAATTATTTACAGGCGGCGTTAACAAGTGAAGTGTCGCCGAGGAACGGGTTTCTCTCAGGCGCAAGGATTATTTTTCACTTTAGCCGAGCGCTGGTGCGAATGGAAAATTAAGGCTTTGTTACTGTCTGTGGGTTTTAATTTCTTGTTGTTTTTAGGGTACTGGTGATCTCCTTGGTTATGAAATTTTGCAGGCAGCGTGAATGACTGCTTTTGGCTGACTTTGGCAGAGGAGGAAGGATGGGAGAAGAATTTCGGGGGGGTACACGCGTTAGTCTTTAGGTGAATATGTATGTCAAAGCAGACATGCATTATTTTTTCCATGCTTAATTCAGTAGCAGTATTTTTTAGAGTGCATGTGTCTCCACGGATGGCCTTATATAACTGACATTTTGACTACCGTTTTAGGCCAAAATTGCAATAGAAGCTATCACTTACAGGGAGTGAGTATAAAAAGGAAGTATTTACAGTGGTAGCACAAGGGTATCGATTCCTCTTGTAGGTGAATATGTATAATTTGGAATTCTCTGAAGGTGACAAACAAACCAAAGAAGGAAAGGAGATATTTTAAATGGCATCATTGTGGATTTTTTTAACTTAAAATTTAAGGCCTGATCTTACTTGTAGCGCAGTTGACTGTGGAACTCATACTGGGAACAAGCTCAAATATTTAGGAGGCCAGTTATTATGTAAGTTTTTTTTTAATTTTAGAGATTGAGGAGAGGGCTGGGAGAATGAAGTGGCGCAACACAATTGGTTATTCGTTTGAACAGTAATGTGTAGGTTAAGCTAATACAAACTGAAATGCAAGTACTGATTTTTATATTGCTGCCTGTAATGAAAAGCGTTTTTAGCACATATATAGGTAATGCTTGGTAAATTAGAGGCTGTATTATGCTTATTCCTAAATGTGCATTATCTTAGCAAATAGAATTTGTGTGCCTGTGATTTACCTGAAAGGCTAGAAAAGCAACTTGAAAGAATTTGATTATATTATAAATCAGAAAAGCCAGACAGAATAATTTCTAAGGTAATTTTTTGTGGCATAAAAGTTTTATTTGCATTCATAAAGTTACAGATAGAAATATCAGTAAACTAATTCGGTGGTTAATGGGTTTTGGCTTTATGCTGTTTTGTAGGTTTAAAGTTTTAACTGTTACGGGTTTTAGAGATTTCAGACTGTCATAATTAGGAACAATAGGTCTTTTATAAACATAAACTCCTTACTAAGGCTCACAAATATTAAAAAGAAAAGAAAAAACCAACAAAACCCAAACGCGAACACAATATAGATGAAGCATTTGACAATACCTAAGAATAATTTATCTACGGAATTATACTTTTGTGTAATGAAGCAGCAAGACCAAATTCTTAGTATTTAGCTGCTTTGAATTATGATTAAAGTTTCAGCATCTATGCTGTAAAAGATAAGGCAATTCATAGTATGTGCTTTATTCTTTCCTAATACATGCGTATTTTGAAATTGTATAGTTCTATTTTTAGTAGGTTCCATTGGAATTATTTTTACTTCTCTACATTTACTCTCAGTTACTTTAGTATTTGTAGTAACATCTGCTAATATTTGCAATTCACAGCAATTTTCTTATAAGAAACATAATAATTTTCTGCTGATTTGATAGCGGTAGCTGCAGTTAGGATTCCAAAATGGTTTCTACTGATATCCCTTCTTTTGCAGATCCAGCTGTATTTCCTGGATTTGGAAGTTTCTTAGCCCTGGGGGGGGGGGGGGCGGAGGTTGAGGTTTTATGGCAAAATAATGGAAATTGTGATGAGCAGGGTTAAAAACTATTAAAAAAAAATAATTCCAACTATATGATAAAAGAGAGGTGGGAGGAGAAGTTGTAACTTAACTTTATGCATGTGGAAAATTGGGAGTCAATACAAGGTAGTCTTTTGGATTAAAGCAGTTTCTCCGGAGGGTTGTGAAATTTGAATTTATTAGCTACCTAAACAGATCAGTTAATTATTTTCTTACAAACTTTATTTTGGCCTGTGTTGCAGGTTGTTGTCTTACACGTTGAGGAGAACGTAGAACTAAGTAAGAACTGCCAAGTTTAAACAACTGTGAATGAGTGTGTCCTTTATAAACACATTTTCCAGAAAAGGAAACGGACGGTTTAATACCTTAGAAATGACTAGACAAGACCTTATTTGAGAAATGTATTATAATTTAGTTATTCAAAACATGCAGTTATTAAATAGCTCATAATTATTCTGCATTTAGTAAAACAAATATCCTTTTGGTTTTTTACTGCATCTGAGGCCTTGTCCTTGCACAGTTAAGATATCTATCATTTGACAAATAGTCTTGTTTCTGCAGTTTATTTAATGAACTCTGGTCATATCAGAAAGGTGTCAGTTTCACAGGTATTAAAAATGTGATGTGTTTTGCCCAGTCAAGGCTTTCATTATTGTAAAACTTTTCATATTGCAGTAGGAGTGCTCTTTGTTTCTGAGTAAGTCCTCACACTGTCAATTTGGACTGTCTTACTCTAAGAAATAGGCCTTACTAAATTTGTGAAGTTGAGATGGCATTTAAGAATCAGCAGTTGACCAAGTTTAGGGTAGACACAAAGTACAGATTTAACTGTTTTCCTTGACCTTGATCTGACCTCTGTTTGCAAGTGATTACTGACACAGGTTCATAATCTCCTTTAGAGCATATTTAGGATGGCATCTGGCATTCTCTGCTATGGACCAGTCTTCTCTAACATGTTTGCAGAAGGTGGGATCTTGGTTATGCCTCAGCCGTGTTTCGCAAAACTCGCCTGCTCTTTACTTGTGCAACTTCTTCAGCAGTTCAATGTCTTGCATATTTTTGGTTTTGTAGTCTGCATTCAAAATACTTTACATCTCCCAGATGTTAATGTTCAATAGTTACTGCCTGGCTCGGGCGTAGGTTTTCATAGCTGGAGTAAATCCTTTACATCTTTCTTCTGCCATGCACAGCAGCTTAGGAGTCCTTGAGGAAAAAGAGGTAGTCCTTAGTAATTTATTTTTATGCATTGAAACATTGCATGTTGTTGCTAAGGTGATGAGTGCATTTGAGATTTAGAAAGAAATTTAGTAGGATAAAAGGGTATGGGGGGGAGGGGGAATACAACCCCCAGAAAAAGAAAACAACTTGGTGAACTTGGGTAGCATCAAAGATTTTTATCAGAGCCAGCCCCTGTTGTCTTTGACATGATTACTATGTGGTTAAGAGCCAGCAGCTGCCGGTGCATGGTCAACAACTAGCAGAAAAATAATCTAAAACATTCTTTGTTGCTTTTTCATTTTCTGAAATTTCATTTATTTGTTAAGCGTTTATCATCTGCTTCTCCCAAGTTGTAGTTAATATGCTTCTGTTCTGCCTTCCAGGCTTGTAGCAAAATTTGTTCAAATCAAATGCATTAGCACAAGATTTTTCATCAATTCCCTTTCTAAGGAAAAAGAAGGCTTGGCTTTCACTTTACAGTTGAATTCATGTGTCCTTTAGAGGAGTAGTGTGGACAATTCTTTCTCTCATCAGGGCATTTCTTACTTATATTTGACAGTAGTAATATGTAGTAGTAGTAAGCAGTCATATCGAAGATGAGTGTTTCCTTCAAGAATAAGGAGACTTTTGGAGTCTATGGCTTCAGACTTGGTCTTCCTTTCAAAAGTAACTTTTCACTAACTAAATAAAAGTATTTAAAAAAAAAAAAAAAGATGGTCATACATAAAAATATCCAGTGGTTTTATGAGGCTATAATCTGCTTTAACGTGATAAGTAGGCTCCAATATGTAATCAAACAATGCTAAAATCATCTAGGTAGATTCTGTCATCGATTATGGTGGCAGATCAAAAGTCTGTTCTCGGAGCAAGAAAGATACTGATGTTACACAGGATAAAAGTTTGCTCTGCTACGTGCTTATGAATAACAACTTTAAAAAAAAAAAAAACAACACCTTTTTCTTGGGGGGAGAAGAGGGCAATGTTTTACTTCTCCTGTGCTTATTTATATCTCTATGGTAGTGGTTCCGTGCTGAGCTGTTCAGCTGTATTTGTGTCTTAACTGTATTCCACCTAGCACTTTATCTAGGCAACAAACCCCAGTGGCATAATTCGTACTATTGTCTGGAATGAATACTGCATGTGCCTCTTTCATACCCTCTCTCGGTTCAAAGTCAGGCTGTCAAGAGGGGGGGAAAGAAGTCTATAATTTCATTTTGCCAAAAGCACATGCTGCATGAGGCAGCTTGAGTTGTCTGTCATGAAACCAAATGGCCTCTTTTTAAGACCCACTTGTGTCACCTCTTAAAATAGTCCTCTATTGTAGTGCAGGCAAAACACCTGAGTGGGGTTCATCTATGTCTTGGACAGCCCCTGGTGATTTTTTATTGTAGTACAGTTTTAAAGTCTCAATCCATTGCTAATAAATCTTTTAAAACTTTACTACCTTAAATGGCTCTGTTGCTATCGTAATGTTTTTTCCCATAGTTCTTCCAGTTTCAGGGAGAGCAGGAACTATAGGGTAACTCTTAGTAAATAATACTGTCTGAGAGATAGTGTGAGTTTAAGGTGGGTGAATTATGGCTCGATTGTCATCCATTATAAATAATTGTTATGCCTTGTTTTATATTAGTCTGAATGCAAAGTGCAACTTAAGGCTTCTGCTTCACAGATTCTAACTAAAAGCTTTCATAAAAGTTGCACTGGATTTTCTTTTGTTTGTAAGCTTGACTATTGCTGAAACAGTGTCAAATTGTTGCTGCAGAAAAGGGAAATGTGAAGATGAAATAAACAGGTTAAATTGTGTGATAGTAGAAATCCTTGCAGTTTTTTATTAATACTTTCATAGGCATTCTCACTTAGTTCCAAATAATTAGCTGTACTTGAGAGTCACATAAATACCCATCCTGTTTACAAAAGGTAAGCCTTGGATTGCCATCTGGATGTCATCACAAATGGAAATCATGGCCAAATGATGCCCTGATTGTCTGTTTTTTCAGTTACATGAATTTATTAGTTAGACTTGTACTTGGAATAAGTTTAAAAGTTTATTTCCAAGCAGAAAAGAACTTGTGAGAAAAATGATTGTGCATTAATTGGACTGTAGTTTATAGGCGGATGTTGAGGTTCTGTAAATTGTACATTTGTAGCAAGGATAACATGAAATGATATTCTTATCTAAGCTCTATTTCCAATAGATTTAATGAAAAACTTAGGAACTCAAGGCTTCAAAATTTCCTAGCCAATGACTGGGAAAAGACAAGGGAGGAAGGAGAGAAGGTCAAGATCATCTGGAACAAAACCTTAAAATGAAATTTACTTCGATTTCCGAAAATCACACTGATTCACGAGATGAATTATATAACTCCAGTTAAAAAGCTGCATTTGGGATGTCACGGGAACTGTATATATATTTGGGAACTGTAATATATTTGAGGTCTTCTAACCAATGGAAATTTTCTTTTATCCCTCATAAATGGGGCCCGTTGAATAGGAGACTCTTACTACTTTAAATTCCCATCTTCACTTCTACAGCAACGCCCCCAGTTCCTATGATAGCTGCTGCTCTGAGCTTTCCTGAACAGCACAGTGAAATTGGTATGATTCATTCCAGCCTTGCTCCTGCCTACGGGTTTAAGAGTAGGAGAAGATAAGCCTTCATTTCAGAGGTAAAAAAAATAAATTATCTATACTTAAAAAAAAATTAAAATATATATTTCAGCACTAAATTGCATGTATTGACCCCTTAAACTCCATATTTCTAAGTATAAACTTTTGGAAGTATGAGGCCTTAGCACATTCAGGTATTTCCTAAGTTCTTACCAAAAAAAAAATTAAAAAAAAAAAAAATCAAATCGGTGTTTTTGCTTTAATCAGGTTGTATCATATTTATGTGAACATTGGGAAACTTGTTATCTTATGTGTTGTAATTACAAGGTTAGGGGAGGCTGTGGGGTTTGTTTTCTTCTTCAGAAGGCTTAGATGTACTATTGTGTATACACTTCCTTTAGAAGTTCCCACACGTGCAGCTGGTGGTGGCAGCGTGCTCCCTGGGCAGCGTGGGGCTGTGGCTGTTAGCTGGGTACGGTGGGTCGGGATTGGTACCAGCAGCGGGATCAGGCATCCTGATCTTTGCAGTACAGCGGCCCCCAGCTTTGTCTGCGCAAGCGTCTGACTGATGATGCCGCTAAGAAAGCAGAACTTCTTATAAGGAAGAATTTGGCAAAGGACTTGAAGGTGATCAGGAATGCGGAGTAAGGACTCAGTGCTGGTTATCAGATCTTTGTTTAAAAAAAGTACTACGAGCAACTTGCATACTTTCTCTTGTTACTTTGTCTCTGGTTTTTTGCCCTTAAAATAATAATATGGTCTTCATGAATGTAACAAGTTGGCATGTTTCTAGCTACTAGCTTACTTCTGGTTAGAGCAAATGTATGTATTTATCTAACATAATAAAAATATTTTTCTTGGATTATTTGGTTATTCAAATTCTAAAGGGTTCCATATTTTTCTTTATACTCTCGCTTTTTCAGCCATGCTGACTTACACTGTTTTTTCCAAGTTAAAAAAATAAAATAAATACATCTAGACCACAGTTGCAGCATTTCCTAGCAAATTTGCTAATGCTGTCTTCAGTTACATAACGTACAGTGGAAGTCAAATAAGGCACCACACAGCTTTCCAGTTTTAATCAATTTTTTTTTTTTTCTGTTGATCGGGGTTAGCTTTGAAACAATGAGTGACCTGGAAGAAAAGAAGCTTGGTATTCCACTGTTCATTTTTTTTTTAATTAAGCCAGTGTGTTTTGAAATTATTCTTCTCCTTTCTTTCCAGCAAGGAAAATACTTTCTAAATTTTTCTGAAAATAAATTAAAAGCTACTAAGTTTATATTGAAATATTACTTTCCTTGCAGAAATATTTTCTTGTATCAGGATTTTCCAAAACTTTCTTAGAATGTTCTCTTCTGAATCACAGAACTGTTTAAATGCTTCTGCTTCGAAGATGCAGAGAAAATTTGGTGATTGCTGTTGTAGGGAAGAGTTTTGAGATAAATTGATTTGGAGGTTATGTTGAAAAATAGGAAGGGGATGAATTCCTGCAGAATAGGAGTATAGATGCTGTTTTGCAGAGTGAAACGAGTGCTTTTCTTTTTTTTTTTTCCTTAAGAGACCTCTTTTGTGATTTAGAATTGCGCTGTTGCTTATAGAATGTAAGAAAGCAACTCAGTAAGTTACTGACTGCCTTACCTATGTTAAAGTGTTTGGGTTTGCTGTCTCACTTAAATCTAGATGACTTTTAGTCACATGAATAATCCTTTCTTGAATTCTTTTGCGTTGTCTCATTTTTGCATTTATTAAGTCCAGGGTTTACCAGACACTGTTAACTCTTTCTATGGTTTCCTTACCCTCCTGTGCAATCTCCTACTTCATTTTTTTGTTTTATGTTTGGAGACTCTGGCTTTTATGGTGGATACAAGATAAAATATATGATTGACTTTCAGTGTATTATTATTGTATTTACCTCTAGCTTAAATCATGTCTTAATTTAGTGAAGGCTCTAAGTTCTCCTTGTAAAGACAATCTTCCGTATCTCTTAATCATCTTCCTGCTTTTCTCTAGATGTTTTCTTTTTATACTTCATCTTTTCAAAACCATTTGAACAATATTATTCATATTGATTCTGTATCATTGATGGTACTAAACTTTAGTGCTTGTTTTTATTACAGTTTACCATTATTTTGCATTGACCATTTGTTTTACTTGAATTATTTAAATGGAATATCTTACACAGAGGGCCTATTTATGGATGCCTTGTGTAATTTATTATGCAGTAATAAATAAGTATGTTTAACATAATTTCAAGTATGTGCATACAAAGTTTTGATAGCTGGTATATTGATGGGAAGAGATGCAGACTCCATTTGTGAGTGTGGCTGAGAGCTGTTTTCTGTAATTGTGAGACCTCCTTACTTTGTAAGGCAGTTTGTGTTTGTAAAGTCTCCGGGAAGATTCTCATGTCCCTGGGTTATGAAACTGCAAAATATCAAATAATTTTATATTCCACTTATTAACTATTTAGTATGCTTTCCAAACGAACAAAAAAGAAAAACAGTTGTCAGACTACAGTGTATTTGATTTTCTTAGTCTGTCAAACCTTCAGATTTATTTTGTTATTCCTGCCAAGAGCCTTACACAGATTGACAGGAATGACTGTGTTCTGAAGAATTCTCACTGGCCACACTTGCTGTGTCAAGTTCCTCTAGGAAATGTTATAGCAGTTTAAGTTTTTACTTGGGTTTAACAGTTATTGAAATAAGACTCACTGGTATTTCAACATTTGTAGCTAAGAAATCAGATAATGTCTGACCATCAGATATTCACTAGCAAATATTTACTTACCTTTTATAAACTCTTTCCCCTGGACTAAGCAAGCACAATATTTATTTGGATCACCAGTGCATGTAAGTTATTTAGGATGAAACCTTCAGAAACACGTAGGAGCTTACCAGGGTTGCTGTTAAGATTTAATTTTGTTGTCACACTTTCTATTAGAGTTCTGCAAGAGCGTTTGATAGGCTATGATTAATGCTTTAGAACTTCAAAGAGGTGGTATTATTAATGTGATGATTGACATGAAGTTACTCTAGTGAGAATATTATAACAGCTGAAAATCTATCATCTTGATTATTATTACTGCGAAATGCCATGGAAATGGGTAGTCAGCTATACATCTATTCTAACTTGTGTTGAGAGCCAGATGCCTCGCTTGAATCTAGTCAAGTATGAATCTTGTTTTATTTGGCAGTTCATAAGAAACAATTCAACCATTGAATGGGAGAGACCTAGTGTTTCTGAAATTGACTTGATTCATATAAATTTTGGTAAATTTTCTCATGCATTGCCATTATTCAGAGCCAAGTCCAGTGCGAAATTCCTTACGTTGCTGCCAGTAAAATTGGAAACTGTCAAGGTGGTAAGCTCTGGTGTAAGGCGGCTCAACTGCAGTGATGGCTGACCTCTCTTTAGCAGTAAGTTTGTATCAGAATGTTAAAAATTTACCTTTGCCATGAGTCATACTCTTAAAAGGAAACTTGTGTGATATTGCTGCCAAATACTAGAGTTGTCTTGGGCCTTTACCAAGGAGTAGGTCGTACTAAGTTTCAGGGAGTTGAGTAAAAAATTGACTTCCTGCGAAGTGTTCTATTTCAAGTTGCAAGTGAAGAGCAGAGTCTAGTGTTTCAGATCTTACGGACCCTTGTCAGGGATTGCAAAAGCAAAGTGGACTTTGTGCTGAAACTTTGCTTATAGCAACCAAATCCTTAACTGTTAAGTGTCAGCCTCCAGTCTGTCTACTCTCATATACCAGAGCTGTGTTTTTTCTGGTTCCTTGCCTGCAAATGAAAATGTCCAGGTTACTTTTCAGTAACATTTTGTTTTTGTATTGTTTTAGTTGATGTTTTATGCTATGAAAAGATGTGCGCACAAAATTTCTACAACTTTAAAGTCTTAATTTCATCTAAACAGGTTAATCTTGAATGTAGTGGTAAACTGAGCGGAAGACATACATTTGTGCTCTGACTGGGATTTGTTATCACTTTATTTGAAAAATGGAGGAAGTTGTTATTCCCTGTAGTGACTTTATGACCTTTCTTGATTTCGTAAGTTAGGCGGATACCAGTTTGCTGTTGTCTGATTTGGGGTAGACTATAAATTTAGTAACTTTGGTTGTTGGTTCTGTTAACATGACTGCCAGCTGTTGCTGTTGTCCTGTAGTACCATCCTCTACATCTTGAGAAATGCGCTGATTGGGCGACTGGAGCATTATAGTTAGAGTTCCTTTGAAATATAATTTAGTATATCTCCTGTTATCAGAGAATATTGAAAAGCATTTCTCTTAAGAAAGTATCAGTGGGCTGCAGCTGAAATGAAAGAAGCGCTTGGTTTCAGAGAGAAAGCTAAGCAAATCTTTAATGATTTCTCAGCAGATACAAATGATTCAGGGACTATATTGTACATTAAAATCATGAGTTGACATAATGTTTACTCTTCTCCTTTATCTACTTTTATATATGAGAAAGGACCTGCAGTGATATTCTGCCATGTGACCTTGGATTGTCACTCTGAAGTTGGAAGGAGATGAGTCTCCAAATTTAACAGATGCAGAGAAGCAAAGTTTTCATGCCTGCAAACGTGTTTTGACAGTAGCTCCTTATTAACAAAGATGTTCTCGGTTAGGTTGGAGACTCAGTTCATAAAATACTATAATATTTTTAATGAGAACTAATGGAAACACGCTACTACTATTTAGTAGGTAGTTGGTAATTCCATTTTTGTCATCTCTGCTTAAGTTGTTAATAATGTTTTCTTTACCTTGTATGAATATGAGTGCATGTCATTTGACATATATTGTTTTCATTTCTGTTCTTAGCATCTGAGCAAAATGCTTAGGGAAATGAATAATGCTATGCTTGTGGTAAATAACTGTACAGAAAAAAGAAATACAATTTAAGGCAAGCTTGCGTTGCATGCCAAAACTGATACCTTGGCACTTTTGAGTACACAGGTAAAAGGAGGGCAATAAGGGAGTGTGTGCTCTGGGAAATACTACTGAATATGTTTTCCAAAGTAATTTTCCTTTTTTTAAATGCAAGAATGTATTATGAATCTATTGGATTGCTGCTGATAACATTAAAAAAAGATTTTCTTTGATAAAAACATGTGCAGTATGTGTTTTTCCCTATTGAATCCCCCAAAGTAAAGATCACCTCTGCAAGTTGTAGTGAAGAAAAATAAGAGAATAAGAAGGTTAAAGGGAAGAAAACTGGAAATGTGTACCAGGGAGGGTAATGAAATAACATTATAAAACAGAAGAAGGTGATTTTACTGAGAATACTTTACTGTTTTGTTGGAGGAAAATTTCTCACAAATGACATGTTGTAGATCCGGTAAACAAAAGGATTTAGTTGGGTAAAAACGAAGAACAGAGGACAAATTGGAGTGATTGTAAATAAAAATATTGACCTTGCAGCAATTCTGAGGGCTTTAATTTTTTATACATGGGAGATTTAATCTGGTGGTAGCAGCGCTGTCCGGATCCTACATCTGTGAGAGGCTTTGCTCTTGCTTCCTCAGTGCTGGAGACTCCTATTACAGTAATCCCAGTGCTCGGGTTAGATACAAAGGCAGTCCTGTTTCTTGGGAATTGTAGCCCTTGTACAGCTGCGTTCTCCAAGTAAAGCCGTAGCCCATGTCTGGACAAACGTTTGGATCAACCGTGCGTTTTTGGTCTTCCATACAATTGCAGCTCTTCACTAACCTTTTGAGAGTTCTGTTTGGCGTGGTGGAGCAGAACAGCACGTTTCTCAGCAGTGTATGAAGGGCAGTAGCTTTTGGGTCTGCATGTGGACTCTGCAGTTGCGTGCCCCCCCCCCCCCCCCCCCTTTTTTTTTTTTAAATGTCACTTATTAGTGTGACCACTACTACATTTGTACATGTGCACTTTGTCAAACAGAATAAAATGGCAGGTAAAGTCCTACGTAGTTACTCTTAAAGAGAATTTAGCTAAAAAACCCAGATACTTTTGATCTAACCCTCTCAAATGTTTAGTGATCCAAATAAGGCCATGAAGAATATATGGGTTATTTATTACAGTTAAAGGCAGGCTGATCTAATAGTGATCATTTTAAACTCTGCAGTACAAGTAGTCATGTGAGGCCTTTCCTTTGCATTATCTTGGAAATGATGCTGTCAAAATGCATGTTATTTCGTAATTATCTGAGTGTAGCTTCATTTCAGGGTCAGGAGAACATTTCAGGGGAGGGCTATAGTGAACGTAGAAGCAATATTTGTGGATTCAAGTGAAAGCTTGTGTTTGTTAAAGTCGAGATTTGACTAATTCTCTGTACTTAAATACAAAATTTGGATGCTCTATTTTTAACTGAATTGTACATAAAAACTGGCTAAATGTAGACAATGCCAATTATTTCTGGAAAATCTGTACGCCTGCTGTCGTTTCTGTTGCTGCTTCTTTTGTTTTAATACTTAGCAAAATAAAAGCTAATGGACTATAACTATGGAGGGGAATGTTTATCATATCCTCTGTAATGGGTTGGCTGTGTCAGTGGTAGCTGTGGTTAGCTATCAAGTAACTTGCTAGGAATTTGTAGTGAATGGTGGGAGGTTGTGTTATTAGGGAGGGTAGGAGGTAGAAATACACAATTACGTTCAGTGGTTGAGAAATTCTAGAGCAAGTCTGATGGCATATTTGTGTACTCTGTATCTGCTATTTTAGTTTTGGAAATACTGGCATAGAGGCAGAAATAACATTTTTAAATCTTGCGAAGATGAAAGCTCTATGTTTAATTATTTACACTTAATTGTTTTATCACAGCTCTTGTGTGGGTTAAAATTGCGTAGAATTAAACCCTGTGGATGTTTGTTTGCCATACTTTGTAATTGTTAGGTGACATTCTGTACTACTTAAGTCATTATGGATGAGTAAGTCTTATAGTCTATAAACTTAAGACTTCCTGTGATTTATACTCGAGTTAGTCAGAAGGCGTAACATATTAAAGATTTGAATGAGATGCTGCAAATGTGGATGGCATACTCTTGCAAACAGATAAACTACTTTTTATCCCTTTTTCTGTTACAGAGGGTGGTGGTACATAATTTAAATCACAAAACACGAAGGAGACGATTCCTATTTCAATTCTTGACTGGTGTAATACCACACATTTAAGATACGCATCCTTCTCGTAGGACTTTCCAGCCTAAATGTTGTTTTTTGTTTATCTGAATTTTGTGAATAGCTTCAGCTAAGCTTTTCTGTGCTCATGAAGAACTCCCTATAATGGCAGTATATTCCCTTTTGCTTGGTGTGGTGTACCCTGTGATGCCATGCTAACATTTATTGTACTGATTATTATATAATTTAAGAAGTTTGTGGTGAGATATAGTAACATGATCTTCAGTGCTGTCATTAAAGTGGAGACTTTGCCAAACATTTGCAGAAATTGGTGTTTTAAATAGCCCAGCTCAGAATTTTCTTACACTTTCCATGGCAACAAGTTCATCTGTTATGCAAATGTCATGTTAACAGTCTGTGTAAATGCATTGCTCTATTTCTTTTCTGTAAAATGGATATTTAGTGCTTGATACAAACATATTTTAATGTACATATACAGTTAGGTGTATGTGCATCTGTATTCAGGTGTATTGAAATATCTTCCCAAGGCGAGACTTTATTGCAACGTTTATAATCTGGTTGGAAAATGCAGTGATTAAAATGCTACTATTGTATGTGAAGTGATGGTTAATGTGTAGCAATACGTTTATACAACAGGCAGTTTGATATTAATAGAATTACTGTGAAGTTTGTCTTCCATGCTTATTCTGTTCCTCTTTCTCCTGCTTCTACCGTGTAAGCTTGAAAGTGTCTTTTTAAAGAAGAGGAAATGCAAGTTCTGCTGGAAAAAGTATGGAAGAATCTTTGCTCACTGCTTTTGCTTTTATTCTTGATGTCAAGCATCCGTTTATATCTGCTGCCTTTGTTTGTGGTCTTCAAACAGCGGTAGTAGTACTGGTCATTGAGTTTTGAATTATAGCGAGAGAAAATATATTATCTAAAACAATGGGGCATGCAGTTTCTCTTCAGAGACCTTGCTTCTATAACATCTGCTTTTGAAAGATCCCTCATGGAGACCTTCAGTATCACAGAATCACAGAGATTGGAAGGGACCTCTGGAGATCATCTAGTCCAACCCCTCTGCCAGAGCAGGCTCACCTACAGCAGGTTGCACAGGATGGCGTCCAGGCGGGTTTGGAATGTGTCCAGAGTGGGAGGCGACTCCACCTCTCTGGGCAGCCTTTTCTAGTGCTCTGCCACCCTCACAGTAAAGAAGTTCCTCCTCATGTTTAGATGGAACTTCCTATGTTCAAGTTTGTGCCCATTACCTCTTGTCCTATCACTGGGCACCACTGAAAAAGACTGGTCCCATCCTTCTGGCACCCTCCCTTTAAGTATCGATAAGCATTGATGAGATCCCCCCTCAGCCTTCTCTTCTCCATACTAAAAAGACCCACGTCCCTCAGCCTTTCCTGACAAGAAAGATGTTCCAGCCTCCTGATCATCTTCGTAGCCCTTTGCTGTCCCCTCTCCAGCAGTTCCCTGTCCTTCTGGAACCGGGGAGCCCAGAACTGGACACAGGACTCCAGACGTGGCCTCACCAGGGCAGAGTAAAGGGGAGGATGACCTCCCTTGACCTGCTGGCCACGCTCTTCTTGATGCACCCCAGGATACCATTGGCCTTCTTAGCCACAAGGGCCCATTGCTGGCTCATGGTCATCCTGTTGTCCATGGGGACTCCCAGGTCCCTTTCCATAGAGCTGCTTCCCAGCAGGTCAGCCCCCAACCTGTACTGGTGCGTGGGGTTATTCCTCCCCAGGTGCAGGACCCTACACTTGTCCTTGTTGAACTTCATGAGGTTTTTGTCTGCCCAACTCTCCAGCCTGTCCAGGTCTCACTGAATGGCAGCACAGCCTTCTGATGTGTCAGCCACCCATCCTAGTTTTGTGCCATCAGCAAACTTGCTGATGAAGGTCTGTCCCTTCATCCAGGTCATTGATGAATATGTTGAACAGAACTGGACCCAAGACTGACCCCTGGGGAACACCACTTGTCACAGACCTCCAACTAGACTCTGTGCCACTAAGCACAACCCTCTGAGCTGTATCTACCAGCCAGTTTTCAATCCACCCCACTGTCCATTCATCCAACCCACACTTCCTGAGCTTGCCTGCGAGGATGCTGTGGGGGACAGTGTCAAAAGCTTTGCTGAAGTCAAGGTAGACAACATCCACTGCCCTCCCTTCATCTATTCGTCCAGTCGTGCCATTGTAGAAGGCTATCACATTAGTCAGATGTGATTTCCCCTTGGTGAATCCATGTTGGCTACTTCTGATAACCTTCTTTTCCTCCAGATGCTTTGAGATGACGCCCAGAATGAGCTGTTCCATCATCTTGCCAGGGATGGAGGTGAGGCTGACTGGCCTGTAGTTTCCCAGGTCTTCCTTCTTGCCCTTTTTGAAGACTGGAGTGACATTGGCTTTCCTCTAGTCTTCAGGCACCTTGCCTGTTCTCCAGGACCTTTCAAAGATGATGGAGAGTGGCCCGGCAATCACTTGACATGTGTTCCCGTGTTGCAGGCCAGACTATGTGTATCCACTAGTTTGGCCTCTCCTACCAGCCTGCGATGAAAGGCTGTGGAGAGCTGAACTAAGACAAGGGTGGTCATCCCCTGGCGTTTCAGTTCCACGGGGATCACAGCAGTTCAGGTGCAGTGCCCTGCCGAGGCTTTGTCGTAAGAACAGTGGTGGGGTTGTGCTACCCACAGGGCCTGACAGATAGTGTGAGCCTCCAGCTGAGGGAGGAAGCAATCCAGCAGAGAATGGTCAGACCAACAGAGGCTGAATGTCCAGTTTTATAGTACAGTGATGGGACTTTGGCTATAGATATTTTCCAAGAATTCTCCCCATTTTTTTCAAAGTATATAGCTATATGTATTATGCCTCTCCACCTTTAAGATTATTTGTTTTATTAGGTTTGGGAAGGTTGACAATAGAAAATTAAGATTCTCTGTAGCTCTAAATTATTCTCATGGTTCTCGGGAGCCAGAAGTTAAAATTACGTTATGATAGTTTTTGTACACTATGAAACAGCTTGTGTCAATTTTAGTGTTTCATTTGCCTAACAGTACCTAAAATTATGCCTACATAAACTAGTTGTATCTGATAACTTTATAATGGTTTTGCAAGAAAAATACCCCACCGATTATTTATAATAGTAATGGATTGAGGAAAACATGGTAATAAAGGCACGTAAATGTTGTCTTTTTCTGCACGTTTTCATACATACTTGACAGCATTATTGAAATAGGCCTCTTAATGTTACTGTGTATGTAGCCATTCAAATTTAATTGACATCTCCTTTAATTAGATGTTTGTTTCAGAAATTGAGCTGTGCCTTGTATGGCTTGAATTTCACCCTTAGAATTGCTGGAATATGAATAAAAATGTGCTGCTTCTGCATCCTTTTTACATCTCTTTTTAATGTTCAGTTTTAGAAAGATTTAGTCGTGAAAATGGAAAAGTCAGTTAATGTCATACTTAGTCTGTATTTTTGAATTGGAGAGATAGGTACTTTCCTACCTAGGGGAAGAATTTTGTCAGAGGGTGTTAGAAAGGGGTTTGTGTGTGGATGCACACCAACAAGTGGGATGCACCGCTACAGCCAAACTGGAAAATGCTCCTAGTATAGCATATCTTAACCTAACAGTATAATAAAAATAAAAGCTTTTTCTGGCTCCACTCATGCCAATCCAGTCTGTGGGGAAAAACAATCTACCATCAAAGCTGTTCTATGGCAGAGCTTAAATATCTGAGCCTTGGGGTCTTGGGAGACATCCTCTTGGGTTCTGCAGTAATTTTTCTTGCCAGTACAAGAGCGTTTTCCCCCAAAGTGTTTGGTAGGCAGTGGTTTCATGTTTTGTTTTAAGTTGGAAGCTTTTGAGTTCAAAAGATGTTCCCTCCCCAGGTAGTAATGTACGTGTGTGTTCAGAAGTACACTTCAGAGTTTTTCAGCTAAGCTTGCTCTGATCGAGTTTCAAAGCAATATTTAAATACAAGTAGTTAAAAGGAATTTTGATATGTTGTTGTGTTAACAGCAATATTATGTAGGAAATATTGGAAGTTGATGTCATAATATTTAAGTAACTTTAATAGAGCAGAATTGTTGAGGTGTCTTCTTTCAAGTTTGTCATCTTTTCTATTCCTAGCCTAATATTTGCTAGCTTTGTGATTTACTCCTACTAGTTTTACTCTCGCTTCCTCTTTCTCCAATAATTTGCAGTGTGACATTTTGAACACTGTATTGGAATAACCTCACCTATCCTAGATCACTTAAAACTTCAGACAGAGATTTAAAAATGGTTTAATTACCATAGGCTATGAGATGGTGGATGCTATGAGTCAAATATTCTTTGACACAGTAACATCATGAAGGTGTAGGTCTGCAGTGCTTAATTTGCAGCCCCTACTCAAAAACGAATGCATAACTATGCAGTGAACCTGTAGTATATACTTTGAAATGCGGCTGTTAGCTTAGATCTTTCAATAAAATATTTGTAGAACCTTGTGGGTTTGAGGTCACGTTTTCAGCAAGTTTTTGTAATCCCTATGATTATATGGATAATCCTCATATACATATATTTATATATATGAGGAATGTCAGAGCTGCCAGCTTTCCCTAAATATCAGGAGTTAGCGGTTCACAATGATTGTAAGCAGCTCTTAACACACAGGTATGTTGCCATTTATTTAACCAAGTGGTTTATGATTTGGCTTTACTGTCTGAGCAGGTGCTGGTAGATAATAGTGAAAGGTTTTGTAAACAAGATTTCACTATGTAATGAACTGTGGCTAATGGTAGAATAAAAAAAAAAAAAGGCAAAGTGAAGACACTTAAATGCTAACGGAAGAAAATGTGTTAAAAGAACAGTCTTAGTATTCACATCATCATGGGCGTTTTGAATTCAATACCTTTTTTTGTGCTTAGTTATTTACTGTTTAATCAATTCCACTTATTAAATATGTAAGGTCTTTAACATTTATATGCTGTGACATTCAGAGTTGGACGAGATTCTGAGTAGTCACTGCAACATGTTTCTGAATTTTTTCATGCTTCTCCAGCTAACATCACTTGGATTTAATTTTTTGGAGCAATTTATGCTGTTATTTTGGATATGGCTTTTTTGTTTGTAAAAGGCATTCATTTTTTCTAGCCTGTCTTCCAGAACAAACAACTGGTCAGATTTTTACAGATGCTTGAAGGTTTAAGGAATTTACTTTGAAAAGCATGACATCTTACCGGTATTCTAGATACAGGAACAGAGGAATTCTGGTGCACGGCAAACTGATTCTCAAATTAGAAATCAAGTTGCATCAGTATTTTAAAATTCATTAATCACAATAATGTGGAAATGGTCATGCAGTTGTCTTCTGCTGAATTTTCTGTAAGGATTTTTTAGCCTGCATATACACTTAATCTCTATTTAATTCTCTCCAGTGCCAAAATACTGATTTTTTTTTTTTTTAATAGGAGAAAAAAAATCAAAAGTTGATTTCCAGAATAGTAGCAACTATTGCGTGGGATTGATGCAAATATTCACTAATCTGAAACAGTCCCAAAGGGATTTGACTAATGAGTTTATATTATTACAATGTAATTTGTATCATGAAACAGTGGTAATCACTATTTGTCAGAGTATAACATGCAAATTTGTCCTTTTCCCTTTAGCTATACCCTTTCAAGGGGGCTATGCTCATCTGTGCTCTGAGAATACTTTTCAGGATGTCTCTGAGGTAGCTTCTCCGCTATTTTCCAGGAGACTTGAGATTTGGACAGGTACCTGTGGTACTTCTAAGCAACAGCACGGATAGGGTACGAGGTAGATAAGTTACTTGGCTGCAGTTAGTTGTTGACTATGAATGTCAAAGGAATACCGGAAACTCATACCAGTAATTCTTTTCCCTTATTAACCCAAGATTTTTGGGGAGGCAAATGTCTGTCTCTCATATTTCTTAGAAGTGATCAAAACAGTGTTTGAGATGAGATGTGAGTGTCCTTCTTACTTTATGATATTAACTGTGAACGTGTTTGATGCTGCACTTAAAGATTATTAAAGATAATAGCACCTTGTACAATTTAACCATATTTAATTATAGAGTTCAGCCCGAAGTATATGAAAGGACTGTGTTTAACTTCGTTCCTCCTAGCATCTGAGGATGCTTATCCCATCCCACCAGAAATAACTCAGTGGTTTTACAGTTCATTAGTATTTTGGTTAACAGCAAAAATACGAGCAGATAACTAGGTTATTTTGAGATGTCTTGGTTTGATCAATAAAATGAAGTATGGGCAAATAAAGATTATTTCTCTCTTTTAAATTCTCACTCTGTTGTAATCTGGACTCCTCTGAAGTAAGTGGGACTACAGCATATAAGTATCAGCCAACTATCTGGACATTGGCACTAGCGTGAGATCTCCTGTGCCTGTTGCAATGTTTGTGCTGAATGTTACACAGGTATTTTAAAGGTGTAAAGGCAGATAATGCTCATGCTGACCTATCTACAACATAAGTGAAGGAAATTGGGGAAAAAAGGAACCATATTTAAAAATTAAGTTGCGAGACAAATTGGTGCATTCCTCTTTTGGTCTTTGTCACTATAGAAAAGTAGCTGCTTTCCATCTGTTTCTTTCATTCATTTTCCTTTGCATCTTTCTTTTGCAATTCTTTTAATGCACATACACATGTATTAAGTTCTGCCCTTCATTTATTCTTTTGTCGTTGTTTCCATTTCACTTTCCCTGTGTTTCATTCCTGTATCTTTCTTGTTTAGACCAAGTGGAGGATCCAGCTGGCAGTAGCAGCCATGTAGGACCCTTCAGGAACCTGATGGTAAGTGCACGTGTGTACTTATACTCAGGCTTCCACCAGGTTCTGTATTCTGAGGCGTTTTCCCCCTCCTGCAGGCTTCTGTCAGTTCTTGACATCTTAAACTGTAAGAAAATTAAGGGACAGACCTTGGGCTGCTCATTGATAATCCTTTAGATCAGAATCATAGGTTGCGTTTTTCATTGAAAATCTGCAGGAAGAAAATGATGCAAAACTTTCAGGTTTACATGGGTTTAAAAAGCACTTTGAGAACTCATGGAGGAAAGTCTATCAAAAGATATTAAATATCTTTAAAAGTTCCTGAACTCCTAGATAGGTGAAAGCTGCGAGAGCGTACCAATGACATATCACTTTACTATATACTCTCTTAAATTCTCTTCCTGGGTGTCTGCTATTGAGCATTCAGGGCCATGAAATGGATGCATCTGGGACAGTCATTGCCATGCTTGAGTGTAGTGGATCCTTTTAACAAAGAAAGCTGCAACCTAGGAAATGAACAAACTAAAGCTGGTAAAAGAAAGCCATCAAAAATCCATTGGTGTCTCTAGTTGATATGTGTCAGAAATTGATCTGACGCATCTAAAATTATGTATGTATGCAAGCAATTTTGCTCACTATTCTGAGTAAGGGCAAGTAGGTGCTAGATGAATCTTCTCTTCAAATGCTTTTATGCTTAAAGGCCAAGAACTTGAAACATTGCCAGCTGTATCAGTGAGCAGGTTGCATCCTGAGCAGGTTGCATCTTTTTTTTTTTTTTTTTTTTTTTTTAAAGGACTGTGGCAAGAGAACTTGCAAATGATGATCTTTCCATCAATAGCATAAGGAAGTATGTGACTTAAGTAACTCAAATTTGGGTACAAATTCTGCGATTCTAGTGATTTCACAGGTTATAATTGTATTTGAGGTACTATAAATTTTATATTCTGTAAATAGACAACACTTTGGAAAACCTATGCGTTGTTTAGCACTTAGGATTGATTTTTATTGCTGCTTTTAGATACTTTACCTCACACTTTAAAGAGAACAATATTTTTCTAGTCTTGTTATAAGAAAGAATTAATCGGGTCTTGGTTTGAAGGCTTTTGCAGTAACCCATCACTATGCTGTGAAATTCAGTGCTGCTGTAGAATTAGATGTAGAATTGCCCAGTGACCTCATTTGCAATATCATCATACGCTGTAGCATCTAGTAAAATATTGTCTCTAACATTGGCTGAGTTTGGCATAGGTGAGAGGGGCCTGGGAACGAATCTTTTCCTTCTTGTTTCCAGTCTGACCTGTAGAGCTGAGAGAGGAATCTACAATTTTGTCATTTAAGTCAAGATACTGATGTTGGTCTTCAAATAAGCAGTCTGCAAAAAAGTTGATAACTCTTAAAGGGTGCTAGCAATTACATACATTTTGTTAGGTCGTTCCTAAGGTGTATTGTGATGCATGTTTGCATCCCTAGGAATGTATTGAAATTTTACGTTGAGGCCTTTGTATTACTGTACATTTCAAGAGGGATTTCACGTGGCTTGGCAGGTATTTCTGGAAACTGGTTTGAAATCCTTCATACTCCACTGTCGGTACTACTGGTTGTAATTACAAACATTAGAGGTGCTGATATAAAATTATGTTCAAGTTGGGTATTTGCCGCTCAGGCAAAGATGCGCTTAAACTCCTTATGCCTGTGTGAACACTAAAATATGTGTTAAGTCTTCTGACAACTTGCAGGTGTTTGGTATAAAATACAATTTAATACTGTATTGTCAAATAAACCAGTGTTGGTTCATTGTGGCACATTTAGACACAGGGATTGTTAGAATATTTGAGGATATTGTGAGATAATTGCTAGTTTGCTTTAGGAAGGGTGCATGTATATTTTCCAAAGGTGACAAAAATTCATTCTGAGTGACTATTGTCAGTTTCTCAGACTAAAAACTGTTAAAAACTGGAATAAGAAGATAAAGGATAATGACATATGTGAAACTGAAACACACCAGAACTTGGGGAGAGCCTGTGAAATCTGAGTTCCTTGAGAGGAAATACAGATAATTATTTAGATAGAATAGAATGTTCAGATAAAAACAAGGATTTCCTTTTAAAGCTGACCTGTCTCTGATCTGTTCTGTTGGAGGGGTTGCATACTTGGAAATTTTCAGTTTGAATAGAGGAACATTTTTTTAAAAGGCATTTCAGTTTCTTGGCTCAAGATGTGAAAAATATTTTTGAGGAAATAGAGGAGGAACTTGTTGATGGGATTGTGAGTTGGAAGAATGTGCTTCTAAGTAAGAAATGGATTTAGGGCTATGGTGGACACTTCTGATTAGAGGGAGGGGTCAGCGCATTAAAAAGTAGCATTTTGTGTGTTAGTGTGGGAGCAAAGGAGGAATTTGGATTGCTGCCTCTGGACAGTTCTCATTCCCAAGAGGTGGTGTGGAGAAGTGTGAAGTTTCAGAGGAGACTGGTGTCTCAACCACAGTGTTGTATGTAAAATAACCGTTCTCAATAGCGAATGTGGTCTTTGCAATGAATTGAATTGGAACACCTTAAAGTTTCATTTGTTATTATACAGGCCTTATCATAATTATAGGACAGAATCTTTAATGGAAAAAATAGCAGTATAACTTTGTAGTGCTTTGGTAAATGAAGTTTTCAATGTCTTTACATCTTGCGCCACTGATTAGGTCTTCACATAATGCCATTTTGCCCTAATCCTCATTGTGTTCATCATCCTGTGCAAGTAATACATGCTTAATTTTGCTAACAGAAAGCATTAACAAACTTGTTTGTGTCAGTGGACACAATGAAATACCTTTATGTTTTACTGTTACCCAGTTCCATCTAATTTGATTTTACTGTCTTTGGCTTGTAGGTCAAGATCATGCTGCTTTTAGTCTTCCTATAATGTTACTACTTTGTTGCTTTTATTCTAACTCTCTTCAAGTCATTATTCAGAATGTTCATATAAGTAGAGAAGCCTCCGTGGGTTTCTACTTCATGATGTCTTCCAATTAACATTAAGGATTAATAGTATATGAAAAAATTTCATACTTTCCATATACTTGTATAAGATACAGTAACTTATAGCCATATGAAGGTATTGGATAACTATGACGTGAGATCGTTAAGTCTGGACAATACATTTCTGTTACAGTCTATTCTTGCTTTGAAAGTGAGTAAAGTATTGAGGAGTCATATTTTTTTTAGAAACTCATTTTTATCTTTACTTTTAATTTCTTCTGGGCTCTAGAGCCTTACTGCTTTATCTGAATGCTGTCATTTTTACTGGTCTGTCATTTCTATTCCTCAGGAAAATAGGGTTTTCTACAGAAGTGTGTTATGTGCCAAAACTGGGTGTTTTAATTCTGTCACTCAAATACGAAAAATAAAAATTGTTGAAAAGGAGTAATGAATGTGGGTTTTTTTCTCACCAGGAAAGAAAAAGACTCAGGAAGGTAAAAACAAGGCAAAGAAGGCAGCGGATACAAAACAGAAAAAGGCTGATTTGGATTCTACTTCTGCAGATATGAGGGATTCTAAAGAGGGTGAGTTTTCAAGTATCCTATTTTTTCTTTCTAATGTATCTTTTTCAATCAAAGGACACTTTTTGTCATGTTTAGTATGTTAGTGTGTTATGTTAGTGTAGCAAAGTGAAGATGTTTATATTGTTTGCTCAAACTTTTTTACTAGTCATGAGCTTGGATATCATGTCATTAAACATGCAGCTCTGACAACAGGAAAAACTAACGTACTGTAAAATTTAGACATAAATCCAAACTCCTTAGAACAGAAGAGTAGAGAGAAGTCCTTATTCTAAAATAATGTCTTTGGAGCTTAGGTATACAGCCATTTATTGCTATTTAACAGAAGTCGATGTCAAGTGAAAAAAACCCCACAGCATTAACGCGCCAACTCGCTAAGCATGCTGTTTGTCCTAAAGATTATCTGCAAAGGTTGTTTATAAATTGGCGTGGCTTTTTTCACATAGTATGTATGTAAAAATACCTGAAAGATTTTAAATATATAGTTTCTTGTCTGTTGTACAAGAATGTAAAACTTGCCGCTGCTGTGTAACCAATAATGTTTAAAGCTCTGTGTGGGTACTGATTTCTTTCAAGCTTCTTTTGACCCATAACTCTTCCATTCCTTCACTCTCTCCCTTCTGCTTGCCCAACGTGTGCACCACTGTTCCCAGGCATCTTATGCCCCAGCTAGGGAATGGAGAGGAACTTCTTGCTCTATACATGTAACCACTTATGCAACATTGTGTGAATTGGCAGCAAAGTTTTATTTTCTTCAGCAATGGGTATATCTGACAGCAGATAGGTAAAACTAGCATGCCGAGGTGTGAATAAAGAATCCGTTCACACCAGTAAATGAGATGCATGCAGGCTTTGATTCAGAAGTGGAGGAAATAACCATTCAGGCAATGGTGAATAAAAAATTGTACTACGCCAGATACAAGGTATACCTTGCTGTGCATTACAGAACAAATCCAGGTTGTTTTATTGTTAATAATTTGGGGAAAATGGTCAAAATCCAAAATTTACTTGACAGGCTTCGTATATGCTTTACCTACATGTATTGCAGTACTTTCCTGACACTTATTTGCTGTAAGAAAAGTCAGGGAAAGTTTTTTAGAGGTTTCTTGAAATGTTCTGAAGTCTACCTTGAAATATTCTGGTACCCTTCAGACCATTTCAGTTTTCTTGGCCGCCATGTTCAATCCAAACATTCTCTGCTAAGTATAGGCAGTTGCCTACACTTTGCTGAAGTTCCAGAAAGGAAATTTCTGAATACAGTTTTACTCCCAGTACTGAATCGCAACAGTGAGAAGTAATGGTATTGTGCTGGGTCATAAATGTTGGATATGTTGTGTTAGAGGAAGAATTACAAGAAAGATGTAGCATACTTTGAAGTGTTTGGTGAAAATGTGTCATGCTTTCTTTTCATGCTTTGTGTATCAGGTCATAAAGAGGAAGATGAAACGCCTTCTGTTTCTGCTGTACTGTCCCTGGAACAAACAGCTGTGATTCAGGAAATGGTAAATCAAGATGTACTTCCAAAGCTGATGATCCCCAGTCCTACCAGTGAACCACAAATAGTGACTGAAGACAAACAAGAAGAAGCAATAAACTGTGCATCAGATGATTTAGATGATGATGATGATGAGGATGATGAAGAAGAGGAAGATGAAGAGGAGATAGAAGATACCAATATGCCTCAAGAAAATGCTGAAATGCCTTTGATATGTGAAGAAAAGTTAGACTCTATGGAAGAGCAAAAGAGTACGTCAGAAGAGTCTCCAGAAAGCTCTCCAAAGAAAAAACTTGTTGTGAAAATTCCAAAAGCGAGAGGTGAATCAAATGGTGATGTTCACGAAACATTCATGTTTCCCTGTCAGCATTGCGAGAGGAAGTTTACAACGAAGCAAGGACTTGAACGCCACATGCACATCCATATATCTACTGTTAACCATGCTTTTAAGTGTCGATACTGTGGGAAAGCCTTTGGTACTCAAATTAACAGGCGAAGACATGAGCGACGCCATGAGGCAGGGCCAAAAAGGAAACCGTTCTTCACACTAACGTCATCACAACACTTGGATAATGTTGCTGATAACCAAGTAATTGTGGATGATGGTCTTAAAGATGATCTGAATGTTTCTGGTCTTGTGCAAGACTCAGTTGTCTTGGATTCTGAGAAAGTTTCCCAAGAAATGTCAAACTCGGCTTTTGCTGAGGAGAATAAGGAGCCCAAAGAATTGCACCCATGCAAATACTGCAAAAAGGTTTTTGGAACTCACACAAACATGCGGAGGCATCAGCGTAGAGTTCATGAACGTCATCTTATTCCCAAAGGTGTTAGAAGAAAAGGATTCTTTACTGAAGAGCCACTGCTTCAGACAGAGCAGGCCCCACCGGTCCAGAGCGTATACATAGCAAGTACAGAAATAGAAGAGGAGGGTGAAGTAGATGATGTCTATATTATGGATATTTCCAGCAATATCTCTGAAAATTTAAATTATTATATTGATGGTAAAATTCAGTCCAACAGCAGCACTAGCAATTGTGATGTGATTCAGATGGAGTCCAACTCTGCAGACTTGTATGGACTAAATTGTATAATCAGTCCAGTCACAGTGGAAATCTCCTCAAATGTAAAAGTTACACAAACACATGTGAATGAACCTCCCAAGGAACCATCTAGCAGTGGGAGCAATGAATCCAAGAAGAGGAGAACTGCCAGCCCTCCTCTTGTACCAAAAATAAAAACTGAAATAGACCCAGAACCTATAACTCCTACTAGTTCTTTAAATCTTCCTCTTAGCATTTCAACAGAAAGCTTACCTTTTCATAAAGAAAAAGGTGTTTATTTGTCATCAAAATTAAAACAGCTTCTTCAGACACAGGATAGTAAGAAGATAACTCCGCCAAGTGAAATTCCTAAACTAGGACCTTCTGTTACGTCTTCGCCTATTTTGCCTCCAGTATCCAGTAGATTTAAAAGAAGGACAAGCTCTCCTCCCAGTTCTCCACAGCACAGTCCAGTGCTTCGAGACTTTGTCAAATCAGGTGAGGGAAAAACTGTGTGGAATGATAATATTCGGAGTTCAAAAATGCCAAAGTTAGAAAGCCACAGTAACTCACCTGCATGGAGCTTGACTGGAAGGGAGGAAAAAGAGACTTTGAGCCCTCTTTGCTTTGAAGACTATAAAATATCAAAAGACTGGACAGCAGCTCCCACTTTTGGCAGTGTGTGCAACCAGCAGCCACTGGATTTATCTAGTGGTGTGAAACAAAGATCTGATGTCAAAAATAAGAATCAGGTTCCCTGGGAATCTGTTTTAGATTTAAGTGTGCATAAGAAGCCTTGCAGTGATGCTGAAGTTAGGGAATATAAAGAAAATTCCATACAGCCAACCTGCAGTGGTGTTAAAAAGAAGAAACCAACCACTTGCATGTTGCAGAAGGTTCTGCTGAATGAATATAATGGAACGGATGCAGCCACAGACAGCACACTCGGTGTAAACAAGAGTGCGAGCCCAAGCAAATCCCTGGAGCCTCACACAGAACCTGACATGGATCCCAGTCTATCTGCATCATCTTCTATTGACACTCAGCCCGTTAGTTCCTCTGTTTCCCCTGTGCCACAGGCACCTGCTGTACCTTCCATGTGCCAGCTGCCTCCTTTGTTAATGCCAACCAATCCGCCTTCCCCACCGCCCTGCCCGCCTGTGTTAACAGTTGCTACATCACCTCCTCCCCTTCTTCCAACAATGCCGTTATCAATTCCAGATGTCTCTGCCAGTGCCACTAACACTTCTTCTTGCCCATCGCCACTTTCTAACACTACTACCCAGTCCCCGCTACCAGTTCTTTCACCTACTGTTTCTCCTTCTCCATCTCCTGTTCCTTCTGTTGAACCTCTTATTTCTGCTGCTTCACCTGGTCCTCCTACACTCTCTTCCTCATCTTCCTCGTCCTCTTCCTCCTCTTTCTCCTCCTCTTCATCTTCATCATCTCCATCTCCACCTCCTCTTTCTGTAGTTTCTTCTGTTGTTTCCTCTGCTGATAACCTTGAAAATACTCTCCCAATAATAAAACAGGAAGAAGCTGAAAATGAACAACAGAAAGCAAGAGGAGATCCTCATACTTCAAGTGAATCAGGAGTAGTGCAGGAAACATTCAATAAAAGCTTTGTGTGCAATGTCTGTGAATCACCTTTTCTTTCTATTAAAGACCTAACGAAGCATTTATCCATTCATGCTGAAGAATGGCCCTTCAAATGTGAATTCTGTGTACAGCTTTTTAGGGATAAAACAGACTTGTCGGAACATCGCTTTCTGCTTCACGGAGTAGGAAATATCTTTGTTTGCTCGGTCTGTAAAAAGGAATTTGCTTTTTTGTGCAATTTGCAACAGCATCAGCGGGATCTCCATCCAGACAAAGAGTGCACACATCATGAGTTTGAAAGTGGGACTTTGAGACCCCAGAATTTTACTGACCCCAGTAAGGCGAATGTGGAGCACATGCAGAGCCTGACAGAAGATTCTTTGGAACCTTCTAAAGAGGAGGAAGACGAAGATCTAAATGATTCCTCTGAAGAACTTTATACTACTATTAAAATAATGGCTTCTGGAGTAAAATCTAAAGATCCAGATGTTCGTATGGGCCTCAATCAACACTACCCGAGCTTTAAACCACCTCCATTTCAGTATCACCATCGTAATCCTATGGGTATTGGAGTTACTGCAACAAACTTCACTACCCACAATATTCCACAGACTTTTACTACTGCCATTCGATGCACAAAATGTGGGAAAAGTGTGGATAACATGCCAGAATTACACAAACACATATTGGCCTGTGCATCTGCCAGTGATAAAAAGAGATACACACCTAAAAAAAATCCAGTACCACTGAAACAGACAGTGCAGCCTAAGAATGGCATGGTTGTTCTAGCTGGCCCTGGAAAGAATGCCTTCAGACGAATGGGGCAGCCTAAAAGACTTAATTTCAATGTTGAGATTAGCAAAATGTCCTCGAATAAACTAAAAATAAGTGCATTGAAAAAGAAAAACCAGCTTGTCCAGAAAGCTATCTTGCAAAAAAAGAAATCTGCCCAGCAGAAGGCAGAAATGAAAAGTAATCCAGCTGAGTCAGACTCTCACATCTGCCCCTACTGTAATCGAGAGTTTACTTACATTGGAAGTTTAAATAAACATGCGTCATATAGCTGTCCCAAAAAACCCATCTCTCCCTCCTCTAAAAAGAATTCTTCAAAAAAAAGTGCAAGTTCTTCTTCACCTGCAAGCAGTGAAAAAGGCAACAACCAGCGTAGGCGAACAGCAGATGCAGAAATCAAAATGCAAAGCATGCAGCCTCACTTGGGCAAGACAAGAGCACGAACCTCAGGACCCGCACAAATCCAACTTCCCTCTGCGTCCTTCAGATCAAAACAAAATGTTAAATTTGTACCTTCCATTCGATCTAAAAAGCCAAATTCATCTTCTTCATTGAGGAACTCTAGTCCTGTAAGAGTGTCCAAAATGTCCCATGTTGATGGGAAAAAAACTAAGGTGGTCACGAAGAACAGTTCCTCTGGAATCTCAAGCAAAGCATCCCGGAAATTGCACGTCAGAATACAAAGGAATAATAAGGCTGTTTTGCCAAGTAAGTCTGCTGTGGCGAGTAAGAAAAAGGCAGACAGATTCACTGTAAAATCTAGAGAGAGGATTGGAGGACCTATTACACGAAGCCTACAGCAGGCAGCAAATGCAGAGGCAGCAGAAAACAAAAGAGATGAAAGCAGTACAAAGCAAGAACTAAAAGATTTCAGGTAAGCATTTAATTTGAAGTTGAAACAACACAGGAACACGTTGCTTGCTGTTTTGACAATTTTCTTGGTCTGTTTTGAGATTCTGATACATAAATAAAAAAAAGTTGCATTTCCTAAAACACGGTTAAGTAGCTCAGTCTTGCTGAGGTATGATGTACATACTTGATGCATTTTGTCATGCTGTCATGAAATAATACATAGTTTGTATAGAAAATGTCTCTAATTATAAACTGAATTGAAAAGTCTGGGAAAAAAAAATGTCAGTACCTGAGTGGAAATAAACTTAACATCATTAAACTTAATGTTATTGGAGACAATGACCTTGTATTTGATATCTAACATATATGGTGGCCCAAAATCATTCTAGATTTAGTTCATGGCGGTTCGCTAAGCTAGAAATCATGACTGCATTTTTTCACTCACTAAAATAACTTGCATTGTTGGTTTTTAATAAAAAGCATTCTCTGCATATCATATAAAAAAACCCATGACCAAATACTTCAAAAATGTATGTGCATACTAATTGAGTCAGATCATTAAATATTTAATATAAGGGAAATAGACGTGTAAGAAAAGTTACATGAACATGTAAATTTGTTAGAAGTATCACGCTCTTATGTTTCCGTATAAACAAATTTTATAATTAAAGTTCTGTTTCTTTTTTGAGAAGAAGCATTTTAATCACAAGAAAGGGTAATAACTTCAATAAATAAATGAAATCTGAATATACGTGCCTGAGTCCCGATTTACGTCTTCAGGTAGTTTCTCAAATCAATAGGATATTTTGCAAACTGTTTATAACTTTTATTAGCACGTTCCTGCCCTATTATTCTTGGAAATAGGTATCTGATTTATTGAGTAACTTTCACAAAGCTCGCTGGTAATTAAGAGTTCTTTTGGTTTTGCTAATTGCAGTGCATGGCTGTGATTAACACCAGATTTATGGCTGAAGGTAGTATTTTTGTTATCAAAGTAATTGATAGTGGAGGAGGGGGGAGGAACTGGCAGCCTCCTTTAGAACAAGTGTCCCCTAGTAGAATTTGTCAAGTGTCCAAATCCAAACTGTTTGCAGCTTGTGTGTCTTACGGCGAAGACCTCCTAGGTGAAAATTTTGAGGAAATACGTTGTAAAGTAAAGGTTCAATAGAACTGAATTATTTCAAGTGCTAGAGGGGAATTTGACTTAAAATAGTTAATACCCAAATTAGAACGTGTTGAAGGAGGAAAGTGTTACGGTAATTTGGAGACTAATGGTGTAAAAAGTGCCTTTAAGGAACAAGAAATGTCTACCAGGCCTGTTCTCTTGGGACATACACATCTTCGTGTTACTTAATCTCATCAACTGCTCTCTTAGTGTTATGTGTGAAACTGTATTTTACACGATGCCAGAACAGATCAGTAGAATTTGAAGCCAGAATGACACATCTTTCCATCTAAATTAATCATTTGACCTTAAGGAAAATAACCGAGTACTTGGAAATCTGTGCATATGGAAATTGTTTAATAGAATTTGGGGTAAATAACAATTTACCTAGGGGCGAGATTTCCTTGCTGTCTCAAATACTGTTATTTTACTTTGGCAGCTTGCAGTCTTTAGTGATTTAATGAGTAGTTACGCTAGAAGAATTCTTGCTTTTTGTTTCTGAAATCACATTCGTAAATCTAGACTGTCTAGTCAACTTTTTTTATGTCAAGTATATAGTATGAAGATTTTTCTTTTTTCCTTCATACACTAATGTCAGCACGGGCTAACTTCAGTTCTACTCTCTAGGCGCTGTTGGGTTGTGGGTTTTTTTTCCCAGGGAATCTTAATTCTTAATATTTTTTCAAGACTTGCTTTATGTAATATTTGTCTCCAAATTTGTTTTTCACCTTTCAGTTTTTCTGTGTAAACATACTCCGTTCACAAATAGTTTGTTTTGTCATTTATCTTCAGTTTTTGTTTTTTATTTTCTAGGAATCTCCTGTAAAAACAAAACAAACAAAAAAATCCCTTAATGACATGGTAGAGCTGTTGCATGCTCAACTTAGGATAAGCACTACGACAATGGATGTGAAATCCACCAAGCTTGCGAAACCAGCTGAAGCTGACTCACAATCATAAAATTGCCTGCAGGCTTCTTGCTAATATTCAGTGTCAGGCATAGATTTTCTTATTTCGGGCCTGACACACGTGCTGGGCTACAGGATGATTCAGATAAGAGAAAGGTACTACTAAAAACAAAGCAAAACCCACACAAAACCATCAAAAGAAATAGTGGGATTAACTAAACCAAATCTTTTGCTCTTGTGTTTGCTTCAATCCTGGTTTTGTCGGTACCTCTGTGAATGATATAGAGACAGTTCAGTTGTGTACTTGGCAAAGCAGGTTCCTTAATTTTGTCAGTAATTCAGTGTAGATTCAGGGACAACAAATGTTACTGCACTCAAAGTATTTTTGTCATGTATTAAGTCTCTTCAAGCCTTTTGTCTAAATGAATCAGTAGAGGCCAACTTAGCGCGGCAGAATTTCCTTTTCTTCCCACCTTCTCCTCAGCTTCTAAGTCTTTTAGATGTCCAGCATACAATGGGAAAAAGCCTGATTTGGATGTTTTATGGATTTTCCAAATTCCTATTTATACATGCAAATGAAATTTATATAGCAATGAAATATTGGTATCAGTTTCTAAATACCATATATATAATGAATTCAGTGTATCTTTTTATTGATGAGAAGGCTAGACCAGGACTACATACCTGTATATTTTGAAAGTTAAATATATAATTACTCTGCAAGGTCATACACCTCTATCTAATAACTTAAGACAACAAATTGGTCTGTTGTTCATAACAGCTTTTTATGGAAATACCGTTTGTCATGTGTTCATATAGCTTTCAAGGTTAATGACAGAATTGATGGAAAGTGACTAGTTTCTTTATACAGCCACCCCTTTTATTTTTTGTTCTTGACTTAAAAAGTAATCTACCTCTTAAAATTTGTAGTTTAATACTTGTTTGGTGAATTTGTGCCACTTTAACTTTCACTTTCACTATCATTCCCATTTTGTTACATTTCTGTTATGGGGACTTTATGTTGAAATATTGTATAAAGCATTTGTAGCAAGTTTAAAAAAATAAAATATTTAAAATTATTTAAATTGTTTTGGATACTTCAATTGTACTATATGTGATTTACATTTTACATTAATTTCATTTTGTTTTCATTTTGGGTTGTTAATCTTGGAGCATGTTCCTGTATTAAAGTTTGCTGTTAGTTATATTGTTTCTTCTATTGGAGAGTGATATAAAGACTATTCTAATGCAAACATTAAAAATTACAATTTGACATAAAAGTGGGGTTGTCCATTGCTTTTGAACATTGTAGCCTTGCCGAAGATACTATAAATGCAGGTAAGCAACTGAAACGGGATTTTTCTCCTCCAGCATGCGATACAGCATATAAGTGCAGATGTATTAAGAGTCTCTGTGGTGTTGCAAGCACTTAATGACCAACTAGATGGAACTATCGTTTTATATAACTGTAACCAATAAAGTGAACTTTTAAAAGATTTGTTGGAAACTTGCCTTTTGTATGGAAACCAGATGTACCAGGAAAAATGAAACAATGTACATCTAGAAGGAATTAAGTATGCTTGCATCCTTTAGTTGTCTGCACCCAGTTCATTGAAAAGAATTTATACCAATTTGACACTTCTGAGTTAATATTTGATTTTATTATTTTCTTTTAATTTTGGACACAATAAATTTGAACTATTTTAGTTAAAATTACACACACCACTTCAGCTTTTTCTGTTATTATGATGTCCTAATTTTATATGCTTTAAACTTCTGAAATAGTTTAGTTTAAAAAATGCACGTAAAAAGTTTTGGCTCTGAGGATTTTGGAATCCCACAGAATCACAGAATGGTGGGGGTTGGAAGCGACCTCTAGATATCATCTAGTCCAACCCCGAATGTTGTATTCTACCACCAAGATATGCGTTCTGCCTCCTGCAGTGGAGCTGGAAGCTTCTGTGTCCATATTAGTGCGGCAGTTGAATGGAGTAATGTAACATCGTTAAGAGTACTAGTATTACAGTAGCCCATTTCTTAGTATATTTACTACTAATCCAGTAGTAAGTTAGTATTTTTTGTAGCTGTCTATTCAAATTAATACTTCTATTTGAGTAAGATTCTTTGGCAAGAACGCCCTGTTTATTTTCTCATGTGATATGTCATTCCTTGAACATGATTTCCTCTCCATAACAAAGTTTTCCCAATAATTGGTAGGGAAAATCTGGTACAATGATGCAGAAGTTCTAACGTCATTTATTGAGTGTTTTTGCAGGCACATCTGCACTGTGATAACATACGCTGCAGTTTGATAGTTGCACCATGATTAAAGAGGTGAATTCGTAGTCTGTAGCAATTATATCAATTAGGTGGTAGGACAGCCATAGCGAAGCTTTTGGTATTGATTAGGTTTTACTATTTACCTAAGTGAAAAAATTTTGTTTTGCATACCTGTAGTTGTATTTGTATATTTTATGAGAATTAGGAAACAAAAAAAAAAGGTAAAAACTCTATAGTTTTGAAGTTGCTGGGAGTGGGATGTAAACTTATCTTTGACTAGTCATTTCACATCTTTCTTCTGTTACAACTGAAGTAGCCATTGGCGTTTGGTCTTATTGCAATCTTGCTATTTTGGTCACCTTGTAAGGATTTATTAGAGAGATCTAGCAGTGAAGTAATCATAAATAAATGAGCTTCCTTCCCTCATTCCTCAATACTATGGCAGAAATCTTGTTGCCGTTTTCTTTACTGTTTCTCTGCTGTGATATTCAATCCTGTTGTGTCCCAAGGATGTTGCCACCTTGAGATGGTTCACCTGCGTTCGTACACACCAGTTCTCAAGTGAGGTGCTGTATGATGGAGATCTGTATTCCAAAATGAGAGCTAATCATAAAGGAAGAAGTTTCATTCCTAAATAGACTTCTCATCACAGATGGGAAACGTACAACTTTTATAGTTACTATTACATCTCATCTGCATAATTGAATTTCTATGGCCTTTATAACTGCCTCTTTATGATCTGAATGCAACAATAAAGCTGTAATGATGCCCACAGAGTGCTGACATTTCTTGAAATCCATCCAAACAGGCAATGCAAACAATTAAACTTGTCCTGTTTGCAGAGACTAAGTGACATGCTGGTCAAGATCAAATGCAGTGTCAGTTTAATAAAAACCATAATGCTGAAGTGTATATGGAGATGGGAGATCTAACACATTGTGTTTACCTTTTTTTTTTTTCTTTTTTTTTTCTTTTCCCCCTCCATTATCAGTTTGGTAGAAGGAGTTAAAACCAGCTTGTATCAGAGAATGTCTTAAATGTGTTCAAGCCTAGGCATTACGAGACGGCGCAGGCGATGCAGCCAGGCCCCCTGCACAGAGTGTTTCCTGCCTTGTTCTGCGAGCACCTGACCCTCTGGGCAAGCTACCTGCAGTTGGTTTAGGCTAGTGTATTTCTGGTACTACGTTTTGTTGGCTTTTTGCATGGTAAGCCTTTTATTTAAAGTGTCCTAGTTTATTTCCTGATGATTTTCTTTAGGGCTATGTCACAGAAAATGAGATTCTGGCAATTTGATATGTAAATTTTCATTTCAAATGTAGAAATGAATAGCACTCCCTTCACTTACTGCAGTTTGTGACTTCAGTTCCAAAATTATGGGGCCAGTTCCAACTTTTGCTGGAGTCGACTTCAGCTAAGAAGCTGAGTTGCAAGTGATAATCTGTGACAGACAAATAGCTTGTGAATGACCTTAAAAAGAGAACTTGGAGGACCTTACGTACTAATTCTAGCTTTTATTTACTGAATGTGTGATCTACGTGAGCCACTGGTATTCTACTTCTGTTCACGATGAAAGTGAGCTAAAGGATAGATTCTGAACAAGAAGTGCATGCCGTTTCGGATCTGAGATTTTGTGGTAAGTGAATTATGAAAAAGAGGTAAACTTCCACATCTTCTATTCAATTAAACTGGTAAAGAGTTAGAAAGAAACTCGTGAGATTAGCATGAAATGTCATAGTAGTAACTGAAGATACTTTGATATCAATAAAGAGCAAAGCTGATTTTAGGTCACCCCTATATACAGTATTTAAAAGTAGAATATTAGTACTTGTAGAATTAATACCATGTCATGTTTTGTGTTTTTAAGCTGTAGCTGGAGTTTTGAAAAGCACTCAACAGTTGGATGCACAAATCTTAGGGAAGTTTAATGGGAACTCTGTCAAGCTTCACCTGCACAGCCACAATAATATAAATTAATTTTTAAAGTGGATTGCTTCATCTAAACTTTGCGGATGGACAGTTATCCAATATCCCATTCTATGATCTAGTGAGCCGAGAGCTGAAGGCTACTCAAAAGGGATGCTTTAGAAAACACTGGGGAATAAAGTACAAATTCAAGTGCTCAAGAGATTTCAACAAATCTAGTATGCAGATTGAAGTAAAAACCCCACGTTTTTTTCCTGTTTATATATGCTCTGTGATGTGTTTTAATTATATAGCTGCATACTGTATTTTTTTTTTTTGGTAGAACCCATATAATTTAGTTCATAAGGTGGAGCTGCTCTAAAAGTGAACAGCAGCTCTTTAATGGAAGAGAGTATGTGTAGGACCTGCTGGTATTTTTTGGAGGAGTGGGAAGGCGAGGGAAATAATTCTGTTTCAGAGCAAGATGCAAATAAAACACTGTAAGAGAGGCGTGATACATTAAGTGTACTGTTAGTGGTCTGTTTTACACACCAAAAAAGACAATCAAAAATGTTAATGTTGTCTAAGATGGGTCTTTATTCCATACGTGTGAATGACTCAATGTCGTTTCCTAAGCTTTCTTTGGGATCTTGACTTTGCAATTTAAGTGATGTCTTATAGGCATTTTTTGAGTGAAATTAATACCGAGGTCACGTTCAAGCTGTAGCTGAAGTTGGTGCTACTTTCTGCTTATAGTTGGGGAAGGGTCCTCACCCAGGTGTTTAAAATGCAAACAGATTATTAGACCAAGAGTGGGAAAGGAAGCTGTGTCTGTAAAGCATCCAGTGTCTTATACAAGATCGCTGGCAGAACTTGGAAAGGAACAGGAGGTTTTAGAGTCCCAGTCTCTCTGGACCACGGTCTCTTGAGCCACTATCTGCTTTTAAACCTCTTCCTTAGTTAAGAGGAAGCCTTTCTGCTGTTGAGTCACCTCTGACTACTGCTTCCCATGCATACTTCATCACTTTTCATTCTCATTTTGCTGATCCTGCATGTTTACTTCTCTGAGTAAGTCTCTAAAAATGCTTTTGGTGGAGTCTGCTTTTGAAAGCATGCATTTGAAAAAAAACGTTGAAATACTGCTGTGTTTTGGTTTTTTTCTTTCCCCCCAGATACAAGGCAGTAAAACACTGAAACTCAAAGGGAAGCTTGAGCAGGCATCAAGTTGGAGGGAGGCTTTTTCTTAAGAGATAGGTAGCTGCTTCAGTTTCCTAATTTATTCAAAGCTCAAGTGGTTTGCGGAACATAGTATAGTAATCAGCAACATGCACTTACTTTGTATGTGCTTCTGCTTATTTTTCGTAAGACTTTTATCTTTCACAAGCCAAACAGGGTCTCTGAGTCATGTTTTGGATGACGGTACTCCCAGAAGCTGCCAAAGGGTTGTGAGAAACAGCTTTGATTATTCAGCGGGTGATGTTCCATTTTTCAGAAATACAGGCTCAGCGTTCAGTCTGTGTGGCGCAAGGCGGCGTTCCGCTGGAGGTGTGCTGCTTTTCAGAGGAACAGCAAAACAGAGATTTGCACTAACAAAGCCCTGCGTCAGTCAAAAAAAGAGTAATAATCTCATATCTGGGCCTGTTTCGGCAGAGCCTGCCTCAATTCCTGCTGCGGTGTAGGCAGTGCTACTCAGCAAAGTTACAATGCCCACAGTAGAGTAAATGCGAGGTTTTTTTTCAGGGAAGTGATTTTTGTGGAGCGCACAGAGTGTGCTGCCTGCCGAGGGCACGTGAAAGCTGGGCAGCAGGTGGAACCAGAGGAGAACTCGGTGTTGTCCCTGCTGTGGTTCGGTGTTGAGCTGTGAGCGCTGACGCTGCTCCAGTGCTGCTCTTGGAGGGAATCAGCTTTGGAAGTGCCGGGCAGACAGAGCAAAACTCACTCTCTTGAGCAGGTCGTGTGTGAGTAGCAGTTAGTCATGTTCTAACTGTGACTTGATGGTAGAATTTATTTAGCATTTCATGTAGGTACTGTGCTTTCTGCTAAACATTGCAGTGTGGAAGGAGGTAGGAAGATAATAATTCTTCCGTCGCTGAGCTGCTTTGAAGAGTTGCACGCTCAAACTCCGCTGTCACTGGAGTTTGACTGGAGTTGTATTCCCCATTCATTATGGCAAATGCTTTCACTCATCTGTCTTTTTAAATCAAAAGCACGTTTTGTTCTGTGGTTTCTCTCGGAGATGTGCTGGACTGAGAGGTCGTTCTGCTAGCCTTCAGTAATTCTTTTGAAGTCATTTGGAGTCACCGTCTCTGTATAAAGCTAAATAAAAATCAGCTACAGTCTTCCCTATGTGTGATAAAGGTTTCTTATTCTTTTTCTCTGTTAGGAATGTGATTCAGTAGATACAAACTTTTTATCAAATTTTCAGATTAGATTACTTGATGGCGTAGAAGATGTATTTGAGTACTGCTATTTTTAATCCAACGTTCTTCACCTTTTGGCTCGCACAATGCTCTGTGCTTCTTTAAAAGGGCAGGAAGATAAATTGCTGATGTGATACTGTTCAGCTAAATTTATAGACCTAGACCGAGCTTTCTTAAAGTGACTAATAATTTCTTTGAGCTCAGTTTGAATTACCATCAAGGAGACTGATTTTCCGAAAGCTCAGTAGCCATCCCCAGTGCTGAATCCTTTTAAAGTGCCTAATTTAGATCGCTGGTTGCTTTTGAAAATCTAGTTATGTTTAACTAAAATGGTATCGATATGTTAATTTTAGGTAGTCCCCCAGGTGAGTTGTAGGCACGGGGTGAGGTGGTTTTTTTTCAACAGTTCTCAATGTTGGTTTGGTGTTCATCACTGAAGTTAATAGTCTGAAGCAGGATTTTGCTGGGAGCAGAACTAAGTCAACAGTGAAGAAACTTGAATTCTAGAGCACATGCGTGAAAAAAAACAATTTTTGAGTTATTGTGGGGGAGCAGTGCTACTTTAAAGGTATTGAGTTCTTTGAACCAGTGTGGTTGGAGAGTGCTGCTAGGTATCTTCTGGAAAGTTGAGAATGCAAGGATCTCAGTAACAGGTTTTTCCAGTTTACATTCATGAAAGGCCTGACCATAAAATCTTAATAGTCATGTTATGTCCTTTAGTGTCACGTGATTGCAAGATAAAATCCTGACGTGTTCCAGCTTTTTTCACTGCTTTCATAAACACACGTAAGTCTCAAAATAGCTGTAGTACAGCACATTGAGATCCTTTTTGCTTTCTGCTGCTCCCCATTTTTTGTACACAGAGGCAGGACTCTTCTGCAGAAAAGAGAGACATCCTCCTCAGGAAAATTCTATCCACAAACCTTTTTGTCCTGCTAAATATTTTGTTTCGCTCAAAAAAAAAATTAGAAGAATGTTCATGTAATTGGTGCTTGCTGTTTTCCCCAGTCCTTATTGTGTGTATTTACTTTCCCATTAAGCAATATGTCAGTGCAAGAGAGCACATGCCGGCTGGGCTAGCAACACGATGTTTTAGCTCTCACTGAGAGCAGAAAGCCCAGAAATCTCATTTATCCCACCCCCTGCGCCCCCCCCACTTGCCTTCTAGCCTGTAAAATTACCTAGCCTAATTCTGCAAAGCCGGGAATTTAGGCTTAATCATCCACATGGCTTTATCTTTTTTCTCCCAGGCAGTCAATTACTTTAGAAGTCAGTCTGTGTCACCTTAGACATTGTTTTATTTAAGAGTAGGTAGAATATGTCCCTGACACGTCTATTGTTAGGAGATGTGTTGGAGAGTGTGTGCGTCTCTGAAATTTTGGACCATACGCATGAGGATTTTTTGAGTGTAGAAGTGTTAAGCCCTGCAAGAAAAACACACTTAATAATTGAACTAAAAATGTGAACCTAAATTCTGCCATGACTTTGCTCTGTTCATTTAATTTCACTGGTGTGACCAGCAACTGTTGACCAGCAACCGTATCAGATCGCTCCAGCCTTTGTTCCCACAAGTAACGTGGCTTATTTTTCTGGGACTTTTCTAGTGAACTAAACTGGCAACTTGGGAGAATGTTAATTGCACAAGTGTGGTAGAAGATAAGGTAATTTGCATTAAAAATACCAAACGTATTTTGAGAATGTCTGAGGGAAGGGTGTGTGCCAGGATCCGGCATTTTTACTAGCCCCCTGGTTCAGCTGTGCTGCTCTTTTCAAGGCTCGGTGGCCTAGGAAGGGATATGGAAGTAGGAATTTGGTTTTGACAAATAAAGTGAAACTTCCTGGATATTCAGGAGACAGTTTAACTTGGGGAACAGTAGTTCAGCGTGGTAGGGGAACCTTTGCCTTTGGTCCGGCCTCTGCTTTAAGGCTGCAGATTTTCTGGACGACCTTAGCAAATCGCTTTCCTTCTGACTCAGTTCTGCGTCTGAAAAATGGGGATTATGCTACTGATTCATACCACACAACGCTTTCAGATCCAAGGCTGGAAGAGTGTAAGACCGGGGATTTAGTGTATTTTTATTGTAGCAAGTCTCACCAAATTCAGTGATTTGTGTCTCTCTAGTTGAGGTGTGCTCTCAGTTGAGAGAGGGAGGTTTAGGCCCTGTCTACAAGTAAAAAAAATAGCATCATTTAACTTTTGGTTTAGCTTTAATTTATGGTATAGCTAGTACATTTACCAAAAGAGTTTATCCTGATTTAAAAGTCCTAGTTGACAGAGAAAACTTGGTGTAGAAGAGTCCTTACTGCTGCCTGACATTTGGTTTCTGTGCCCTTTTCCTTGCAAGCACAGTATGTTTTCTGGCATTACTCCTTTTTCCCCCT
>VFFE01008898.1:2198073-2226570 GCA_008921705.1 Burhinus oedicnemus | reverse complement strand
CTGTGGACCGTGCGCAGCGCCGTGGGGCTGGGGCACAGCCGATGAAGTCCTTATTGCTCGGCTGCATCGGCACGGGGCCTTCAAGAATTCCTTTTCTTTTGCCTGTCTCCAGTTACCCCAGCAGGGGTGATGGCGAAAAGCAGGTGCAAAGCGACAGTGCCCAAAATAGCAATCTCAATAACTCTTCCTGCATGCGAGGTGGGGTATTCCAGCTCCCCGCCCCCTCTGCGACAAGCTTGCCTTGCAAATCCGGAGAGTTACTCCTAAAACATCCAGACATCCCTGGGTTTCTTTACATGGGCTCTTTAAAAATAGTTATCAATCCGCTTCGGTTTAGTATTGGTACAGAGAAGGGCACCGATTTCCCAACAGCTTTTGCAGCGGGAACGTCAGTGCTCTGCCGCTGTCGGTGCTTTGCCGCGTGGTTTCAATGCACGCCTGACCGAGAGCAGAATGGAGAGGCAACACTAAGAACTCCGTTAAGAACTCGATTCCAGCGTCTAGCTAGAAAAACAATCCTTTTTTATCTTTTTCCTCTAATCCGCAACTTGCCAATAATAAGCCAATGATCTACTAGCTTTAAAACTAGATGAAATTAGGGGTGAAAGATCCCTTTAGCATATAGTTTTGGGGGGAGGATGAGGGGCGTGCATTCGAAAATGCAGGTCAGATTTTCTCAGATGCTTTGTCTCTTTGGATTTGAGGCTTTTTTGTTTTCAAAGTTTCCCACAGGATCTAGGCATTGGCTCATTGCATGCAATAACACACAGATGTTACTGATTATAGAAGAACTTTTACAAGTCATAATTAATTTTTTGACATTAAGCGTTACTTAAATGGAAACATTCTAAATAAAAAGAAACTAAAATTTCTGTCTTCTAGTTATAGTAAAGAACTGAAGCCAGACAAACTAAGCTTATTTTGGATATTCTGCTGTTTCCCTTGGTAACAGTCCTTATATGGGACAACAAAATCTGGCTTTCGTTGACTTCCTCATTACCACTTTGATTCTTACACGCTAGATGAATGCTTCAGTGTTAAATTCACAAAGGCTGGAGAGTATGATTTACATACAACAATAACAAAACTTTGGCAGACTATTTTAACCACAAATTTTAATTTGGAAATAATTGAATTGCTTACTTTTCAAAATTTCTGTGGTTTTGGTTTTGTGTTGTAATGGAAAAGTTTGCACTTTATGTCTAGCGTGCACTTATACAGCGCTACAAAATCCGTATGTAAGGACAAACAATAACTGAAATCTCCTTTAAAGGGTGTACATTGAACTCTAAAAATAACCTGGAGAAAACCTTAATTTTTAACTTTTCTTAGACATGTTGTTACGCAGTAAAATTACATTTCAAAAGATGTTCCCTTGGAAGAACGTAAGTGGTTGGTTTTGGTTAGACTTTTGAAGAATTTGCATATACAAGGGAGGTCTGTAGTTACCGCACGTCTGGGGGCGCACAGCTGCGAGGGGGAGCAGGCGTGCATCTGCACGCACCAAGGAGGTACAAGTACGTGCAAGATAGCAAAAGATGCTGAATTTAAAAACAAGTAGGGGATTTTTTTTATCTTTCAGTATAAAGACGTTTAGCTTGGGTATCCATTTGAACTGAGATTGCATGTTCAGAATATGGTCTAAGCCTTTTTCCTTCCCTTGCTTTGGCTCGTGTTCTCAGACTTCCTTCTTGAAATCACAATCGACAGAGATGTAATACTGGCAGTTATAATCTCTGATTTTCGCTCTCACTGGGGGATTCTTGGAGTTAATTTAAAATTTGAAGGGAAAGAACGTATCATCTGCAATAGAGGCAGTGTGGCAGTGCTCACTGTAGTGACCTGTAGGTGTCATTGTCAAGTCTGCCAGTGCTGTAGTGGCAAAAGTGTACTGCAGACTTTGACCTTGGGAAAAGTGACCAGATGTGGTATTATGCTTATGTAAAGTAAAATTCCTTTTCCATAAATATGTATTTTAAAACCTGATATGGACTGTCCTGAGAAAATAGACCATGACTCTTTTAGTAGTTCTTTACGTAACTCTGGATTTGTCTGTCTGTCTCAGTTGGAGGGTCTCTAACTGGGACATCGGGTGGGAGGCTGGACACTGCTTCCAGTTGACGTTGTCTGTTTCCCACTCAAATAAACGAACAGGGTAAGTTCAGAAAAAGGCAAAAAAACCCCTCTTGCCTTCAGAATTGGCTCTCAGTACTTGCAGTGTGGGTGGAGTGTAGGGGTTTTTTCTCAGCACTTACTAAAGCCCCTATAGGGCACTAAAGCTTGGGGTTTTTCCCCTGGTACCTTAATGCATGTGTATGAGTTTCTTCTGCCTCTTTGTACAGTTACAGACTCCGCATGGCCTCTAGATGTCCCTCCTCCTCTTCGCATAACGCCAGCACCAGGCAAGGCAAGAAATCCAACAGCACCGCGTCCCACTTCTTCAAGGAATAGACTCTTCTGCATGTCCAACCAAACCAGGTATGGCAATACAGCCCGGCGCTGCCACGGGAGGATGCGCAGAGCTTACCTGGCTTCTGTTTCTGTGGGCAAGGAGTGCAAAGCACTTTACAGATATTATCCCAGCCTCAGAAAACCCACAGTGGCGTTGCTTTTGTAACTAGTCACTGATAAAGCAGGCGTGAAGTGGGAGAGCAAGGTGCCCTATGTCAGAAATAGGGACAAGGTCTTCTCTAGTGATGCGTGCCTATATCCTATGGGTCAAAAGGATCCGTTAGGGCGGACTCGGCTCTTTAGCCTCATGAAAGATGTAAGGAGAGTTTTCTTTTGTTTATGAGCTTTTAAGACCTGAGGTGTCGCTCCTTTGGATCCTGTGGGCAGCTTGAAGATGGTGGTAATTTTTGTAAGGATGGGGTTTGTCCCCATCTCGGAAGCAGTACTGTCTGTATCTGATCGTAGTAGTGGCCAAAGTCCTTTAAGATCTTTTAGGATGAATGCATAAACACTGAACAAATATTAACTCTGACCCAAAAAACTCCCAAAGTTCCCTGGGAATGTGTCTTGTGTCTGGTTGCTTTGGTTGAATGCCAGAAGCTCAAAGACCAGTATTACACTGCAAATTGCAGTGCCGGGATAACAAACAAAAGCATTAGTTGGGGTTGTGGTGAGATAAACTGGTGTAGTAAAGCTGTATGGGCTTGGACAAATTAATGATCTGGTCCAGTGTTCTTGGTGAAGCCGAATTGATTTCCTGTTGGTTGACTTTGAACAAGACACTGTATTGTGCTCCTTCTTTTCCCCACCTGTAACATGCCGGTAATCACCTCCGTTATACTGATGTCGTAGCTAAGGAACATTATCCTTACAAAGGTAAAGGTGAGAATGAGTGCCAGCAAAAGCAAGACGCTGCAGCCTGGAATTTATTTTTCGTTAAGTACGTTCAAAAAATAACATTTGGGGGAAAAGTTAGTAAAATTCTGAAGTTTACTACCTCCCAAATAACGGGCGAGGCTGCTAATAAAATGATAACATCCCTAACTGCACCATGGAGCATTTAGTTGTGGGAAACCCAAGCAAAAGTTAAGTCACAGGCATCTGTCCTGCCCAGCGCTCGCTGAAGGACTTGCCCAGGCAGTTACTCTGACTGCTTAATCTTGAAGCTGACTCTGATTAAATGCAACTCTCTGTGTATTTGCAGGTACTGGGAACTTTTGAGTGGAAAAGGTGAGGTGAAGTAATCCTCAAGCATTATCCTCTCCTGCTTTTTCTCAGATGAGGCGAGACCGGTTCCTCCGGAGAGAACAGGGACAGCGGTTTCTTCTGCTGGAAGCAATGGTGCGCTTCTGTCATATTGTCCTTCCTTCCAGAGGGAGAGGGAGAGAGTGCAGAGCAGGGCTCCTGCCTTCTCCAGAGAGTGATGAACTGTGGATGCTGGTGAGAGGGTCATCTCCGTGTCTCCTGCCGCATGGAGTCCACGTATCAACAGCCAGTGAAATAGCATGGAGGAACGTTCAGACGTTTGCAGGCAGATTAACTGTGTTCAGAGGGTTAATGGGTCTGGATGAGTCTCCTCTTTCTGGTAGAACACAGAGGGGTTTAACATACTATGCAATTAAATTCTGAAAAGACTGTTACATCATTTTAATTTCTACTTTACATCCTAACGGGTAAAGAACTGGGCATCCCACAAAAATCCACTGAATGGAGTGGTAGGTTTTGCTGAAGGTTCCACATCTGAAGTCTGTGGGTACCCCAGTCTCAACTGTGTATCATTAGCTTTAACGGGCGTGATGCCATTGCTTTCCAAGCGTGTCAGGACCCACATGTTTTTTTGGAAGACCACCTGCTAAGTGATCGCTGTGAAATGCACTGATAGCCCAGTTGCATAAAGGGACGAGCATCCATTTCTCAAAAACTGCCATTACATTTTGTTGCCAGTCTAGTACTCTTGTTACAGTCAGGATTTTATTTCTTTAGTGAGAGTATCAAACACGCATGTTGCTGTGCAGTATCGAGCAACACTTTCCTTTAAATGCGGAGCTTGTGTTTGCGACCCTCAATACAAGCATGTTTAGTTTCAGTGGTCCTGTAGAGAGGGCATCCGTGAAGGTAGCTGGCAGCCAGTAAAGACAAGTTGCAGAAACATACAGGTCAGTTGGTAAAACGCAGTGCAAAAAGGTCTCTTACCTCTTGCTCCAAAGTGGTGACAATCACACATGGGTGCATCATCTGGAAGGGTGCTTCTCCAGGCCCCGGCAGATTTCACCTCCGAGATGAAGAGTTCCTTCTGTCAAGACAAGTTTTTGCAGGATCCCTGCTAACCTAGCATCCGGGTTTGGGATTTTTCAAGGAGGCCAAGGGGGTTGATTGCCCTATTTTCCCCTTATTTCAGTCAATTTATTCCTCTCCTTGTCTTTGCACTCCACACAGATAAGCACACATCTGTGTATGCACACGTTAATTAAGAAAAAACAAGTGCCCGGTTGATACTCCTTCCCACCACCCTGAAAAAGTCAAAAAAAGGATCAATTTTATATATATCTACATATATATGACATATATATTAATATATATGTATGAAATTGCTGAAAACAGTTAATTTTTTATAGTTTTGATGAAAATCAAATTGTTCAAAATGAATACAAAAGCTTTAAACAAGAAACATTGTTTTTGTTCACCGTAAAAATGTTCTAGCTACATGTTGTTTGAGTTGGAAAGAAAAGGTCTTCAGGATCTTGTATTATCTAGCTACAGATTATTTGGATAAACCCCTGTTGGAGGCTTTCTAAGTGCAATTGTGGTTTGGGGGAAGGCTGAGATGCTGAGAACTAGATGAGCCATAAAAAGCTACATCCCCTCCCATGTTGGAAGTGATGCTTCCAGCTCAAGACTGTGAGGGCATCGAGATGCAGGTTTTGTGGGGAGAGCTTGTGCCATTGCTGGCTGCTCTGTCTCCTTACTGGAGCGGACAGTCTCTAGGATTTGTCCCCTCTTGAGCTTTTTGCTAGCAATAATTTCCCCTTGAAATATGGGATGTACTAATTCCAAACAAAGGCTGAAATTTTTCATAGGAGCCTTGCAAGACCGAGATTCTCATTATTCATTAAAACTAGTCGGAAGTGAGTATCCAAATCTGCTAGGCAGCTTGGTAAATCTTGGTCAAATAGCACAGAAATTAAGTTTCCTGGCCTTATGTATATTTCAAAGAAGCTGATGTGCACATGCAGCTCTCTAATCGCTTTGGCTCGCTTTAATTTTGCACGTTATCTTTCTTTCTATTTTCTCTCCACGTTTTCTCCTTCTCATCATCTAGTCTTAGTATGGTAAACCCTGTTCTTTCAAACAGGAATTATCTTCCTGTGTGTCTGGACAGCATCTAGATCATTTGCAAGATGAATATACAGTGCTAATAAAAACCAGCTCCAACATACTCTGTCTTAAAGTACCGGTATGATATGCCCTTGATTTTCCCAGCGCAGCTTTGTTAGGCATTTTGTCGAAGACCGCACTTACTGTATGAATTTTCACTGGTCACATGAGGATTGTTGCTGAGGAAGAGCTTTCTTGCCGTGCAGCCCAAATCCTGCTTTAAACAATCAGTTCTTCTGAGACCCACTCAACTTCCAGCAACAGTAAGTTAAATTAAGTACAGAGTTTCTGGCACGGATGCTGCTGAGTTTAGTGCCTTTAAGGCATACCAATGAGGTTATTAGAGGTCACTTTTGTGCAATTTATTTTTGCTGCTTTTTTTAGAGTGGTATTAACTATAATAACTGACAAACTCAAGGAGAGAAGCGTGTAAATTGTTGTGATATATGAACATTTTTCCCAGAGAAAAATCCTGGCTTATCACACAAGCCTGTAAATATGTATTTACAATTTTAAAAGCACGTCTTTATGTCCCTGGTTGTAAATGCTCCGTTTTTAAAGTTTTATAACGTGTGTTGCTCAACCAAGAGACCACAGCACACGGCTTTGTATTGTACTGGTCTATTTGAAGGATCCATTACGGTGTAAGCTGTGGCAGAAGATTATCCGCGCCGCTGACAAGAAATAACTCATGGTTGCACCAGGCTTTTCATCATTTTCCCTCAGATAACAAATGCAGGTTTTTTGGGAGGGTGGGGGAGTTGATTTTTCTTGCAGAAAAAAGAATCAGTTCAAAATGGTGTCATTTCTCTAGAAGGATGAGGATACGTTGTTCACAGTAAATTCAGGAAGGTATGCCTTTTGGTTTGTTTGGTTTATTTTTTTTCCCCTCCAAGGCAGAATTTCACAGTTTTGCAGCAACTTTTTAACCTCCCCCGTGCCTGCTGATGAAACGTGAAGTTTTGCCCTTGCCTAAGATCACAAGTTCTTGTGAAAATTCAAGGAGAGGGTGGGGGAAAAAGCTCAGGTTTTGCATGTAGGAATTTGTGAGGCTGACACCGGTAGCTCTGCAGTGCTCTCATGACAATGCTGATACGGAGAAGTTTATTGAAAATAAACTGTGTGGAGATGTGGTGTTACCTGGTTGGTGCTCGGGTTCTGAACATTGCTCTGGAAGACTGAAAGCTCTGTTGTCTGTCCGCCGTGTAAAGAAAAAGAACAACAATAAATTAATGTGACAAACCGCATCATGGAAATATCTGTTATTATTTCAGCAAAGGAAGCCTTCAACATGGAGATCCCATGTATTCTAGCTCTGAAATGGCTGAATGGTTTGGGGTTTTTCTGGCAAGCGGCAGGAGAGGAGGAAGGAGATAGAAAAATGTCACCTTGGTCTGTGGAGCTCTGTGCACGCGAAGAGCAATTGCTGCAGACCGAGCTCTCCCGACAGCTTCAGGCTCTGGGTCTGCGCGCTTGGATAAGCAGCACGTAAGCCCTTTGTAGTTCGGACTCTCCATTCAAAGCCAAACCTCTTGTTGAAGCGTTGCAGCATTGCGGAAACAGCACAATGCAATGAAGTTTTGAAGAGCCCCGGTTGCTCTCCTTGATTGGGAGGTGGAGGTTTGAGCAGGGCGTGAAGTTAGGAGGGTTTGTTGCTTCCTAGAAATGCTCCCGGTTTCATTCTCCTCTGTTGAAGGCCGTGCTCCATCGCAACGCCTTGAGGGGGAACTTTATACCTTGTCTAGGTTGCGCAGGGCTGTGGGACTTGGCGCTTTTGTGAAGGGATCTGCTGAGGCTCGGTGGCAGCCATTCATCGCTGGTGCATTAGCCACAGCCTTCAAAAGCAATCGCAGATACAACAAACAAGTTTGGGAACAGTTGAAGCGTAGGTATTAATGTTAATGTCACATAGGCTAAAACCGGCTCTTTGGCCCCAGAAAATCTGAGGATACCTTATGCGTTATAAATCTGACCTGTTAATAAAAAAATCACTGTTGTCACCATTGGGTGGCGTTGCGTTGCCTGCGGCAGCCGAACGGTCAGTCAACCTCCTCTTGCAGCGTTGCAGCCAACCCGATTGTTATTAAATGGCATTCACTTTCGGCTAAGGTCTGAGCGATCAGATTTTGCTGAACTGTCATTCTCTCCCCGCATGAGAATCTTCTGCAATATTCTTTAACTAAATAGCTACACACTTTCTTCCACCTATCTGTGCTGTCACATGAAGCAGCACTAATTACTCCTTTTTATAAGAGCTGTGGCTGTTTTGGAAGAAGATTACCTTCAAAAACAGGTAAGGAGGCAAAAAATAATCTTGTAACGAAGCTACTGCCTTGATACTGCTCCCTGTGCGGCTGTGTGCATCACACTGCTTGCGGCTGCCCGGAGACAGAAGGACACGGACAATGTGACACTGCCCGTGGCAGAATCCCCTCACCAATGTCTCAGTTATGAAAACCAGTTAGGCTGTTTTCGGTCTTTGATGCCAGCGCCAGTTGTAAATAAGTCCTTCAAGGCTATAGGACATACAGAGTATCACGTGTGCTGAAGAAAAAAACAAACCTGAGGGGACATGGAGGACACAAGTACATCAGACCTGAGATCCCCAACAGCTTGTCATCTCCTGTGTGAGATGGGTCAGCTGGGGAAGAACAGTAGAAATGGGAACGTACGTCAAGCACTGCTGAGTAACGCTTCCCTGGATTATGCGCAATGGAGCCTTCCACCTCGGGGTCGCTGGCTTGCATCAAGCCAAGGTCGTGGCTCAGGAATCCTTGCGGCTGCTGACGAGCAGCCTGGGTGAAATGAGCAGCGGATGCTCCCAGCCCGGTCCCACAAGGGCACACAGAAATAGCTGCGCCTTTTGATGCGAGAGACATTGCTGTAGGTTTAGGGATGAGCTAGCCTGGGAAGTTGACGGAGAAGCACGTTCTGGCCTCCTGATTGTGAATAATTGTCACTTATTCTCCAGTGAAGAAGAGGAGGGGGACAGACAGGTGCTTGGGGGTAGGTGAGAATTTCAAGCTGTGCTGCCTTTGGTTTATGACTCGCTTTGCAGCTGCCTTGGAAGAAGAAGAGGCAGTTAAAGATTAGACTGCTGTGGAAATATTAGATATGAGATGCTAATGAAAATAGTCGTGTGTGCCCCCTACCCCCCCTTATACTGCTCTGCTGAGTTTTGGGTCACCTTGCCTGTAGCAGGGCTTCGCAGGGTTGGTTTTCTTTCTGTGACTTTTTTCTTGCCCTTGCTTTGCCAGCGTCGATGGCTGTGCAGAGATCTAGGCGAGAGGGTGCTGTCTCCAGGCTCGTCTCCTCCTCGCCCCGCCAGCTGAAGCTCTGTGGAACAGACTGTTTGGGGAGCAGCACTACATCAGGACATTTGCACTATAAAACATATTGCTCATTATTATACTCATCCTGTCATCTACCCAATATATTTATTTTCTTATACACTGAATCTTCCTATAGCCGGAGCGCTTAACTGACACGCTCCCTGAACTTTGTTCTTTGGTTTCTCTATTAAATGCAGTGATTGAGGCTCACTTAGGGTGTATCGATTTAGGAATGCATCTTAATTTAACCTTGAGAAGTGAAATATCCAGACTATTTTCTTTAGTACTCTGTCCTAGTAGATGATGTCTGTATCTGAGTTCAGCTTCTCTTTGTGCCTAACACCAACTGACCAGAGTCCTTTTGTAGTTGGTATTTCTTTTCTACAAGGATATCGATACACTAATTAAGCCATGCTTCGCTCTTACTTCTGATAAACTACTAGCATAGTTCTCTAAGTCTTTTAGAGTAGGGCTTTTTCTCTCTGCGCCACTTGTATCACTTTCTTCTGTGGCATTCAGACTTCTGTTTTTTGGAAAGAATAAAACCCAAGCAAACAGAATTCTCTTTCAGGCAAGAATTGATGGAGATGTAATCTGAAGGAAGGGAGATATATGTTTAATTGCTGTCTCTGATGCCAAACCTTAAGTGCATTGCTTCAAATTCATTGTGAGTTCTACAAAATACTCAATTTTCCGTGCATGACGCAGGCGTCAAAATTGCATAAACATTCCAGAACTGCTCTCAGTAGTGTTGTCTGCGGAGCAATAATTGCATCCATACTTCCCCACGCATCCAGCCGGTGATTTTGCCAGTCCTCCTCGTGACAATGCTGTGCTGGAAGCAAATGCAAAAATCCTTATCTGTTATTTTTTTCTGAGTCTCTGCTTGTACCAGTGAAACACTGACTCTGACACACAAGAAATGAGTGCTCATTTGTTACCATTCGTTGCTGATGACATCTCAGTAAGGATAATATCTGAATTTTTCTATGCTCTTTCCTGAGTCCTCCATTCCAGATTCCTTTGCTACTAAGGACACTGTTGTGAATAACCCCCATTTCTTGCACAGAGTGTTTCTCCAGATGTCAAATATCATTGTGATGAAACACCTTTTCTATTGATGTAATTAACCGAGCTTCTTCGGTCCCTTTTGTACATATTCATGTGGCACGTTGTTGTCTGTTGAGTGAGATGATTAGATGCGGAAGAGAAGCAGATATCCACAAAGCTGGCATTTACAGAGCTCTTCAGTCCTGATGTGAACTGCTTCTATGCTGCCGTCACCGTGGACGGGGTGCTGGAGGTGCACAGAGCTACTCCTTTGGCGGCTCAGGACTTTTGAACTCCCTGTCAGATCGACTGATCATCAGTGAGGAGAAAATGGGTTGCTACATCCTCATAAAGTGACATGGGGAGACTCGCCCGCACAGACATCGGTTGTTCCAGACCGAGCGCTGATAAAGGTGCATTAGATGGACTTTTTGCTTGATTTGATGGTAACTCAACTGCGGTGTTATTAAGCTGCTTGTGTTACTGCATTGGAGTAAATTTCCCCATGAAAAAAAGTGTTTGGCTCCATTCGTGAACTCCTCTGCTAAGCAGAAATGTTATAACCATCTTGTCTCTGGCCAAGAAGCTGACATCAACCTGGAGTAGAAAAGGCGCTTCGAAGAAGGGATGTCACGTGGCGGTGGTCTGGTAGATCTGAGATGAAGGGAGTAGACCACTTACAGTCTACTGCGGTGTTATTTGCATGAATTTTTCCTTTGAAAAGCAAGCAAGCGCCCAGCTGAGATCGCATCTCTTTTTTTCTTGGTAATCGAAAGGCACACAGGACCAAATCTGCCCCTTAGCTGGCTAAGGCTTTGTCTGTGGCAAAGCTCACAGGAAGCAAACTCAAAGAGAGTGAATTTTCATTTCTAGAGATGGCTGTCAGAAACACAGGCTTTCAGAGCCGGTGGTCATGCAAAAGCCTTAATGACTGCACAAAACTCCCACGGAGAAAGTGAAGGTCCATCAGAACAAAGCTGCCCGTGGGAGCTCAGTCCGAGGTGGTCGCAGTCACTGGACATCTTTTGCGTTCCCTTTTGGTGGCCACGGGGCAGCTATTGGAGCACTGCACCGACAGATGCTCTTTTCTGGGTGCGGGATTTCCCGTTGACCAGGTGGCCGGAGGGATGACTCGGGTCGGGCAAGCCCTGCAGGCACTGGCGGAGTGCAACCTAAGGAAACGCTTGGTGTTTTGGGAAGGGCTGGCAGGGGTAATCGAGTTACCTGGTTGGGGTTTTTTTGCCAACAGATGTCTTTTCATACATATTTGAGAATGCTGCCATTGTTTTTACGTCTCATTAAGCTTAAAGGAAGCTGAAACTTCCCGGTTCAGCACACGGCTTGTGTTAGAAAGCAGGAGAGCAGAATAAGTTCCCACTTACTAATGGGCCGGGATTGACCCTCTCCCTTTCGCCTCCCTCCCGCACCGCCACAGCAGTGCACGCACAGGTTTCATTCCCTGTGTGCGAGCACAGCACCTCTTATATAGAGCACCAGTGTCTTAACAAGGGTCACGTTATTCCTAACCCTAATATTTTTCCTTTTCACCTAAAAAGGTAAGTTTTGAGTCAGGTTATCTGTCTATTTTATTAGTAGTTATTTTGTATGTGGAGTCAATTGCTGTAGCTGATGGAGTTAGCAGTGACACCAGCAGGATGAGGGGGGACCCTTAAGGACCCTTGTACATGTTAAATAAACCTCAGGCTGTCGTGGCAAGCGCAGAAGCCCAGAGGAGGAAAGTCTGGCACCGGGTGCTGCATGGCACTGGGCAGAGCAACGCAGTTGTCAGCTGTGCGAGTAAAATTCAGGTGAGCTGCAGTGAAGCAAGTGGAAAATGTCGTAGGAAAATTTCTGTACCTCATTCTATGAGGTCATTTCTTAGGAGCAAAATGTGCCGGAGCATCCCTTGGCCTGCTGTTCAGAGGGAAGAGCAGGCGCCGGTGTGCTCCTGCGCTGTCGATCTGCTCCCAGCCTCTCGCTGGGCGAGACGGTAATCGATGCTGAGCAGGTACACAACTCCCAAACCAGCCCAGACAAGAGGGCTTGTTTTCTTGCTTTCTGTTTTTTAGGGGCATGTCCTGACTTGATCTAATGGCTGCAAGCTGTGAACAATGGTGTTAAACGAAGCGTGGCCGCTCAGCGTGTTGTGTAAGCACTGCGGCGCGCTGTGCTGGACACAGTGCCCCATATAGAACCATCAAACCCCGCTCCTGCTGGGGAGCCGCAGGGAGCGGGAGGTTGTTGGGGAGCCTGCCGGCTCCCCAGCACTGCAAGGCGTGCTCTGGAAGTCACACAGCAAACAAGCTTTAACACTTTCCCGCTCTCTCTAGTCCCTCTCTGGGAAGCTTTCGTCTACCCAGGGTACCCACCCTACAAGTGAGAGTCCTTAACATCTGCAGAATACAGATTTTCTAAGACTTTGGGGTGGGTTTTTTTGCTTTTCAGGAACCTTCAATGTGCTTTCCTAATGCGTAATGGAACTGGGGAGGAGGAAAAACATATCCGTGAATTGCTCTGCAATACTGAAAGCCCTGAAATCTTAAAGAGCTGGAAAAGTTTTGTTAAGGAAACAGGGGAAAGGAACGTTCAGGTAGCCTCTTGTGTAATTGTTATTATTTTTTTTAATTATGCTTTAGTGTTTCAGAGCTGGATGCAGCGATGCGGTAGATTTTGCAGAGCAGTTGCCAAGCAGCTCTGGGAGGGTTTCCTGCTACACGACCAGGAGTACATGTTGCACAAGGCGATGCTGGGGGTAGAACTGATTCTAGGCCCTTTGCTCTTCACTTATCCCTTCCCACCCAACTAAACGCCCCTCTTTTTATATCTGCTTTTCCTGACATTTGGCATAGTTTTTGAATGTGCTCTTGTAGGCTTCAAACATCAGCAGGCTTTGCCCAAATGCCAGTTTGCTCTGGGCAGCTGGGCAGCATGGTCAGGGAGAGAGAACAGGGACCCCAGTCAGGAAGGAAGAAAACAGCCACAGGAATAAAATACCTGAATGTTGAAGACATCCGGCCCACATGGGCCAATTTTTGCTTTTCTCCATGTAACAGACAAGAAGGGTGAGTTAAATCGCTGTCTTCTTGTGAGGACAGAAATTCTTCCTGTGTCTTTGGCAAAATAAACATGCAAAGACACCTCTGGGGTTTTGGTTGGTTGGTTGGTTTGGTTTGTTTGGATTCTACTCTGCCATAGCTGCTCTGAGCCTAAAACCATTTAAATCGTTATAGGAAGGAGCAATCTCATGGGAGATGGTAGCTTTCACAGCACGGAACCAGTTTAGCAGCTGTTAAAGTACTAAATCTACCAGTTTCTTTGGACTAGAGGGAGAGTGAGTAGACACAATAAAATGAGAGAGTTGGGATGTTCTGGGCAGCGCTGTTTCCCGGCTGAGGCGTCCACCCTGTCTGGCGGTATTGCCGGAGGAGCTGCGCTGCCTGCAGCACAGCCCAGGAGACGTGACTTCAGTTCCCTGCTGCTAAAATGTCTCCAGGTGTCCCTGGACAAGTCACTTTGCCCCTCTCTGTCTCAGCTGGGGCTGAAAACACCACCCTGGGGTTTGAGCTACCTGCAGGCGACTCGCATGCTCTACCCTGGGCTTTCTGTTGCTAAAATCGGACAGTTTTGCGTTTCCAGCTAGGTCAGGGCGTGTGTTTTCCTAGCCGTGCGGTAACCTTCCTTCCCAGCAAGCTTCCCAAAGAAAGCACTGATGACTCAGGGAGGATAAAATTATGCAGAGCTCCTGGAGTCAGCATCCCTTGCGTTGGCAGAGGGACTTTTTAAAATGAAGATGAATCAGCTGTGTCAGACTTTCCCGGGGAGTTAACTCTTGGCCCCTCTTCCCTGCGAACAGCCCCGGCTGGTATTTACGTGGAAAGAGCGAGAGCAGCGCAGCGCCCGCAGCCCCGGGGGAGGCAGAGCCAGGGGTATCTCCTGGGCAGGTTTGGGTACCAGCCCTCAGCCCTGTTCCCTGGAGCATCCCGGCAAACAGGCGTGAGGGGGTTAAGGCGAGCGGCTCCCTGCTGCCTGGCCGAGCGAGCGCTTCCCTGTGCCTCCAGAAGAGCTCCCGGGAACAGCCGCCGCATCAGGGCAGGGGGAGAGGGAGGGACACTGCAGCAGGGCAGGGGGAATGTTATTTAACGGCGGCTCCAATCTCCTCCCCCTCGCCTGTTTTGCTGGGGGAAGGGGAGAGAGGGCTGTGAGGAAGGAATAAACCACGGAGAAGGGGGGGGCGGCTGATGCCGAGAGCTGGCAGGGCCCCGGGAGCAGAGGGGGGAGGCGGGGAGCCGCGCAGCCCCCGGAGCGGCGGGTACCATCTTGGGCAGCGGGCGGCAGGAGCGGGGGCTCCTCTGCCGCCGGCTTCTGGAAGCCTCCTCTGACCTCCTAACGTCAAGCTCGGGCTCAGAACCCCGGAGAGACGCTGAGATCTTTCTGGTCCTCCAGCATCTTCGAGTGTCCTCGGCAGAGGGACGGGCGGGAAGGACGGAGGGACAGCATCCCGGCGGAGCCCGGTACCCACACGGGGGAAAACTCCCTGCATCCCTGGAGAGGAGATGTCCCCAGGCTGATGGACAAAGTAGCTGCTGGGTTTAGACGTCTCAGCTCCACCGGGAGAAGAAAAGAGACTCGTATCTTTGCTGTAACTACGGCAGGTGCCCCAGAAGGGGTCAATCCTCATTGCCTAATGCCAGTTTGCGCCTGAGGCCACCAGACCTGCCTAGGACACACCACAAAGCAGAGACTCCATGCAAATACTGATGACACTCAACTGAAAACAGCTGTGCTGCTACTCTCCCTTGGAAAGAGCGAAAGGAGCATCCTCTGGGTTCGGGAGGAGGCACCGTTGCTCAGTGGGGGTCTCCTCCTGCCTGCTGAGGATCAGTGGGGGACAGGAGGCTTCTCACAGCTGCTGGGCTCTGCCCCATGACTAACACAAAGGACCCGAAGAAAGCTATGGACTCCCCTCCGGTGACCTCCAGCTCTGCGGCAGGCCCTGTTACCTTCTCCCAAGTTTTTGGGCAGCAGTGCCAGCTGATGGAAGCAGGTAAGAGGGGAACGCACGTGTGTATGACCTCGACACCCTAAATCTCACCTCCTGGTCTTCAATGTCCTTAATCTCTTCCCTCCCCTGTCCTGTTTCCCAGGTTCTTCCCCAAACCTGGTGTTTTCCAAAGGAAAAGTTGGAGTGACCCTGTTGAGTTTCCACCTGTCTCAACTTCTCCCAAAACTACTTAAAGGCTTTGTGTCCAAACAGTTACAAATTTGAGGCAAAGATTGGGATGATTGCGCGTTTTGGGTTAATGTGGACTGGAACAAGCTGCTGTTCGCCCGACAGTGGAAGTTACCATTACATTTAGGTGTGTACATAACACGCATAGCGATTTTTCCAATTTAAAATAATGACATTGGAACTGGAGGTTGATTTACTGTTTTGGAGGGTGACTATTGCAGCACAGAGCGTCTCCAGGTGTGCGGATCTCTGCTTTGGTATTCAATTCTACCAAGGACAAAGTGTTTGGTTTTTTCCTTTGCTTTTTCTGGCTGTTTGTGTTACCATAGCACCTAGAAGCTCTGTTCCTTTTCCCAGATGTTTTCATATATTCGTAGTACCTCTACAGATGGGCCTGATTATCTGTCATCTGCACCTTTTGAATATTGAGAAAGGAGCGTGTAACACAACAACACCCAAATTTTCTGGTTTTGCCTCTTGCTTTTCCTTACTTGCTCCGAAGCACTGCTCCATTAGATGTCCCAGAGCTTTGCACTAGCATCCTCCTTCGCACCTGAGTTCCCAAGACTAATAGATTGGCATAATGATTTTTGCAAGACTTGCTCTCTTTTTCCTATCTCTGCTTACAGGTAGCCCTGAGAACGATGTATTTATTTACTTATGGCTGTGGAGAGAACCTGGGTGTTTGGACGATACCATAACAACATTTTGAATTTCTAGGGCTCGTTTTATTCAGACCTACTGGTACTTTCTTATTGCTGTTTGTGATGGTGCGTATATCTTAGCAAATGTTTTCTCCACAGTGTCCCATCCTCTCTTTCTCTCTCCTCTTTTCTCTCTCTTTTCTCCAACCAATTCTGTAACTGATGATGTTTGGATTGTAGTGTTTCTATTTAAGTGGTGAGATCCAAAATATTATGTATTAGGCTTTCGCTGCAGATTTCTGTGCTACTTCTGTTGTGCCTCTCATAGTGCTTTCACAGGAGAATGACTCGTTAGCTGACAACTACTCAATTAATCAAGCCTGAGATCATGCTGCTGCCTCCAAGGAAATGTCTGACAATTTTTCAAGAGGGTTTGGTATTAATCTTTCATATTATATGGCCTGGGAGCAGTCCAAAGGCTGTGGATCCATTATGTCAGATGTTACACAAAGAAGAGAGGTGTGAGAAAGCCCCAGTCCTGGGTGAGGGCTTTGTTTTCCAAATGAGTAAGACCAAGCAGGTGGGAAAGCGCAGGTGGTAATTTTAGTTCTGTTTGCTTTTCCTTTCCCTTTCTTACAGGGAAATGCCAGAGAGGAAACCTGTGAATCTAGGGCTTTTGAATCCCACCTCAGTAACTCAACCATAAGATTTTTCTTCCTTCTGGTGTATCGTTTTGGTAGGATTCTCTAGATGTCTTCTCAGTCACGTGCAGCCTTCAGGTAGAAGGCTGTCGCAGAAGGAGTGATGCATTTCGCTTATAGAAGCAGCAATACATTTATTGATGTAAAACAGGGATTTAACAAAATTTGATGGTAAATGCGACAGTGTTTTAACAAGATTCAATGGCAAGGCATGCTTGCTTATTTACTACATAGAGGGACAGGGTCAGACAGAGCTGTCAGGGAGACCCTCCTGTTGAGCCATGAGGTTTCAGAAAAGACCCCCTTGCTTTCTAAACTCCTCTGAGAGGAGTCTGGGTGTGGCTGGATCCAATCCTAGTCCCAGACTTGGTCAACAGTTTATGTCTAAAGGATTATATATGTGCAATCAATCCTTTCTATCACTTAGCTAAGATTTCAAAGTTCAGCATGCTATTGGTCACTTACCGAGGATCTGTTGCAGCAAGGAATCTCTGAACCTCAAGGAGCAACCTTGAGGGCGTCCCTACTCAAGGGGAGATCCTGGTGTGCAGCCCGCTGCCGTTCAGGAGTGCTCAAAGGGCTCTCGGGCTGTTCGCTATTTATGGGGGTAAGATGATTGACCTACAGTCATATTTGCATGTTGACCACAGAACCAGCATTGCTGAAGTTAGCCCTTGGCTATTGTGTTATCTGCCTCCCCGAAGCCACATTGAGCCCCAGATGCCACCATCACGACTACATGCACCTGTTATGACCACCACGGATGGTTGTCCTTGGACAGGGTTATGGGAGATAAAGATCAGGTGGTGCCTGGAGAGGGGGGAGCACATGTCACAAAGGTGCAGCGCAATGCAGGCTTCTGTGGACGTCACTGACATTCAAAGCAAACGAGTAGATTGTGTGTGTGTGACTTAAATCTGCATGAGCTTTCTATTCTTATGACAATAACAACATACGCTCAGCATACCTGAGAGCAGGACTTTGGTTGATGTGTTTGAGGATACGCCTGTGCTCACAGGGCCTCGCAGAGTTTGGCTGCCCAAGCTGTCGCTGTGCTTTGGGGTTTTGATGTGGGCAGGAAGGATGCCCTAAGGAAACGGGAGGGGATACAGGTTTGGGACACCAAGGTCTGGTTACTTAGTTGTGTCCTGTGCTACTGAACAAATGACACTTGGGCTGGAGCCGTAAAAGGGCTCTACATCGTGTAGGGCTGTGAAAGTGCCTCTACAAACCGTAAAACCAGATCTTGCCCCCTGTGATTCCTTTGCAACAACGATTTCTGAGGAGCTATGTGGGGTCAAGTTCTGACCTGTACAGTCCAAATTTCACGAGCAAGACTTGTCGACACCCAGTACCACATCACTGTTGTTGGCGACATTTGGGCTTTTTTAATAACACTGCAGTGTGCTTGAATGATAAAGGTTCTGGCCTTAATGAAATGTCAGACTGTGTGCCTGGAGAAATGCCAAACTCTAAATAAATCGCAGACTTGAGAGCACAACTTGTCATGTACCACCTGGAAAGATCTCATGTTTTCCATAGCTTCTGCCTTTGTCATAAGGACTCTTTTCCACCAAAGCGCCTGCAAGAAGAGCTGGGGTCTGCTTGCGGAACGTGCCTCGGGTTTTGTGTAGCAGTATCTGTCCTCACGGGAGAGGGCAGAAGGCGCGTGGCACCCTGTTGCAAATGTCTGTCCCCTCTCGCCTAGTGCTGCTCTTCAGTAGCTTGCTCTGAAAATCAAGACATTCAGTATTTGTAAGTTAACTTTTCTCCTGCCAGCTGCATGTCATCCCATGTGGTGGAAGACTTGAAAAGTTTTTTGTGCAGCTGATTCTGCATAATTGGCTGATTATTCATGCACAGTTTTTGTAGATTTGCAGAATACCCTAGGTAGTACTACGGTAATCACAATATTAGTCCGAAGAGTCTGGTGCCATTTGGGAGCCCTGCTCCAGAGACGGTTTGCCCTTTGCACAAGTACTTGATCTTTATTTAACCTCTGCAGCACTGTTTCCTTGTACACTACATAGGATGCTCTTTTGAAAATTAGTTTTCTATCTTCCTATTTTACCCTACTGTACTGTTGCCGCTTACCTTACCAAGTTTACTATGCCTTAATAAGTTTGTTTTCTAGGATGTGTTCCTTGCAATTACCTGTTTGGTTTTTTTTTTTTGTTTGCACTGAGCACAGGCAGTAGTGCAGATCAGAAGACTGCAGCTGGCTTAACTCCCTGGTTTGGGAGGTCACTGACAAAGCTCCAGTTTCCCAAGGCAGTAAATTCTTGCTGTTGCAGGCATTAAATCTGCTCGATGCACGAAAGATTCATCAGTGTCAGCTGAGGGCACGGTCACCTTTCAAGAGAGTGTAATTTCAAAAGAAGGGCTGTAATTCCTCTCTAGGATTGCTCAGAGAATGAGGTTTTCATTTCACAGACGAGCCATGCAGGTTGGTTGGTTTTTTGTCTGGTCCAACCTAACTACAAGGCTAGAGATTTCCAAAAGGAGTAATTGAGGAAGAGGCTGGCTTCATAACCCAGTCCTAAATCTTGCCGATCTCAGCTGGAAGTCCTGTCTGCCAGATAGTGCTGGAGGATCTTTCTTGCATGGATTTGAACCTGGCACAGATTCTTGCTATAAATTTTGCTAAACTCAGAGTGAAAGGCTGTAGGTTTTTTCCATTTGACAGTTTCTGAATTAAAAAAAACCAAAAAATTGTATGAACAATTTATGATTGACACTATGAAACTTAAAAATGAGTGAGACTGAGAATTCAAAGGGTATTTCCATTCTGGTTTCCCATGAAGTACTGAATATACGGCGTGAGACCTGATCTCAAGGAGAGTTGAGGGCTCTCTTGAAGGATTAGGCTTAGCAGAGAAACCACTTTATACGCGGGCAAAAACTTGTTCGGCATAATGCAGTTTTCTGGATTTATCTCCGTGCATTATTCTCTGACTCACCGCTCCATTAGATTAATTGTCATTTTCCATTAATTCTTTGGCTCACAGATGCTGCTGATTTGTTAGGCTCCCAATTTTTTTTAATATTTTGCCAGTTAATTATCCGTTGGTTATGAAATAACGAACTCGGTTCAAGATGTGACCAGAATGAACAAGAAAGCTTAAGTAATTTGAAAATCATCCAGACTTTAAGTTATTGCACTGAAACTTTTGCATATCATCTTTCAATTACGTATATATTATCCAGTATGTGTATTTTGTATCCCACTCTGATGGTTGCTTCACAAATGGATGTCAGTTTGGTTTGGCTACCAGGAAGAAAATTAAGGACATGATGCAAAGTTCTTAGGAGTACTTCTATGGAAATTAATGTAATGCGACTCAATGCTTTTTGCCTTTTTCTCCTAGATTTGTAGGTTAACTTTTGATCCAGTTCCTCTCAAGAGGAATGTGAGATGAGAGATGCGGCATTACCTATGCAATATATTTGTCCTGCAGCATGAAATCCCTGGAATCTCATCTGGTCTAGCATCTTATTGCAAACAAAAGATTGAATATGCAACAAAAGATTCCTTCATCTAGTGCCTGAATATGGTTTTAAACCAAATGAAATAACATTTAAAATCATCTGCTATGTGCCCTCTGATTTGGGTGAAGTTTTCTTGGGGATCTGGGCTCCTTGAAGCAAATCTTGCGTGTTGAATCGTCAACCAAACCTAGAGCTCTGATGAATGGTAGATTGCATTTGTGTATCTGCTTGTACGGAGATATCCTGTCACTCTGAAGTTCTCCTTTTTGTTGTTTTTTTTTTTTCTTTTCTTTTCTGTGAAGAATAATTTGAGCAAACCTTTATCTTAAGACTTCAAAACCCAGTGATGTTTCCTTTAGCACCTTCTCTGCAACAGCAAGGTCCTTCTCTGAGTGGGTAGATGGGAGGGGAAAGAAGCGTACTTGACATTGAGCAGTACTTGGACAAAACAGCCGAGCCAGCCCGGGGCTTACGGCTGTGATATGAAGCAGTGGCTCTCTCACGGCAGGACGTGCTGGGCAACGCATTTCCTACCTCAAGCTGCCATGAGCATTAGGAGCAAATGGCCTCCTCGGAGACTGCACCGTGCTCCTCTCCCAAGCTGTTTCCAAGTTGTCCCTTCCTTATGGATGCAACGTTTTCACCTCCCCTTGGGGGATCAGCTCCTGCCCCCCTCGCTGCTTTGCGCCAGGAAAATGCCGGTAGCAAAAGGAGTTTTCAACAGTGTCAGCAATGAGCGGGGAAACTGCAAACAGGGTTCGGAGTTGAAAGGGAAGCACAATGCGGGGGAGGGAAGGTACTGCTGTTGTATCGATGCTCCAGCCAAGGAGTGATTTGGTCCTTGGTACTGTCTGTATTCCTTTTTCTACTGGAGAAGGCAGCAAATTTTCCTTGAGCACCAATGGTCAAGGAAATGCCTCTGTTTGTTGCATCGGATGCTCTAGGTGTGCTGACTTGCTTTTCAGTGGGTCTAAGGCGTTGAGTCGAGAGCAGTGCACTGATGGGAAAGGAAGGAGAGAGTCAGAGAGCAGACACATTTTCTAGTGCACAGGTCAGGTCTGAGGCAAAGCCAGCACTGACAGCTTAATAAAGGAGCAGAGTCACAGCAGAGCTTTTTTTGATTTTTTTTTTTTTTTTTAATAAAACTACAGATCAATGCTTATCTATAACTTACTGCATTTCCATGAGGGACATTCCTCTGCCTAATAACACCTTTATAGCCGAATTTTTCATTAAGAAAACTTTTCTAATGTCATTGCTGATCTAACGAATGCATCAGACAATTGGGGAAGAATTTATGGGGAAAATCTCAGCCCCTTGTGAGATGTCGAAGGAAATCTCTGACCTTTCAAAATGAGGCTGAGGAGATGAATGTTTGCCATCTGTGTTCCCAGATTTTTTGTCCTTTAGTCCCTTGTGCATTTTCCCGTGATTTAATTCAACACCAACCAAACAGGATCTGGTTTCCAACCTTTTACCTGGAGCTGAAACGGAGCACACATCATATGCTTTCACCTTCTTCCCAAAAGCTGAGGTTAGCAGTATCCATTGGGCACTTAGGGAGCCATGTTCCTCTTTTAATTTCTGATACATCTGTATGGTGAAAAATGATTTAATGGGTTCACATCAAAGCTGCGATCCTTTCTGGTCATGGGTTCCCTTAAGTACAACACTTCAGCGAGCTCAGGCTCCAGCTAGAAGACCATTTGAGCAAACCTTTTGTGACAGCTCTTCTTTCCTCCCACGGACAACAAGAGAAAACAGTCAGCGTAAAATTTGCTTGGATCGGTTGGTTTGAGACCACACGGAATCAGGGCTGGAAACGTGTTCCTAGGTACTTAGCGTATTGGGTTTCCTACGTGCATTAGTCAGTAATAAATTTTTCATGGTAACAAGTTGTTTCATTTGCTCTCCCAAGAGAAGACGGGGGGGGTGTGTGTGTATAGCAAAGAGACCTTGTTTCCAAAGATGATTGCAACAGTCTTGGTTAATTAGCGTGCCACAGCTTAGGTCTGCGCACAGGCGGATTTCCTCATTTTGGGGAAATAAGAAACCGCAGCAGGTATCAGGCAAGTGAGGCGAGATGAATTCAGTGATCCCCAAGGGTCTGGTCCCCTAGGGCAATAGACTTGTGATGCTCAATGCAGGTACCAGACGCTGATAGACTGCTGGGCAGAAACTTGGAATAGAAAATGATTTACTGCAGTGTTACAAAATTAGGGCCTGACTCTTATTTCATAGAAATTCAATGGCAAAGGTGGGAATGCTGCTTTTTTTCCTTTAACTAAATCAGCCTGCCCTTGAAGATTTCTGTTCCCTCAGGGTGGAGCTCTCATCCCGGTTTATGTCCTGATATTATGGCAGGCTTCAGCAGCTTGAAAGCAACCGGCATAAATCTCTGCTCGTCACTCTGGTGCTTGAGAACGAGATCCCAGCCAGCTTCCCGTGCATGATGTCATCATGCTAAATAATGTTATGTGCGTTGGTGTAGAAAGCGGCGTCATTTTTATTGAAATGAAAACCCTCTTTTTCTGAGATGATGAGAAATGTATCAGAAATGAACTACTCCAAAAGCCCTTTGAGTTTTGTGTTTTAGGGGAGAAGCGGCTAATCTGATTCTCTCTGGGGCCAGCTCCAGCACTAGGAGGAAAAGTCATTTATCTCTCCCCAGAAAAGCAATAAGTAAAAATCCTCCTTGACAGATGATGCACTCGTGCCTGAGCTGAATGGATTAAGGGGCCACAGAAATGAAATGAGAAGATCACTAATATTTTTCTTTTCCACCCAGTGGAATGAGCAGTTACTAGGGATAAAAAAAAAAGTGACATTTATATCTCTCTTCACTTTGTTAGGTAACGCTGTGCTCCCCAGGAGGAAAACCCAGTGCTTTGTGGATGGAGTTTGCTTGCTGTTTATACCTTTCATTGCTTTACAATATTCTCCTTTTAATCACAAATATTGTGGTGTTGCTGCTCTGCTGGGGAAGCCGTAGGTGACCCAGGGGTGCTGCCCAGGGCTCTGAAGGGCAGGGGCACAAAAGACAATGACTTGCTACTACTCTAGAAATGTTCCTGTGAAGTGCATGAGAAATCAGTGGAGACTGCATTTCAGTGAGCAAAATGGGGTATAACAGATTGGAGGGTTCATGATCTGTGGGTGGATTTCCTGATTTGGTTTTTTTTTCAAACTTGAAAAGCTCATGAGAATTGCGGTGCGTGGCTGAGATGATGGGTCAGGGGTCTCTTACAGCAGAACTTAGCTCTTTCTAATGGCCAAATAGTAGGTTGTGTCCTGAGGGTGATGGATTGTACCTGCTTGGAAGAGGGGAGAAAAACAGTATTTTCCAAAAATGGGAACGTAGAGTGTCTGGAGATTAAAGAAGTAGGGAAAGCTGGACTTAGACTGCAGCTAAATCCACATTTCCAGTGATGGATCTGGTGCTGTTCTCCCCAAAGTAGTACTCTGGACTTCTGGGATCTGACTGAACATGTAGCAGCAGCCGAGAGCTGAGCGAGATGCCCAGTGCCGTGGGTCTGCTTCCCACCCTCACCATGGCCAGGTAACTGCCCTGTCACGTCTGCCCTGCGGGAGAATCCCTTGTGCTGGGCAAGTCCACGTGGACATAGTTCATCTGCTTAAAACCAGACCAGCACAGGGAAGTCATGGGAGGGAGGAGGGGGCAGTGCCTGTGGGCATACTATTACATGTACCTACATCTATATATGTAACGCACAGCAGGAGGGGTTTATTCTTCAAATTGCGAGGAAAAGTTTTTCCAAAATGTTAGGACTGCCGTATGCCATTAAATATCTGAGAAAAAAACCCCACCAACAGAAAACAGAAAGAAAATATTGAATATATTTTTCTTTGCATAAATTAAATATAAATTGTTCCATGTCATCTCAATAGAGACTCAATTATTACAGCATCTATATACTAACCGCTTGCTAGCTGATTTACTCCTGATTAAATTATGGGTAGTGTTCATCCGCACTCCTGATGGACAAATTTGGTTTTGTCAATTAATGTTCATGAATAGCAAAGTATAAGGATATAATTCCTTCAAATTGAAAGCAACCATCATATTTCTATGACACGAAAATAATGAACTGAAAACATGCGTATGATTAGATTTGCGACTACAAACATGAATTAGTTATCCTTTCTTTCTTTGGAGGCCTTTGAGGCAATTTTAATGGTCATGCGTTGTCAGAAGGAAAGTGAATGAGAGACATGAAGCAAGGTATTTGCCTTTACTGTGGCTTTATCCTATTTTATGGTAGGGTGGGGATTTTTGAGAATCAGGTAAATGGATATTTTGCCTAAATTCTAATATGAAACAATGAAAGTATTTTATTAGAATGTAGCCAGGCCATGAACGTTTTAATTGGGAAATCAGCTGAACAAGGCTGAGGTATTGCCTCTGCACTTCATCATCCCAACTAATGCGATGGCTGCAATGATACCATTAAAAACCTTTGAACCTTTCCAAAACCAAACATTCCTACAGAGCCAAAATACAGTACTCTTGAAATAGCTATGTGTTATCCTGGCTTTGAATGAAATAAAATATATGAAGTTGTACGAGATGGGGAAATTATGTTTGGATTCCGTTCATTTTGGGAATGAAAGGGTAGTGCCAGGAAAGCTCTGTGTAAAGAGAAAACAGGTTAGCATAGAGAAACAGAGGCTTTTTCTGCAGAAGAGAAAAGAAAATACTGCTGTGTCCCACGGGTTGTGGGTTGTAAGTGAGGACGGTGTTATCTGCTGATACATCTGGGCATTTTTTCAATATCATTCTGTAAGCCTTGATCCAAAAAAGCACTTTTTAACAGCTCCCAGTAACGCAGCTAGAGATGGTGACCTTGGCGCAAATTGCTGACAGCCTGGTTAATTACAGGATTCATTCATCGCCGTACCCGCTCTGCGTTAGTGCCGCTCTGCCAACGGGGCTTCGCTGCCCGTTGTGGGGAAAGTAAGTTCCAGGTAGTTAAATTCATTTGTATTTCTGCTATTCCTTTTTGTCCTGATCGCCCAATTACTTGAGCGACGCAATTACGCTACGTGACCTCCTGCGCACGTGCTTAACATTCACCAGGGGCTGTCGGTGCCGTGACCCGCTGCTGGATCCGGGTTACAGGGACCAAGTGCCCTTGTTCCTGCTGGCTGCAGCACGCTGTGTCATATTCTGTCTGCAGGGTGCTGACCGTCATTCGCCAAGGAGGCTGAAACTGCTGCCCTCAACTAAATGGTTTAAAAAATAAGTAAGTTAAATTTCAGGAAATTCAGAGTGCGTCTACAAAGGCTTGGCAAAACAAAAGGCATCTGGTGCTGTGAGCGTACACACAGCTTGCGGCAAGATGAAACTTCATTCTCCCTGCAGCATCTTTCTGCATGGATAAAAATAGCTTCTGCCTCTCATTTGAGCTGTTCAGGTTATTTTACAGAGGTGCTCGTTATTGCCTTGATTTTGCAGACACCGAAACAAAGGCACAGCATGCTCCAGTGGCTGCAAAATTAAACAGCTCCGCCTCAGATTGGCCCAAAATAACCCTGAGGATTGCTGACTGATGGCACGGTGGCCAGGATACGTCCAGGAAAGGTGAAGCAGCGAGAGTGAGCAATGCAGGAGCTTGCAGAGCATCAACCTGCCCTAGCGCTTCCCGGAGCGATGGGATGTTCTGTTCTGCACAGCCAGGGAGGGGGCAGGAAAAAGGAGCAGCTCTGCCCTCGCTCCGAGCACGAGCCTGGCTGGGGCTGTGCACAGCAAGGAGAGCAAGCCTGCAGAATTCCTGTGGGTTATTCCCTGTTCATATACCATTCTCCAGATGTTCTGTGCCTTCTGTGGTAGTGAATGGAGTTAAATCCAGTTGGCAGCCGGTCACAAGTGGTGTTCTCCAGGGCTCGGTACTGGGGCCGGTTCTGTTTAGTATCTTTATCAATGACCTGGAGGAGGGGATGGAGTGCACCCTCAGTAAGTTTGCAGACAACACCAAGTTGGGTGTCAGTGTTGACCTGCTTGAGAGTAGGATGGCCCTACAGAGGGATCTGGACAGGCTGGATCGATGGGCCGAGGCCAATGGAATGAAGTTCAACAAGGCCAAGTGCTGGCTCCTGCACTTGGGTCACAACAACCCCATGCAGCGCTACAGGCTTGGGGAAGAGTGGCTGGAAAGCTGCCTGGCAGAAAAGGACCTGGGGGTGTTGGTCAACAGCCGGCTGAATGTGAGCCAGCAGTGTGCCCAGGTGGCCACGAAGGCCAACAGCTTCCTGGCCTGTATCAGGAATAGTGTGGCCAGCAGGACTAGGGCAGTGATCGTGCCCCTGTACTCAGTGCTGGTGAGGCCCCACCTTGAATACTGTGTTCAGTTTGGGGCCCCTCACTACAAGAAAGACATTGAGGTGCTGGAGCATGTCCAGAGAAGGGCAAAGAAGCTGGTGAGGGGTCTGGAGCACAAGTCTTCTGAGGAGCGGCTGAGGGAGCTGGGGTTGTTCAGCCTGGAGAAAAGGAGGCTGAGGGGAGACCTTATCGCTCTCTACAACTACCTGGGGGGAGGGTGTGTGTGTGTGTGTGTTGGTTTCTTCTCCCAAGTAACAAGCAGTAGAACAAGAGCAAATGGCCTCAAGTTGCACCAGGGGAGGGTTAGATTGGATCTTAGGAAAAATTTCTTCACTGAAAGGGTCATCAAGCACTGGAACAGGGTGCCCAGGGAAGTGGTGGACTTGCCATCCCTGGAGGTATTTAAAAGCCGGGCAGACGTGTTGCTGAGGGACATGGTTTAGGGGTGGTTTTGGCAGTGTTAGGTTGATGGCTGGACTCGATGATCTTAAAGGTCCCTTCCAACCTAGGTGATTCTATGATTCAGTTGATGTAATTAATTTTTACATGCTGCCACTGTGGAACCCAGTTAATGTGGTGGTGTCTGCACTGCTTGATCCAAACAGCTGTACCTGGAGGGGCTGGGGATTACAGGTACCAGTTGTACCTTCCAGCTGTGGTTTGCCCGAGCAGAGGAAGGCAGGACAAATCCTACGTACCCCTCCAACCCTGCTTAAGTCTTCCAAAGCGGTGGGTGCCAGGATTGCTCTCGTACGTGGAGGATCCCTTGGTTTTACTGGTCTGTGTTTCTCCTTCGGTATTCAAAGCTACTTTGACAAATGGCTAGCGCAAAACCCTCGTGTTTCCACGATAAACAGTACTTGTGTGCTTAACTGGGAGTGTACGTGTAATTTCTGTAGGCTTTTAATAAAAGTTTAATGCTATCCTGAATGGACTGTAAGCTTTGCGGGGCAGGTGCAGCGTGGTGCAAAGATACTTCAGTTCCCTTAAATGAATTGAAAATGCTCGAAGTGACCTGGCTGTGGCAGCACAGAGCTCTGGACAGGTTAATTTACACTTTTTATCCTCATTTCCCCACTGCTGAAGGTGGACCTGAGTGCCCATGCCAGCTCAGGTGTTCACCCTGCCCCTGACGTGCGGATTTGCCTTCCCAGTGTATTGCAGTTTGTCTGCAAAGTTTTCCTTGTGTCACTGGTCCTAATTTGGAGACAGCAAAATCTCTCTGGGCGTTTCCTGGAGATATTCCTTCCAGGAACTGCTAAAAAGGTTTTCAGCTTCACTGGGTGTTGCATTAGCAGGTTGCCAGGAGAGTTGTTTTATTTTCCCTGCTGTGTTAGAGATCTCCAGCACAGTGTGCTTGAAGGGCTCTGTTTAGTCTGGGAAGAATCCAGTTACATGTCAAACAGGTTAAATCAATATGTCATTTTTATGATTGCAAAGGAATGGGGCTTTCTCCTCTTTCTTTCACCTGCGGGCAGGTAACGATGGCAAAGGGCTTTTAAAAAAATAACTCTATGCATGACTTAAAAAAACCCAAAACTCTCATTTAATAATTTGGCCCCTCTCTCAGACATGGCTCTCCATCAATCTGTACGTGGCTATGGCCAGTACCCACAACTTGAATAATTCTGTTTTTCTAGAAAAGCTGGTATTTTTAAAATAAGTGTCCTTTCTGCTGTAGTGCTGACCGCCGGTGGCCGCTGTGCTGGTGTCTCCTTCTGCAGCGCTGGGGGGAAGCGGCTCCATGAGCAGCCGCTGTATGGATCCAGATTTCCTATCAAGGGCCTGTTTTGAAGTAAAACAAGTTTTGGTGAAAAAAATCTGTTTCTGGGAATGTATTCTGAGAGATAGCACAAGTGTTTTCAAAGAAACATAAAGCTTGCTC
>VFFE01008898.1:2065956-2193063 GCA_008921705.1 Burhinus oedicnemus | reverse complement strand
TCCCCAGTTCTGTGTATCACCAATAGGAACATACTGGGAACAGTGACAGTGGTAGCCTTGTAACAGACGCTAGTTATTAAAGGGAATAAGAAAGGTCTGGAATAATTATCTGTGACTTACTTTCCAATCCAAAATAAACACTCTCCAATCTAAACTTCCAGTCCTCCTGGAGAGATCTTACAAACGTACTCATGCCTTGGTTTTAGAAAGAAACAAATGAGAAAGCAATTAATAAAAATCAGTAATGTGACATTTTCAATAACTCAGTTTGTCCTTTGCTGTCAAAGATGCAAATGCCTGCTACTCTGTTCAAAAGCTTATCAGAAGAAATCCCTTTCATGTCAAGGAAAAATTACTCCGTAGGGTAATGTAACCACAAAAGAGAAACTTTCTTCGATTGATTACCCCCACCAGATATCTCAGTAAAAGAATCATTATATAAAAAATAAGAGTTTTACGATTCCTGGTTGCAAATCTGATTGAATTTTGTTTCTTTGCAATATTCTCTTTTTTCCTCTCTCTGTAAAAGCACTTTACTTTTAGGGGCCGTTTAGTAATTCTGAATTGCAGAGGAGCAGGTGTAAGAAGTCTGAACAACATCTGTGTAACTACGGATGAAAACATTACGCCCATTATGGTATAATAGACAATAATATCTTTTGGTTGACATGCTAAAACAGTGGCCGTGGATGTCCCTGCGTATGTGCCTGTGCATACGTTCCCCTTCTTCATCTCGACAGCTGGCCTGGGAATGACAGCGCTGGGTTTTGGCTTCGTGAAGCGGAGTTGTAAATCACAAAAAAAACTACATAAAAAGGCACCTCCTTATTCAAAAGCACTTTTAACTCTAAGCTTTGATAGAGATCTGATCTGCTTGGTTTACCAACAAAAGCTGTTTTTTTACTGTTGGCGCAACACAGGCGGCACAGCTGTGGATAAGCAAGCTGGGACTCTTTTCTAGTTTATCCATCACATTAGGTAAAAAAACCCAAAAGACCCTCGCCTGAGGAGCTTTGAGCTTCTCATTTGGAAGTCAGAAGTTATTTCTGGGCTCAACTATTTTAGCTTGGAAACTTAGCAAGTTTTATGTGAAGGCTGGGGAGAATATAAGCAAAAATGGCCATCATAATTCTGGTTGGATTTCCAAATTTGTCTGTACTTCTACCACTGTAGTAGAAGTTATCTGTACTCCTAGAGGTGCTTCTGCCTGTTATCAAATCCTTCTACATCCAAGCTAATAGGTTAGCTGCAAAAGGAAAAATATTTCAAAAGAAGATAAAAGGAGTTTTTTCTAGTATTAATCCTTGAAAAATAATCATATTTCATTCTGTATTTACCAGGTAATCCTTTAGATCTAACGCTTGTGTGTAGGAGGCATTTATGGATTTTACACAATGCTTTGAGATCAGTGGAAATGAAAAACAGTATAATTACCCTCTGGCCTTTTATCTTTCTGCAGTATCATCTCTAGAGAACGCAGCGATGGGGTAGAGAAGCCTTTGCACAGCGGATAATCACAGCTATTAGCGGAAACAATGCTAACTTAAAAACAACCGCATTTTTGTCAGGAAAATGTTGGTATTGGAGTCTGTGTTGCTCTATTACTGAAACCATGCAGCCACAAAACAGCCACACTCATGGAAGGACCCACATGTAAAGTTAATTGCTGAATATTCCCATAAATTCTTAAAACATTCAAGGGATTGGTATTATAAAATGGGGGGGGGGGCGACGACACAACGACACAGAAAGAATATGAACGTCTGCTTTAAGTGCAAAATACAAGTTAGCCTTAATTACAAATTTGTGATCGATGCTGCTGTATTTTGAGTGTGTTGGTAAATAATTAATGAGCGAGAGCAGCACAAGGATGAAAATTTCCTTTCAAAACCATATCTTGAGCGGATGCTAGTGCTGGTGCTTTTTAAAAGAGGGGAAGGAAAGGACCAGATCTGTAATACAACTGGAGCTGAAAAAACGAAGTCGCAGTTTTATTTGGTAGTTAAATGCACGTGAAGTGTTTCACCCACTCCGGTTTGTCGTTATCCCTGATCCAGGAGGAGCAGCTGAGTGAGCGGGATCTGTAGTTGCGTGGGGAATATTTGCCTGTCAATAAGATCTTGACTGAACGTCACATCCACTTAATGGTGTTTAAAGGGGAAAGGAAATCGCTCTGCCTTGCACCCCTGAGAAAGGGCAGAGCATCAATTTATCTCTGGTTTGTCTGAAACCAATTGAAAGCACAATGCAAGTTTGTCACTTAAGGATTTTTTTTTGTTTTATTTTAAAATGGGTTTGTTAGGGGACAAAACGCTGGTAGCTCTGACTTCTTGTGCCATCGCTTTATTTTGCAAGAGCACAAGGGATTAAAATCCAGGTGTGGCTGCGTTCCGTGAGAGTTTTAGTGGAGAATTCAATGGGGATGCTTTTTACATTCTCTCTCAGTCGTAATTTTGTGGGTAAAACAGGGAGAATTCTTGTCTCTACAAAACTTATACGTCCTTTTATTAAGTCAAATTTAATCAAACCTACAAACAATACCATCTGAGAACAACAGTCAGTTTCCTTAGCGCAGTTTATTTGCAGAAATCCTGAGAAATTTGCGGCGACACCTGAGGTCACTTGTGGCTGTGCCTGGAAATCGGTTAACACTCGGTGTAACGCAAAGTCCTCCGAAAATGCTGGTTCTGGTAGTCTCAGACGAGTGAGGTATTTTTCCAAATATTTCAGAAAATAATCATTATTTTTTTGTTTTACCTCTGTCTGGATGTACCTCACTGTTCTGTAGGCAAAATAAGGATGATTGTGTTGTCCTGTCTTACAGAAGACTGATGAAAAAGTTAATGTTTTTGTATTTATTTCACTTCAAGCTGTTTAGAGGGCCAGAACAACGTGGCAGTTGCACTTATATCTCTGACTTGCGATAGGTATGAAATCTTTTTGTTGCATAAACATTTTTACTACCGCATCCTCCTCCCCAGTGTGAGAATACTGAAAAATCTGCATTTACGTTTGGCTCTTTGGGGCCGGCGTGCCTGGAAGACCAGGCTCAGGATTGCTCTGGGGGGTCGTGTTTGATGGGGTTTTGAGCCGAAACCCACTGTGAGCCTTGCTGGGTTTGCGGGGGGATTGTGGCGTGGCCTCGCGAGGTTTGTCTTCGGAGGAGCGGTGGGGAACGCAGCAGCTCAGCTCGCCAATAAACCCAAGTCAATTTGCTTTACTTTCCTGTTAATTAACGCAATGCTACTGTTGCTTGTGAAAGGAGTAAACACAAGTTGTTACTTAAAAACCCTTCTTTTTTGCCGGCCTTCGCTGGGAAGACACACTGCACGTGTTTCACTGGCTCTTGTGTCAGCAAACCACCTGGTCACAGAAATGGTGTGAAAAAGCTGGTCTGGGTGGTCACTAACTCCCAGTATTTTTTCTACAGGGGTAAAAAAGAATTTGGTCTTTCTTGTCTTGTTGTGAGTCCCTTTTTGCCCTACTTATTGTGGATGTATGAAAAGAAATCTTTCTCGACAAGATGTCCAGATCTGCCACCCAGTGCCATCCCCTGGCCATAGGGTCAACAGCTAAAACCCAACCTGAGAGGTTTTGGGAGTCCCCCCATGTGATCCCATGGGCCCTTTGCACACCTCGTGTTTTGCTGTTTCACTTGCAACAACTGCCCTTCTCTTATCTTGACCTCAAGACAAAACTATTGCAGTTTTCTCTTAGGATTGAGAGCTATGCAGCTGACCCATCCGTATTTGGAAATAGTGGTTCACTCATCTGCAAAGGCAGTGGAAGGAACGCTTTAAGGGTTAACAATAACATCTTACCACCTGAATTTTATGGCAGAACTGGCTCAGATTTTGGAAGGCATAAATGGTCTTAAACCTGGAAGGGCTGTAAAGGTGCTGCATTGACCAAGAGAGAAGGAGTAGCTGTGCAAGAAGCAGCTTGTCCCTGGGCTGAAGCAGCATGTCACCCTTGAGCTCAATTCATTGCTGTCACTCCAGCTTATTGTTCAGTGTGGCTGATGAACTCTTGTCCAGAATGCATAAAATGCAATACTGGTAAATTCCAGTTTAATCTGCAGCAGAGAGCAGCTACCAGTGCATGTGCAAATGCTGCTGTGATGAGTGAAATAGGACTGCAAACTATTTGCATGATGCGGTGGGAGTGGAGGAAGTTTTGGTCGTGAATCATAGAATGGTTTAGGTTGGAAGGGACCTTAAAGATCATCTCCTTCCAACCCCCTTGCCCTGGGCAGGGACACCTCCTACTAGACCAGGTTGCTCAAAGCCCCATCCAACCTGGCCTTGAACACCTCCAGGGATGGGGCAGCCACAGCTTCTCTGGGCAACCTGGCCTACTGTCTCACCACCCTCAGAGTGAAAAATTTCTTCCTAATATCTAATCTAAATCTCCCCTCTTCCAGTTTGAAGCCGTTACCCCTCGTCCTATCACTACATGCCCTTGTAAAAAGTCCCTCTCCAGCTTTCTTGTAGGCCCCTTTCAGATACTGGAAGGCTGCTCTAAGGTCTCCCCGGAGCCTTCTCTTCTCCAGGCTGAGTATGTGGGCAATGCTCTGTGTTGCTTTGGTGCAGCAGAGCGTGGGACTGATAGCAGCATGGCACCAAATGCCATCCTTAATCCTTGGTAGTTTGATCATTTGTCTTAATGTTCATCATTCCTAAAATACATCCTGACAAACTGTACATAAAAAGAGCTGGTACCGTCAGGATGATCTGTAATCGAGCAGAAGTGAAGCTGTTTTAAAAAGAAAATGGGTCCACCACTATTTTTCTAGATTTGCTTTTGAACTGATGTATGAAAGTACAAAGACAATAGGATTTTACGTGTTCTGAGATGAAGTGGCCTGAAGATTTAGGAAGAAGTGGGTGAGTGTCTAAATAACAAATGATACCAGGAAAAACATCATAAGGGAGGTTTTAAAACATATATTAATGTTATAAAATGACTTATGCACGAGATGCATCATCAAAAAATGCAAATATTGTCAGATTGGTGAAATACTCAAAGTGGTGAAGTGCTCCTTTGGCGAGAACAATATTGCTACGTCGACACTGATATTGTAGCAATTTACCAAGTGATAAAAGGGAAGTAATTTGTTATAATTTTACAATATTTTTTAATATGGAATGAAAGGCTTGATTGCCTCCAGTTTAGTCCATTTCACTCTTAATAATATTGATTTTACCATATATTTTTCTTATGTTTTTAGAGCCATTTTCTGAACTTGGCATAAGGTTTACATTTTAATGCAGTTGACAACATAAAAGCCAAGTTTTAAGAAATCTTATTATGGTAATTACATTTCCCTGCTGGAAGCTAATGTGTATATTACACGCAAAAATACTTTCCGTAGCTGGGGAGCCAGTATAAAGGGGCAGTTAGGAAAAAAAAATAGTTATGAGCACATTTCAAGTCTTTGGTGTAAGGTAATTTCAGTATGTTTGAAGGACTTGAGACTAGTACATCCCTTCCAGTGCTTTTCTGTATTTGCCCCCACTCCTAGTGATAAGAAATTTCTCCTAGAGATGCTTAATACAGGCCCAACTTTTCTCAGAACAGTAGACAAGCTATTGTAACTCCTAATCCTGGTGTATACTTCATGTACAATGTTAAAAAATCAGACTAGGCAGAGCAAGTGCAGTGTTTGAAAAACCCTGTGGACTGTGAAATTTGGATGCAGTAGCAAGAATCACCCAAATTCACATTTTTAGAAACTATTTCCTAAGCATCTCCCTAGGGGTGGCAGTATTCAGGAGAAATAAATTCATCAAACAACTTCTTCTGCCTTATCTGCACAAAGCATTTAAAATAAGATGACCTGGGGGAAGTCCTGGAGATGTCCCAGAATAGGTACAGCCACCAACTGAGGATGAAAGGTAGATTGGGGTCATCTCTCTAGAAAGGGTGAAAGCGGGTTATAAAAAAGCAGCGAGTGAGGGAGGCGGGAGGGAGAAGGGGCTTGTTTGGTCGTCCCTGGGGAGAAATGGGAATGGTTGAAGAAGCATTGCAGACTCTAACGCAGACAAGAGAAAAAAAGAAAAATAGATGAGGGTTAATGACTGTCCATCTCCCTTCTGCCTTGCACCTGAGAGGCAAGGGCAGAATGAGCTGATAATGATGCACGAATAATTACAATGACAAAACACCTGCCTGCCAGTGAGGAGGAGTGCGTGAATTCCTTATTCATAGTTTTAAAGCTCATATGTCTAGTTAAAGCATAGCTGAGTTTGGGGAACCGAAGTCAAGAAGATGAATGGTTGGACCTTACTGAATTAAGAAGAGGAATAAAATAATGCCCGTTGTGTATGAACACAGTACCAAACAAATACATTTTGTTTCACAGATTATGTGAAAATAAGTGGTGTTCAGGAGAGCAGGACGACACACTGCCTGTTCGTTACCCTCAGAGAGTGGACGTGATTAGACGCTGGTCCTTTAGGGAGGAAGAAAAAACTTCTTGCCCTGTCTTAATTGGAGAAAAACCTCGGTTCAAATCGTGGCTGCAGTAAATATTAAATTATTTATACAAAGCAGAGGAATGGCTGAGAATAGCACACCCAGACTGGCTGGTAGCCCGGTGGCTGAGGGACCTGAGGGGCATGGCAGAAAGAGGAAAAAAAAAATTAAATAAATAAAAAAAATCTATACCTTATGTGGTTCAGATCAGCAAACTAATTAAATTTCCCTATACTTAAGACTTTCTTTAGAAAGGCAAAAGGCTCCTGTTACTACTTGCATAAAATTAATGCATCAACAGAAACCCAGGAAGGCAATAGAGTTTCAATCGCAGCCAAAACACGGCAAACTAAAAGCCCCTCGGGAAAGCAGTTTGGCCACATTCTGGCTCATGTCTTGCCCTTTATATTAATGCAAAGGGAAAATCTACTGAGGGGACTGAGTTTAGTCGCTCGCCGGCATCCCAATTTGCTGCTTATTGAGAGTAAGAGCTTTGCCTGTTTCTGTTCACCTCCCAGTAAACAGACGTTTGCTGCCAGCAGCTCAGGGGATCCTGTCATCAGAAAAGCATCAGCCCGGAGGGATGCGGATTTGTGCCCTGCTGAGGGCTTGGAAATAAAATATCCAAAGGTTGCATTGTAACTTCTCCTCAGGAAAAGGTAAAGGAATGAATTGTAACTACGTTCAGGTAAATGCTCTTTGGATGCAGAGGTCAAATCCTGCTCTTTGGCCTCAGCCTGACATTTTTCTCTGGAGATAAACAGAAGCTGTTCAGGGGAGACCTTGAGAAGACAACTTGCTAAACGCAGCCTGGTCATTTAAAGACTCAAAGGTGCTTCCCATCACTCTGGTCTCAAAATTTCTTTTCCTCTCTTGACCATTGTTATGAGTAGCTTGTTTGTTTTCTGACCTTCATCCCTCAGTGCCGTTTCAGAAGCCCAAATGTGTATAATTGGTTCAAAAAACCCCAACACTAAAATCCCTAAGTTACCAGAAGTGGAAGGTCTGCTCAATTCTTGTCTATTGCTGTATTTTATGTTTCCTCTTTGTCCCGATTCTGCCTTGAAGTGGTTTGGAAGCTCGCGTCAGGATGAAGAACAAGCCGCACTAGGTAGGCAGCAGCTCAGGTACATCGTGAGACTCCTGGGTCTACGTTAGCATCCCCCCTTGATCTGTCACCTCCTGTTTCACTTGGGCAAACTTTTTAAGCCATCCTGTGGCTCAGTGCCCAACCTATAAAAGGACAGACAAAGAACATAGTATCTGCTAAAAGCTTTAGGAAACAAAATCTACATGCAGCCTTCTTTGAAGAAAAATAATAATAATACTACGTGACCTCATATGTACCAGGATTCCTCATCTTTTTGCAACAGCATTAGACACGGCTCACTGAAATCCAGAAATGACTGATTGGGTTTTAGTGCCTTTTCTCTCTCTTTTTTATTTTTTTTTTTTTTTAAGGAGGATCTTTGAACCTCAACACAAGACGTCAGCTGGCCTTGGAGCAGCCATGAAGGCAATCGCCTCTGTCTGCAGGGGTGGGATGTTAAAACCTGCTATGGCTGAGCTGTACAGAGCCTGCATGTGGGCTACGATACAGATACAAGTACTGATGCAATGCAGTGCCGAGTGGTTTTTGCAATTACCCACATTAGTCCCTGCGTTTCCAGATTTAGTGCAGATTTCACTGCAATGCCCTCCCAGCTCACAGAAAGAAAATAAGTCTTTGTATCTGTTCTAAATTTCTTCAATTTTATCTCAATATTTTGAATCCTGTCGGTGCAGTCGTCACCAGTCTGGTAGATTAAATACAAACCCACATCATCCTAAGTATGTTTGCCTTGTTTCTAACAAATATGTTGCTATGGGAACTTGATGTTGCTCTAGCTGTTGCGCCAGATGCACCAGCTATCTGTCCCTAGACTGTTTTTTTTTTCCTAATAAATTAATTGCATTTAAATTAAACATACAAAGTTATTTCATGTCAATTAATTTGAATGTTAAGCTGGGTATTTGCAGAGTTTCTCTCTTCCTACTCACCCCACAACATTAATTAACTCCTCCAGATACGGTAGTCCATCACATAAAGCTGTGGTCTTTCCCAGCTATCTGCAGTGACAATACTCGCTGCCTGCACGGGAAGTAATCAGTGTCCAAAATAATTGCTTTTCACAAGCCTGTAGTCAACTGCCTTGTCAGATATTTAAGCTGTAATGAAACTGTTTCAGTTTCCAGGAAAAAATATTCAGCCAACATGTACTGTAATTGCAGGTGGAAAGCGAAGCTGATGACGGAAATGTTTTTGTTTGGCACATCGTGTTTTCATTTGTTGGTCCTCTTCGGAGGCATTTCCTCCAGCACTGGCAGCTCCATGCTCTCCTCTTCGCGTTTCTGCTGTGGGAGGAGGAGGTTTGTGTTCCTCCCGGTATCGCTGTTCTGTGTTAAGGCAGTAAGAGGTGGAGAAGAATTCATGTGTAGTGCAGAGCAGGTGAAAAGCATCCTTTGGCACAGAGGCTGCCAAATGATACAGGATCGCTCTGTACTTTGCTTGTGTACGTTCAACCAGCCGTGGAGACTCGTGAAAATACTTAAATTTGAACTGGTCACTTAAAAAGTCTATAAAGAAGATTATCCAAGAGTTGTTTCTAAATCTAACCTTTCAGAGAGCTCAGCAGCCAATGAATCTGTTGCTTAGATTTGCACCATACCGTAGTAGGCTTTCTCCTAAAATTTGGAATTCTTGGAGCAGAATATTTGCTGTGGGTACATGTGCCCAGCATTAACCTAAAGAAAGACAGAGGAAAAGGCGGTGAATGTATGTAGCAGACGTAAACATTTTATACGCAGCTTTCTGATGTGTGGTCACAAACTGTAGAGAAACTGGCTAATAAATTAGTAGCCCACAGGGAAATCTTATTTACAAGGAAGGCAACAGAAACATTAATGTATCTTTATCAGCCTTGTTTAGACCATATGCTTTCTACATGGTGGGAAACTGCACGGTCCCCGCAGTAAAACAGCGGTGGGGATGTGCTGAGTTACAAACTCTTCTCATCCGCAGGCTTGCTTAGACCGCTTCAGCTGCCGTTGCTTCGCGCTGCCGTGAGAAGCTGGCTGATAATCAACAAGCAAGGGAAAGCGGAATTTTCTTTGTCTCCTCCAGGATTTCACTGGGTAACAAAATTATGGAGCGTGCAGCAGGAGAGAATGCTGATTTTATGGGGGGCCGGGGAGGCACAAACTGGAGTTTGTAAGCTTTTGGGAGAAAGCACATAGGGAAGCGTTTCTGTTTTCTCTCACTAAGAGGTGACTTCTAGCCTCCTTGCCCCCAGAATAACAAGAGCTGTGGTACAACCTGGCACATGCCATATTTATATTTGTTTGGGGTTTTTTATGTTGCAAGATGACCCCTATCAGAGTTAGGAAATGCTGTTCTGCACCTGCAAAATGACATAGCTGTGTCTCACACGTCCTTGGGAGACAGGGTACCTTTCTGGTGGAGGATATCATCCACAGTACTACACGTAAACTCGCATTGTTCTTGTCTGATTGAAACAGATGCGTTTTCTTTCTTATTACTTACCTTTCACTTGGATTTTGATAAGCTTTTGGGGTCGAGTTGCCATCGAAATCACTGTAATCCAAAATTTAATAGCAGATTCTACACTTCCGAACCCATTCATTAGGAAGGTTACTAGCATTTCTGGATTAAGCTATAGTTACTTTTTTTTCCAATGCATGCACACATTTTTCTGCATATGTTTAGATAAATCAAGTGTAGCCCTATGAAAAGGAATTAGAAAGTTGGTTACCATAATTTTGAATTTTATCTCCTATCTGGCTTTTCCTACCTCAAGTGTGTTTCACTTTGCGAATTGTTTTGCTTGGTTCAGGCTCATGCAATCCTTGCAATTTTTCACTGAATGCAGTGACCCTCACATATCTTGCTGTTCTTAGTAGCAACAGTTTTGTTGCCAAACTTCCCTCTGCACCTTTGAAACATTATTTGTTTATTTACTTTTTTTAAAGGAATGAAAGTCTGTGCAGCAGGGTGACTTCTTGCTCTCCTGTTGAGCCCGAATTTTTAACTGAAACATAAGCCTAAGCAAGCAATCTTTTAATTCCTAGCTAACCTTCTTGCTGGCTGATCGTAGCTGGAGAATGACAACGTTCCCATTTTGTCCCTCGCCACCCGTGAAATAAATAAATCGGGAGAAATGTGTGGAGGGAATCTTGGGGGCTATATTAATGCCAAACACAAAGATGCTCCTGCTTAGATTGTACTTCTTTGATTATTCAACTGAGTTATTAGATACATGAAGAACACCCATTTAAATGTAAATCCGTTCTCCTTCTGTAATAGATAAATGTGCTTTGCCTTGAATTTGTAAGTAGAATACATCACTTTGATATACTAACTGGAACTGAATAAAGCTAGTCAGTAGACCCAGGGAAGGATGCGGATGGCTTTAAAGTGAATGGAACACAGGAGTCCAGCAGTTAGTTAATTAACTTCAATTTCTGTTTTAATGAACTTTCTCTGGTGCTTGTTTAAGCATCCAGATGCTTGCAAATGTTTTTCTCCCAACACCAGGCTTTTGTTGATGTGTAGTAAATTAGAAATAGGGGGTACCTCTCTTCCATATTTGCACCGGGGCCGCATCAGCGTGCTGGTGGTACAGCGCTGTGCCGGGCGTGATGCCTGTGTATTGGCAACCTTGGGGCCAGTGGAAGCACGAGTTCAAAATCTGAAAGAGGGGGGAAAAAAACCCAGTGATTCAGTGTCTCGGTATGTTCCTCGTGATTCTTCTAGAGGGCAGGTGATCGGAGGTGGATGTTCGCTAAAGGTGACCGGTCTGGTGAAGCTCATCTTCCCGCGCCCGTCATGAACAAGGGACACTGGGGCTAAATCAGATTTCTGGTCCAAATTACCCTCTGGATGACTCTGCTATCAAGAATAGAGAGGCTGAGATAACCTAGTCCTACTAGACCCAAGTTGTCCACGGTGCGTGAAGGTAACCCTTCCCGCAGAGGTTATCTTTCCTAAATCCTCAAATGTTCTTCAGGAATTGGCTGTATTTACCAATGCCAAGGAAAATCCCCTTTGCTATTTGTTACAGGAAACTCTGGAAGAAACTTTAATTTCAAAATGACAGCGCAGCAATTTTTCAAATGGTGCTTTGCTTCCAGAGAAGGGTTGAACAAACCCTGGGTAACGGCACCGCCTGGCGACGGCTGCCAGAGGAATATAATAAATGACAGTCTCGGCGTCGGGTATCTCGCCTTGGGTGGTATTTCGGAAGCGGGCCATGCTGGCTGAGCTCTTCAGCAGGAGCAGAGCTAAGCAGATTCACAGTGTCTTGGAAAATCTTGCCCAGCAGCGAAGCTGGAATAAGCACATCTGAAGTTAAATAAGCGGCACGGTCGGATTTCTGTCTGAGCGCAGTAAAGAGAGGAATTGTCCGGCGGGTGAAGACCTGGGCTGAGACGTGGGAGAGCTGCCTGCAGGACAGATTTCCAACCCTCCCACCAGCCCCAAACCAAAGGCAGATGTTTTCCTCTTGCTGGCTTTCCATAACTCATCCTGCCAAGTACTCCCTGGGTGCTGCTGAGCAAATCTCTTGTTCTCTCTTGCATCCAAATTCCTTTTTGCAGTTCGTTCAGCTCCCGTGCTCTTGGCTTTTGTTTCTTTGCAACAGAAGTGCTCTGGAAAAGGAAATATCTTCTGCATTTTACACTGCAAAACAGGGCTGTGTTCTCAGAAACAACTACAAAAGCACAGTCAAGAACCAGAGAAACAAATGGCAGAGTTTCACCTTGGTAGGCTGTCAGACTTTTTCTATTTTCTTTATCCTGGACTACTTGTACTGTAATTGTAGATGCAACCGTCTTTGTTAAAGGAGGAATTTCAGTATTCCTACCATATTGGATGCTACTAATTGGATGCCTAATTCTTTCAAACGTCACAGTCATCCGTGGAATGAAACAGATTTAAAATCTAATACTAATAGCTGAATAAATGCATCTGCCAACCATAGAGCTTCTCAACTGTTGCTCACCGTAACCATAATTAGCCAGTTAAAGCCATCAGACATCTGTGTGTGAAGAACCAGGCCTGTCCTGCTGCTTTCATTAGCTCTGTGAGAAGTGGGAGGGTTAATGAAACAGCACTCATTTTGGGAGCATATTTTCAGAAATCGTGGGGACCAGATTTTACAGTGATGGCTGCATTAAAACTGCACTGAAAAAAGAAAAATATATTACAGATGGATCTACTGCTGTTACTTCGGGTGGGGGGAACAGGCTCTGGTTGTGCTCTGTGTGAGGATTCCTGTACGGACTCGAATTAAAAGTTTTCTTGCAATGGGCCACCTTTGCCATAATGCTTTAAAATACTTGTTGCAGGTGTTTGGGTTGGTTGTTTTGTTATTGTTGTTTTTTTGTTGTGTTTTTTTTTTTTTTTTTTTTTGGGGGGGTGTGTGTTTCACACTAACCCCCCCACCTGAGACCAGTTATGAAAACCGTGGGCTGGGAGGTAGAGGGGCAGAACCCTGCTTGCAAATAAGTGATAAAAGGGGGGTGCCTGTCTTATATATCCCAGAAATACCCTTGCAAAAGCTGACAATTGGTTTTGGAAACTTCCCGGTGCTGCTTTTATTACTTATAAATGCCAAGGAAGAAGTTGAATTACTTTTCATATTGTATCCCTCCAATCTGGGGAAGTTTCTGTTGAAGTCTCTGGAGGAGAGAGCTTTGCCTAATCCTCTTAAAATTAGTGTGAGCGCTCCAGGTCGTTCTGTCATTAGAGCCCTGTTTGTCCTTGGGTCTTGTCTTGCTGCTCTGCAGATGGGGGAGATGGTTGATTATTATTATTTTTTCTTTTTTCCTTTTTTGCCAGTTTATTGCATTATTCTGAATCGCTGTGGTGTTGGTTATGACCAACTCTGGCATCACAGGGTGTCCCGTGTAAGCACCAGTGCTTGTCCGACGTGCTTCTTGGCAAGAAGGGGATGGGGCAGATCTCTGATGCTTCTTGGGTTATTGGGAAAGCAAAGGCTTACAGACAAATTTATACACCCTAATTCTAATGCCCAGGCCCCAAAATCACTCTTTTTCTGTTTTCATGCAACAGAACACCTGCTGCTACATCTGAGAAGTAGCTGTGTTGGGTTTTGTTGTTTTAAGCTCGTTTTTGAGTTGTACTAAAGACTTGAGCTTGGCTCTGTGAATTACCTGCTCTTGAACCTGTTTCCATACATTTCTGATCACGTATTTGGCAGAAGGGGTAATTAAAAATTATGAGTCTGGACATATAGTAGGGACAGTGGGATGGAGGAAGCTATTTTCTTTGAGGTTGTGCTATAAACAAAGGCTTCTACACTTTGGGCAAAACTGTGTCTGGCAGAAAGAAAATAGGACACTTGATGAGGATTTATTTCTGTTGGGTTTCTCTGTCTTTATACACTGTCTACCATGGAATCTGAGTTATTAAAGCAAGATGACTGATGTACCTATACAGACCAAGGAGTGACCCTGAACCTTTGCTAAGCTTTGAAAACCTTAGGTTCATTTATTTAGATTTTATTTCTCTGTCTCTAAAACTGGAATGGAAAAAAGCAGTTTAAGGCTCACCTGAGGTCAGCGAAGAGCAGGAGCCCTCAGAGGTCATAGGGTTGTTGTGAACATAACGTTTCTGCAAGTAATAATTACCTAGCGGGTTGCATTTTCTGAAAATCTGCTAGAATTGGAGACTGAGTTTTGTACATTAATCTGCCATTTTGGATGCTTATCTGACTGCTCCACATTTAGTAATTGTTTCTCAATATTTCATCTTAAATTAATGATGTGTAAGCTAAATATTTTCTGAATAAGAACTATTGCCATAAAAGAGCCTTTGAATATACGAGGCACAGCGTTAATGAGCTGTGCATTACCTGCATGGTTGCTGTTTTTCCCAATGCTGAGAGCCTGGAGAAGGTAAGTCTGTGGATAGTGATGGACTTGCTTTCTGACGTTTTGCAAGCTCTCAGCTTTGCCCAAGGTTTTGGGTTTGAAAGACATGAGATAATAAACCTTTGATAGCCACCTTTTTTAGTCTTCAGACAGTAAAAAACCTGACTTAATAGGCTTTGTTCAGGGGTGCCATCTGCTAGGTTTGCAGTATCCCAGGTCTTAGAGCAGTACTTCCTCTATTTCCTACGTTAATTATTCCTCCCTGATATCTCAGGACACAGCCCCCCAAAACTTTTTTATCCACTTTTAAAACTGCAGCATTCAAGTGGGCACAAATTAATGGAAGAAATGAGTTAATTTATCCCTTGTTTCCAATTAGGTTTGCATACGAAGTAACATGTACGTTGACTTAGTTCTGCACTGCAGAGCGATACTGTACTGGGTAAACGGTTGCCAGTTAAATAGCCCCAAGATATCCTCTAAGGCTAATAACAGCCTCTAAGTAATAGTACGGATCAGTCTGCCAGGTCAAAAGCTATTTCTTGTCAGAAACCATGGCATTACAGCACGCTTTCAGATGCGTTGCCTCTCTGTACTGTCCTCTAGACGCAGCGGGGTGTGAGCTTACTCAAACTGATATTAATGTTTAATTTTTAATGGGCTAATTAAACTGACCAATGTAAAACCTCAGAGGTCAAGTGTCGTTTCGGCTTGTATCAGTTAATTCTGTTTTTCAGCAGAACTCTGACAAAATGCTGAGAAAGTGTTGTCTTCATGTCAGGATGACGCTATTCACTTCAACGTCTTGTGTATTTCAACTTCTGCTCAGTACAATATATACCACCTTGGTTCCTCAAATTTTCCAAGGGATAGAAAGCTTATTTAAGTTTTTAAACAGATATAGTAATATGCAAACATGTAATTAAGATCCTAATCAAATACATAATATTATTTTATTGTGCAAGCTTGGAGTTTTAATAGAATTAAAAATGCAGTTGAATTCAAGTCCAAGGTAACATAATCCTCCTCTGTGGTTCTGCTGATTGGAATTTTAAATTCCACGCAAGAATATGTGAATATAAGTCTCTTTTGCAAAGCAGTGTGATGCTAAAACGTGTCATCTATAATGAGATGCTCATCAGATTTGGCGGTATAATTTGTGCCCTTAATTTATTGGGCAATGAGACTCTTAATATGTACTTCATATGTCTCCAAAGGTTTTATTTGGCTGCCAGCCTGAAAAATACCAATATTGTAAGGATTAAACAAACAGACAAAAAAAATCAAATAATCTAACAGAGAGACTAAATCAATACAAAAGGAATGTTTGGGTTGCGTAGACTCATTGGAGAGGGCAGAGGAGCACAGCTCTGGAGAAATCCATGTGCCAAAGGCACGCTGGAGCAGGATGGGCATTTAGAAACACATTCTTCATCTCAGTCGTGGTTCTGCAAGGCTTGAAAAAACAAATAGGTAGTCTGCGGCAGTAAGGAGGGCTCGTGAGTGTCGATGATAGGGTGACTGTCTGACCCGCTACAGCAAACTCTCTTTTCTGGTGTTTTCCCAACTTGTTAATGTTTTTTGGCCCCGAGAACAGACTGTCTCAGTGAAGTGTGGCTTGGTGGTATGAGATCGCTTTCACACCAGGTGAATTAATGATATATGGTGGTAATTATGTGGATATAGAAAAATTCTGAAGACAATAAAGTGTCTCGAGAAGGAGAGGAGCTGGAGAGGTCACGGAAAACACAACTTATGTCATTTGTCAGAGACATCCACAAGATGGTCCAGAAATGGGTTTTGGGTACAAATCTGTAAATAGCAGCCCTATAATTGACTCGTGGAGCCATCATCTGTACAATTAACTCCTTTCTGCTGATGTTGGACATGCATTTCTTTGATCTGTATAGTGTTTGTAATTTCAGATCTATAGTTTTTAACTGAAAATCTATGTGGCTGAAGAAGATTAAAGTTTCCTCAAGTAGGACATGGCCAGCGTGCATAATATTTCTAATTTAAAAGTGACAGGACCCTGAAAGTGGCAAGTTGTCCGTCAGATGTGAGCCAAATCAAAAGTTGAAGCTGTTTTAGTGTTCAGTAGGTCTGTATGAATTCTCATAATTAGCTAATAATCTCTGCGAATGAGAAGAGTTTGGAGGGTCTTCTGCTGACTGTGAGCTTGCTGAGCTGCAAAGGTGTGTTGTTTTTTTTTTTTTTCTATGGACTCGTAGATCTGATGCCATCAGGAAAGCTCTCAAAACTGGTGAATCGGGTGAAGAAAAATGCATAATTATTTCCTATGATCCACTTTCATGCATCGCACAGAGAAACTGTTAGGTATGTGGCTCTGACTGTTTTATTTTTGAATCTTTAACTCCTGTGCCTTTCAAAGATCCATATTTCCATGAAAACTCATGGTGGATGAAAAATTTCTGATCTCCCAACCAAACTGAGTAGCTGGAAAGGAGCAGACAATTAAGATGCAGGATGCTTTGCTCTAAGTGACAGCCCATAAATCACAGCCTGTGGAATACTGCATTTTAATGCACTGCCTAGCCCTCGTGCTCCGTGTATCGCACGGCAGCGGAGCCCCCACCATAGCTTAGCAATGAAGTCACTCTTTGTGGGAAGCGAGGGAGCTCACGCCGAAGCTATAAAAAGGTGTCAGGCCATTGGTATGTTGTTTGCAAAAATAAAAGAAACAAGATTCTGGGCGTCTGCTTGCTCTTGCTTTTAAAGGAGGCATTTAGGAACTCAAAGTGGGTTTCTTCCTTGCGGTTCCTTAATAAATGTAATTTATGGCAGGAGAGTTAGAAATGCCATTAGCAGAAATGTTTGTGAGAAAAATTAACAGAAAGCATGACTTGGGGCAAAGCTCAGAGCAAACTCACTAAATTCGGCAAGGAAAATATTAGCTCAACAATGTGCTTGGGCACTAAAAAAATCCCTACAGTCAAGAAATGTGGTCAAGAAAAACACACTTCTGAATAGAAATGGAAGTTACAGCCACACACAAGGCCAGATGCACAATTTCCACAAAAACCCCCTACAAGAATGGTACAAAGTAGCCGCACAAAAGTTTCCTAAACTTTAATTTTTCTCTGATTGCTCTTTACTTTTACCTTTAACATATGTTGCCCAACCTGTCATTAGGACAAAATAAATGGGGAGGGTGTTGTCTGGAGTAGTGCACATTGGTTTCTCTGAATTTTGAGATGATTCACAGCTGAGTTTTGCTGCTCCTCTCCCTGGGGATGATCCCCAGCTGAACCTGTCCTGAGTGTGGGGGAGACTCCCTGTAGGAGCTGCTGGGCAATTCGGGTTGGGAGGGACCTGTCTTTGCTTTTCCCTTTGACTCCATCCATAAATTGTTATGAAGCCGGTTGCTTTTTTGAGAAACGCTCATCTCTCTGTGAATTCCTGCTGTTTCGCCATCCCATCTGAGCGCCAACGTTTTCTCTGTGCCTGAAGTATTCTCTAGAATTTGACAGTTTTGTTTCTTTTTTTTCTGAGAGGTCAAGTGCATACAAGGGGATAAATCAAAGAGAAGTGGGGGTGGGGTGGGGGGAAATCCAACCCCAGAACCCAAGAATGTAGAAAGAAAGAAGTGACATTGCCTGTGACTGCCAGTGCTTCTTACCTTCCAGTAAATGAATTCTTTGCAAGTGGCAGGGAGATGGAGGAGACTGTTCCCGATCTGTCACTCCAAAGGCCAGAGCATCCTCTGCAGAAAGGGAACCCGACAGGCTCTGACCTCCGGAGCAGCTTCAATCTACCGCAGACTCAGACATAAATATCTGCACAAGCACTGAGTGCGGCACAAACAATTTCAAGGAGAAACACATAGGTTTGAGCTACTTTCCTTTGTGCTGGGGACAGCTTATGTACTTAAACGTGGGATGATTTAGCCCTATTGACTCCAGAATGATGGTGAAGATTAGTGGACGGATCCCCAGACACCAAAGATTGTGTTTGTGATTCGAGAGAACAGAGGTGTCGACAGTTTGGTGCACTAATTTAATATTTGCTCTGGATATATTAATGACCTCTAAATGTTATATACAGGGTGAGGTGCTTTTACTAGTGAATCAGGTGGGTAGGCAGATCTCAATGCCTGTGCTATCAAGAGTCCCAAATTCAGCTGGAGCCAGGGACCACCTGATAAACTCCTCCACAGCACCCTCTTCCCCAGCCCAATTCCCAGTAGAAACGTTGCCCTCGTGTTTGGAAAACAGAAATAATGTGGTGTGCTAGCACTGAAGGTTTGCTGCTCTCCCGTCTAAATGGGTCTTCTCCACTTCTCTTCTTTCAGGATACAAAATTGTGTCCTGCCTTTCGGTTTCCACCCAGAACTAGTGCTTGGTCCCATCTGCACTCATTTATTTATTTTTGTTGAAACTTAATGACCAAAGTGTAAAGTTATAGAAAGGCACCTCCCCGCTTAAAGATTCTTGCATGAATAATTTATACGTGTGCCTGTGTGTACACGTCACTCATTGTCGCACACAGCATCCTACGTTTGGGACTTGGCAGATGAAGAGGTCATCCCTTGGCCTATCCAAATGTTAATTCAAAGCTGAATTTCTCCCCTCCGCCCCTAGGCTGGCAAACCCTTTATTTAAAATGAAAATGCCCCTAATTCTTTTTAATTTCTTATGCATAAAACTGCATTAATGATAAGGCAATTTTATGCTACTTGATCTTGTTTGACCTTGAAAGGCGTAGGAGTTAGTTTGAGTTTTATTTGCCTGAAATCATAGTATAATATTCCACACCTTACAACCGTGCTGCACATTCTGGAAAATCATAACCCACCGACTGAGAAATACTCAATCTCTGGGTTTACACCAGTTTAACCCGGAGGACAATTTCACCTGTTATGTTTTCCCATCTCAATATCACTTGGGAGTGGTATAATTAATTAAGCCATATGAGAATTGATGTATCTACAATGAAACCAATTTACTGAAAATACCAGAAATTGCTTATATTGAGTATAAAAGCAATCTGATTTTGGCTAAGCCCACTGCAGTACTTTTTATGAATTCGTAACTCATTCTGCTTTATTTTTTCCCCTCATTTGAGGCAACTTCAGAAGATGTGGTTGGAAGCAGAAGGAAGCTGTGTTCTCAGATTTCCAGCCAAAAGGGTGTCCCTCTCCTTTTTCATCTCGTGTTTATTACTTTACCCCATCAAAGAAAAAAAATCCGTCAGATACTTCTGTTACAGGAAAAGCAATGTGTAGGAGTAACCAAAGGGAAACAGGCTGGAGGCTTTCTCAAGAAAGGAGAAATCTCATTGTTTGCTCCTTATCAACAGAAAGCAATGGCCACGTTAAATGGAGCTGGGTTAACGGACTAATTAATTCCTCTGTCGGAAACTCTGTGTCATCTCTGCATGTGATTAGGGGAGGGAAGGGATGAAAGGGTTTGTCTCTTGAGCTGCTTCTCTGTTTTATTTCTTGAGGTTATTGTGACAACATCCTCCTCCCATGTATGCTCAGGGCTGTTGTAAAGCTCTTCCACACCTTGCTTTCCATCGGTGACAGACAGATGTGGGTTTTGGCACATCTGTGCTTCGTGCGAAACCAAAAAAAGCCCCTCACCCATCAGGCAGATGTCAAACCCACGGGTCTGAACTAAGTTGTGTGGATGGGATGATGTTTTTCCTCTTTGTTTCCCTTTCAAAGTCAAGAAGGATTACCTTGGCTTGGGAGCTGAGCAGGGAGGCGGTGGATGCTCATGTGCTTTTGTAGTCTTCCTTTGCTGAGCCCTGGCCAAAAGCGGGGTTTGCCAACAGGCAGGGAGATTTCAGTGCAGGAGCAGAGCAGCGGTTTGTCTTGTTCAGTATTACGAATCTATGGATGGCCAAAACCATGTGCATTAAAGGAGAAGCAGTATGGTCTATACTGCATGTTGTACAAAAGCTTTGGTCATTTTCTTTCATGAATGACCTCATTTGAATGTTCCTTCTTTTTCTTATGATAATTTAGACTATGGAAATAAGTGGCATAAGGAGCATCTGCACTTCTGGTTTGCATTCTTACCTTTTGTTTCCAAAGTGCTGGGTGCCTTAAAGATGTACAGGACAGGGCATGCCCCCCAGGAGCTCACGTGCTAAGCAAGGAGTGTTTGTTTTTATTATAATCAGCATTATTCCTACAAATGCCCCTGTTCCAACCTGCCAACACCTTTCTTCCCCAAATAAAAAAGAACCACGCCATGGCTTATGGTACCTTCCCCAGCTTAACTGCAGCGTCCAAATTGCACACGCAGACTTTGCAAAATGGGGATCACTAATCTTTGCTTTTCCTAGTTTTCCTCAAACCTTTTAAGGCCTTGTATGAGGTCAGTGAGAGCTGTGAACTCTTCAAATTACCTTCCGGATAACTTCACGTTTGCCCTCTGTATTCATCTGCACTAATCACTCTCTCCCCTGTTATCGCTGGATGAGTCACTCGCTGCTTCCCCACTTCACGTTTGGAGTTTGCATAGCAGGGTTGATTATGACCCAGTTTGGGTAATTTGTCCTCGTAATGATTCATTTATCACTATCCAGAACCCACTTCAGCAAAACACTTCAATGTGCTTTAAAATGCTGAACTTATGAAGAATTAAAATAAGCACTCGCTTGAATGCTCTGGCGGTAGGGAAAGTTGTGCGCTAATCATACTTTTCCCTTACTGATGTTACTGACAAATGTTCCCGTCTTGCAGCTTTTTGCAAAAAGTAACAATTGGAGATAAATAAATTTGATAAGCAGAATCAAATAACGGCAGTGTGTCACTCCTGATTAGATTTGACATTGTGCTAATATCTATCTTCCAGAAATGGTGTTGCAGTGACGCAAGTCTTTTCTGCTGGAACCTGGCTCTAAATTATAAAACCGTCCAAGCCATACAGAAAGATTTATTTCAATTCAAAGATCATTGATTTGCTAGAGAACAACAGAGGGGACCAAGGTATTTGGCGGATACCTTTGAAGCACTCTTTATTTAATTGTTTCTTTTGCAACCAAATGCAGAAGAAATATTAAGTAGAATTGCTACAATCTGAATGCTGCTCCATGTGGGGAATAGTGCTGCAGACAGTGCGGTTGGTGTATATATATATATTTATATTTATATTTTTATATATATATATGAGCCTTTATCAGCTGAGTTGAGACAGCAAAAAATTCTACCTCTGTCCAAGCACAATCCTTATGTAATTACTAAAAATCTCCTATACCTCGTGAAGTTCAACAAGGCCAAGGGTAAGGTTCCGCCCATGGGTCAGGGCAATCCCAAGCATGAGTCCAGGTTGGGCGGAGAATGGATGGATACCACCCCTGAGGAGAAGTGTGGTGGCGGAAGAGAAGCTCAGAGTGAGCCAGCAATGGGCGCTCGCAGCCCAGAAGGCCAACGGCATCCTGGGCTGCATCCCCAGCAGCATGGCCAGCAGGGCCAGGGAGGGGATTCTGCCCCTCTGCTCTGCTCTGGTGAGACCCCACCTGGAATACTGTGTCCAGCTCTGGAGCCCTCAGCCCAAGAAGGACATGGACCTGTTGGAGCAGGTCCAGAGGAGGCCACGAAGATGCTCAGAGGGCTGGAGCCCCTCTGCTGTGAGGACAGGCTGAGAGAGTTGGGGTTGTTCAGCCTGGAGAAGAGAAGGCTCCGGGGAGACCTTAGAGCCCCTTCCAGTCCCTAAAGGGGCTCCAGGAAAGCTGGGAAGGGACTCCTGATCAGGGATTGGAGCCATAGGACGAGGGGGAATGGTTTTAAACTGGAAGAGGGCAGATTCAGATTAGATCTCAGGAAGAAATTCTTGACTGTGAGGGTGGTGAGACAGTGGCCCAGGTTGCCCAGAGAAGCTGTGGCTGCCCCATCCCTGGAGGTGTTCAAGGCCAGGTTGGATGGGGCTTGGAGCAACCTGGTCTAGTAGGAGGTGTCCCTGCCCATGGCAGGGGGCTTGGAACTAGATGGTCTTTAAGGGCCCTTCCAACCTAAACCATTCTATGATTTTTATTTAAACCAGATTGGAAATTGAATCTTACATAAATAGGTTGTGGAAAGTTTTAATGTGTTAACAAGTTGACTCTGCGTCCCAGAAAATACTTTGTTTAATTTGCATTTGTGAGAAAATTTTCCCATTAAAACTACAGCAGATCGTGAGGTGTGGTGTATAGTTTCAGGACAAGACTTTTACACCTTATTAGCACTGCAGTAAGGGAAAAATACTTTAAAGACCATTAAGGAAAAAAAAAAAGTCATTAAAAACATATTTGTCAGCTTCCAGAGATGCTAATGAACAGAAACATAATGACATACTAACAGCTTGAGATCCTCTCGTTTTCCAGGGAAAACTTTAGCCTCACATACTTCTTTCATCTTGGTATGGAAATGCACACTAATGAAGGCTCTTTTCAGGACAGGAGCTATTTGAAGGTGTGGCAAAAAAAAAGCCTTATGTGTGTAGCTGCTCCTTTATTTCATTTAATATATAAATAAAAGCCGCTAGAAAGAGCAACTAGAGGAGACTGCCGAACAAGCTGGAAAATTGAGGTTTTATACTTGAATGTTATTTTTTGGTGGTGGTGGGAGCACGGTGACGTGTCATATGAGGAGGAAAAACTGTGAGGAAGTGTCTGATATGATCCTCGTTGCAAACATTTCGAAGGCTGAGGAGCAATTCTGGGGGGAGGGAGGTTGTTTTTGCTTTTCATTAGCCTAATCTCGCCCGAGCTTAATAGCAAAAACATGATAAAGCTCATGTTCTTTTCATTAAAGAAACCCATATCTATTATCCTCTAGTTCAGCGCGTGCTATCTGTTGGCATTATTAAAGAGTTTATCATTTTGACTCCTCATGCAAATCACAAAGGGGTTGAAAGGATTTGATCCGCGGCTGAAGAACTGATTAGGTGAATCCAGTGGACCCGTGCACCGTAATTGGCACCTAAATATGCTTTGGACAGATGGTGCTGTAGATTGTGCAAGCAAATTACTTCTGGACCACGACTACTTCTCTTCTGTCTGTTATTTCATAGATTTAAATCTATCCTTTATTCTTGTCAGAATACCAATGGCAGTATTTTAAAGTGTGATTTTAAGCTATTTACTTCTAAAGATATTAATACAGTACAATGAATCAAAACCACAGTAGGCATAGATTTGTAAGGTGTTTTTGTTTGTGTCAATATAAAAGCAGTGTCTGTGTGTAACTCAGTCTGAGAACTGTCTGACGCAGTTTTCCCATTTGTATCAGAGAAAGAGCAAGGGTTGACTGCTGAAAATTTATGCAAATAGACAATCTAAAATGAGCTGACCTTTTCAAGCGAGAGAACTTTCCAGTGCACTGATACAGCCTGTAAATGTACTTATCTTGCCTTTTCCTCACGTTAACTTCATAACCTCTGATGATAACTTAATGATCATCAGCAAAAGAGCCCTTTCAATGAGAAATATGAAGAACAAGTGTCATCTGAACAGAGCCTGAAAATGTAACATTTAAAACACTGCATACCGATAACCTGCGTGTGTTTGTGCTGTACGCGTAAGCGCGGTATCACCAGCTCCACACATCCAAACACTGCCATGGTTCAAACAGCATCCGTCTCCCACCTCTCTGAGAGTCTCTTAAAATTGCCTTTGAAATGTGTTTAAAATACACACTTTGATTCTCACTGTGGCATTTTCAGTCTGTGCTCAGCTGCATTTAAGACGCAGCTTTCCGAAACCGAAGCGGAGCTGTTCAAACCATCGTATGTTTGCAAGAGATGGGCTCTGAGAAAATAAAGAGCTACTTAGGGGTGAACTAAAGTCACAGTTGCTGTCAACTGCAATCAGAACAGAAATATTGCAAATGGTGGTTAAAAGGGAAGAGGAGGAACCTCCTGGCCACCTCGTCTGGTCTCGCTGCTGTTTGGTCTGCTGTGCCACCCATAAATCAGAAGTAACGCCACTGAAATGAGTCAATCGAGTCCCACAAATACAAAACACTTCGCAAGGGGAAAAAATCAAACTGCTACAATACGTGAATCACTTCTTACCCTCTGATTCTCTCTCTGTGTTTTTTTTTGTTGTTGTGTTTTGTAAGCTGCTTTTCAGTTGCCTTCTTGGCCAAAGCAATCCTCTCACAGAACTGCAAGAGCAGTTTCTACGGCTGAGGCTTTTATAGAGACCCACCGTGGCAGCTCACCATAGCCTAATTACAAGCTAGCTGCATGTCCAACATCTCTAAGATGTCCAAAGAGTCCTCCCCAAAATGCAAGTCATTTCTGGTCTTTGTTTTTCAATGGCTGCCTTTTTTTTTCCCCCTTTATCGGACTGAACGAAACGTCCGCTTTAGCTCACGCTATCAATAAGAGTCTGAAGATTTTCCTAGCTCGGGTTTTGCTTGTGGAGGAATTTGGAGTTAATGGACCCGTATGCGATGCTGTTGCTAAGAAACCCTGGCTTGCCTCTGTAATGTCCTTTTGCAGTTTGGCGAGTGCCTCCCCGATGGAAATTGTTCACGTTTCAGCCTCTCGGGTTTGTCCAGAGGAGGGTGTGCTTCGCTCGCAGCTTGCCCAGCTCGGCCCCTCAGCGCCCACGACAAAATGAAAGGGGAAGCCAATGTCCCCTGTTTTTCTAACCACCTTACCTCTTGGTTTCTGAAGTCATGAAACTCCTGCCTGCCCTTTGCACCTGCCTGCAGCCGATTATGTATTTACTGTCTGGGATTTACTGTGCTGCGGTTTTTCATGGCAGCGAGTGTATTGCCTGTCCTGTAGCTAGGAGATGTCATAACCCGGCTAGAGACAGAAGGGCAATTTAGAAGCCGAACCCATCCATTTTACAGTGGTAATACGCAGTTTTCTTGTTGCCATGGCAAACATGGAAAGAAGAGCCGAGGCAGCTGTTCAGGTGAGGGAACGCTGCCTTGGCAGGGAGGCAGAAAATAGGTTTGGGGTCATTTTCTTTTGAATGGGGTGCAGAAATCCATGGGAATGAAACCAGAGGCTTGTGCTGCAGGACTTTCCTTGAGCCACCACCATCTGTTGGTCTGAGATTTATATGGGAGAGCTAAGGAAATCTGCACTGAGCCGTTACAGGCTTCATGAGACTTCATTTGAAGGGGTGGTTTTTGTCCCAGTCTCTGCTCTGGGTTTGACACCGGGCAAGCAATGCTAATTCTTCTGGTTCTCCCTTTCTGTCCATGATTTCTGACGCATGGGTGGAAGGGAAACACTGGAAGCTGGAGAGGAGGAGGGGGTTTCAAAAGACATAGGGTCCTTTTTATGCTGGGGTTTCCCAGCTCTTTTCCCTTCCCCAAGCTGGTAGAGCAGCCCCTCGGATATCTGGAGCCCAGCGTTTCGCCCAGCCATTGCTGACTCAACCCTTGTCAGGCTGGCCTTCTGTGAGCCTGAAATCATCACGAGACGCTGGGAAAAAGAGGTGCAAAGGGGAGACACACCATTCTGCATTACACTGGCATAGATAAGGATGAATTTCACTGAAGATCTTAAAGTTTTTCTGGTGAGAGTAGAGGTGGCCTCGATGCAGCTGAGGAGGTGGTTTCTTATTTGTACAGGTCCAAGCATATAATATTTTACATTACTGTTGATCTCTAGAAGGTTTCATGCTGATCTCACTCTGACTTTATAAGAAAATAGACAAGAGAAAATGTCCTCAAGTTGCGCCAGGGGAGGTTTAGGATGGATATTAGGAAAAATTTCTTCACCAAAAGGGTCATCAAGCATTGGAACAGGCTACCCAGGGAAGTGGTGGAATCACCATCCCTGGAGGTATTTAAAAGCCGGGTAGTCGTGGTACTGAGGGACATGGTTTAGTGGTGGTTTTGGCAGTGTTAGGTTGATGGTTGGACTGGATGATCTTAAAGGTCTCTTCCAACCTAGATGATTCTATGATTCTAAATAGAGTAAATAAATCTCTTGCACTGTGTCATCTTAGCTCACCCTCCATATCTTCTAAGAACCTCCTAAATATGACAACAAAATTAGTTTATGGAGCTGTATTACCATTTTCCTCTCTTTCTGTCTTTTTGGTCGTAATTACCAGGGACACTTTCTGTCAATCAAGTGTCAAGATGAAATATTTTCCCTTCATCCATCAAAATGCTTGTGCCAAAGAGAATGGTTGTTCCCTTAGGCAACTGCCAGAGGAGAACCCAGTGATGGGCTGGGTTATTAACAGAGTGAATTAACTTTTAATGTTAATGTTGTTGTTTAAGCATGTTTGGGAGCCTCAGGAAGACAAAAGGCTCTCGGAAACCCTAAGTCACTCTCACTGCTAGCTGAAAGAGATTCCCACACAGGGAAAGACAGTTGGAGCTAGAGCTGCTTGGCATCTAAAAAATGAGACTGTGGGATGTGTTGATTGGCTCCAGGGGTTTTGCAGGGTTGATGGGCTGTCAGGGCAGAGTGGTCATGATAGCGTAAGGTTCAGGTAATGCTACCCACATGCCTATCCGCTGAGGATCTTAGGTGGATTTTGCAGTTGATACCTGATTTAGGTAGGATGTGTCTACACTGATTACATTTGCAGCTCAGGCAGCAACTAAATGTGCTTCCAGGTCTCTCTTTTTGAGGCATCTCCCACTCACCAAGGGCTGGGTGCCCAGAATTGCTGCCCTCTTTGACTTGCACCTTCAGAAGTATTTAAGCTCCATCCTCAAAAGGAAGTTAGATGCCAAAATACCACAGTTACTCCAAGACTCAGGAGCCAAAGAACTGTTTATTGTGTTTGAAAATGAAATGAGTCTCTGAGTCACCTCGAGGGTTTTGAACATTTTAATGAAAACCTTTTCTATTTACCTAATATTCTGTGTTACGGAGGAGAGGAAGGCATTTTTATTTCTCTCCTGCTCTGCTGCTGTTCTGGTTTTACCTGCTTCGCACACCGCTGGGGGACTGCAATGATCTCATCTCTCCAAGTGCCTGGATGCGGTCCGAGCTCCTCGCTTAGGCTTGGCACAGGAACACGACCGATGGAAAATCTTGGTCCTTCCAAGCGTTGCTTGCAAAATGCTGCTTCCCCAGTTTCATACTGGTGACAGTTACTCCTCTTGTCCTCTATTAAAGTTTCATTTCATTGCCTTGCCAAACAATCTTGCTGCAAAGGCTACAGATGAAAGTGAGGAAAGGAGGCTAATGCAATATATGTTATCCCTGTCTACAGGGATATTTGGGTTTTTTCCCTGCTTTCCAGTTGCTGAAATAAATGCCGCCAGTGAATGTTCACAAATGCAGTGTGAGCAATTTAGATATAAAATATGAGGTTCAAAGCTAAATTACAAAACCTAAGAAAATCAAAACGAAGAAGTGTCTTCTGCAGTGAGGGAAATTTACAAAGAAACGATTTTCTCACTGGTCATCAACAAGAAAAATGCACTTAAACTCTTCCATGAGGCTTTACCACATGAAAAAACTTATGAGGTGCTCCATCCTTACTGAAAATCCCATTGATTGCAACTCAGGTAAAAGCACCTTAGCATCTAGAAAACCTAATAAATAAACAATAATGATTCCAATGGAGACAAACATTTGAATACTATGTAATTAGTATTGAATGTTCTACTTGCTCTTTTTTGCTGGAAATGTCATAATTTTGACAAATGATTGTGCTCAGGTAGAATGAAAACAACATTACTGAAAAGAAATGGAAAATGCCCATGAAATTCTGTTAAAATGCCATCCTGAACACGAGAGGAGGGTGTGCTTAAGCACCACCAAGACTTGTGTGTTTTCTAAATGAAACCTCACAACTGACATGCCTTTCAAAATTAGTGGTTTTTTTCAGTGAAAGAAGCATTTCTGTAGGAATAAAAAACGCAACAAACCTAAGAAGATTTTGACACATTTCCTGCCATCCCTTTTTACCTCTGACCATGTCAGGAGCTATTCCAAAATTTCTTGTTGGGTGAGATGAGAAAAGGCATAGTAATTTGCCCGTGATTTGGGCAGCTGCTCCAGAGTCATCCCTCGTCCACTCGGAAGTACATGGGAGCTTTAAGTATATTTATTTTGGCTGTGAAGCACGAGCCTCTTGCAGACCTAAAGTGAGACTCGTGTTATTGTACTTCTTGCGAAGGAGTGTAGAAAGAGTCGTTTCCTTCACTGCAGCTTGTGTTTCCCATTTACCTGAAAGACAATTAAATCCCATTTTCTGGAAAGTTGAACCTGTCAGTTTTTCTAACTGTTTGAGAAAAGGCTGGTGTACTGTTACACTAAAGAAATGGAAACATGGAATTTTTTCTAAATCTACTGCTTGAGTTGCTTCCTCTTATTTATAGGGAAAGTTAAGTTTGAAGCTGTGGCTACAGACATAGTCGATCACAGGATTCTTTACAAAGAATACTCTCTTGCTGCGTTTTATAGACATAGTTAGCAGAAATACCAAGTTTAAATACTGGTTTGAAAAATCTGCTTTATTTTAGGAGGAGTTTGTTCAGTTCTGTGCCCATAAAAATAAACGACACACTGAAGAAACGTCTTGAATGTGATGCTTTTGCTCCAAAGATACAGTCGTGCCAGGGTTATTACATGGTGAATATAGTCTCATTTTAACTTCGATTGTATGAATATATTTCTAGACACTTATTTTTTTTCCACATAAATATGGTAATATTTGGATATAATGGTACAAGTCAGAATCGGGCAGTAATTGACACAGTAATGTCAAAATTGCATAAATTACAAATAAGCCAGAATATCCATGGAATTGTACATCCACAAATGACATTGTCCCATGAGTTGAATAGTTTAAATGAATAAAAAAAGGTCTGGATTTCTCAGTCTGCAAAATGAGGTGTTACTGCTTCTGCACATCGTGGATTATGGGCCTTGGATGAGAAGGGAATGCAGTAGTAAAACAATTAACAGGCAGGAACTGACAGCGCGTGGCTCCACTGGCAGTATCAGTGCAGATGTAGCATCTGGTGTGGTCCTCAGTGTCACCTTTATCTGCAGTGGGAACCAAATCCCCCTCCAAGGCTCTCCGAGACAGCTGGTTTTGTGCGAGCGCTTGATAAAACTTGACCCTCTGATCCGCTGTACTCAACAGAGGTTTATCAAACTGTGTGTTTCCAGTGTTTGAATTTTAGCTTTTATAATGCTCTGCCAATACATTATTTTTTTTTAAGATAAAATTGCTAAGCCCAGCGTTTTGTTAGTGTCACATCTTACAGTTTTAAGCAGCAGAGCTGCTCAAGAAGGTGGCTCCCAAGGAAATTTAAATTCTTGCTTTAACAGTATCCTCCATCCCTTCTTTCAGCCACACACAGCAAATACAGACACATTCAAGGAGAGATTTGCAGGTTGCCAGCTTTCATGACCTCATTGCAAGTTTTGTAATTGTTGACATTTTTCTCATGTGGCAAATCTGTTGGTTTTGCTTCTGTGTGGTGTGGGTTTTTTGTTTGTTTGTTTGTTTTTTAATTTTCTAACCTTTCTAGTTAAGTGAAGTGCAATTGTAAGTGGGATAAAGAAGGATACAAAAGTCTCAGGAGCTGATGTGGATAAACCCAGCTTGTTTAATTTTTACATCTTGTTTTTCAAGCCAGTTCCAGGATTTCTGGTGGCCCTCTCTGATTATTGCAAGCCCAGCAGATTGGCAAGACAGTATTCATTAGTCTGTCAACACTCACAACAACATGTAACTCTGCTTCATGCTCTTCCAGATGTTTGGTGGGAAGCAAATCAAGCTCAGTTGCCTTCTAACAAATTCAGTTCATTCAAAACCCAGAAAAGCCTGTGATTTGTTAAAATCCCTTCAGGAAGTGTTTTCTTCCACCTTTGACACTGAGGAGATGGAGCATCCTGTTTGCACCAGCAGCTGCTTGTTAAACCAGAGTAATTCCTAGCTTGTTGTTGAATAGCAGGGAAAAGCCAAATGAGTCCATCACCAGTGGTGGCATCTCGTCTTTGTGTTTTATGATGTTTCCATGGGCTACAGAACTTGGATTTACAGATGGGAAGCTGAAGCACTAAGGGTTTGGGTGACCCGTACAAGATCCTGGAGCCAGTTTTGGGCAAAGTAGGAACCCATCCTCCTGTACCCCATCCAAAGCCCAGCAACACCATCCTGCTGCCCATATGCAAGCACAGATGGGCATCGCTCCTCTGAAGTCCATTTGTAGCAGCTGGATATCTGGCTCATGCTGTCCTTATGTTGGCATATGTAATTTCTGTTGTTCATTTCCTTTTTGTCTAAATAAAGCAGCTATTGTTTATGAAATATAATAGTTGCTCGGTTAGCTAAAGAGGTGACAAATAAATGGTTACCCAACAGAAACAAGAAAGCAGCAGCTGTAAAGCTGGGTGCCACCATGCCTTGTCCATCTTTAGACAGGGTTTTTTGTTCTTGGCAAATTTAAATTAAGTTTCTCTTGCAGACAACAGATTCACTGGTTTGGCGTCATGCCTTCCGTGTTTCTCAAAGTTTGACATTGTTCCTGGCCTGGCCGTTTATAGCTGTCTGGGGAATTAAACAAATCAAATATTTCTGTAAACAACAATTGGCCAGCCATAAGGGTTGGAGTCCAGTTTGCTGGAGGAGTCGTGGGCTCTTTCGGCTCAAAACGTTACTGAAAGCAGCAGGACCCCATCGCTGGCTGCTTTACTCTCTGCTCTGACTCAGTCTCCCCATCGTAAGCATAAACATAGCAGAAGAATTTATTTTCATTTGGGGTTTTTCTTTTACGGTGAGTGGTAATATTATTTATTAGTCTAATATAGCTGGGAGCGGGGAGAAATAGGCAAGTTTTTAGGCGTGGGATCACTTCTTCATCTCGCTGATATTCTTGCAGCTCTAGTGAGACTATTACCCAAAGAGAAACATTGTTTATTTTCTCAATGACCCTGGCAGTATTTCAGCTAAACACTGAGCCGTTTAATTTTTAAAATTTTGACCAAACTCTAGTTAACTTCAGCTGGCAACTGTGGGGCATTAGCTATGATTTAGAGATGAAGAAACTGAGGCAAAGAAGAAAAGCCCTTTCCAAAGGACTGATAAAAAAAACTAAAAAACCCAAAAAACAGAAAGACACAGCAAAATACAACAGCTCTTTTTTCCCTACTCAGCGCAGACCTAGCTTGGATACATAATCTCTGGAGATCTTGAGCAACAGGTGGAAGTACCCCACAGCCGGCGCTCAAATAGGACATTTGGAAGAATTTAAAAACAAATAACTACATAAATTGCACATCTAGTTTCACAAGACATTTGTGCTATAAGCTTGTGACTCAGATGGAAGCAATTTCACAGTAACGCTTCATTTTTGTGTCTGCTGTTGTTCAGACTATCGCAGGAACAGGCAGGTATCGGCATGGTATCTAATACAGGAAGATTTGAGCTTCCTAAGTGTCACCACTACACAACCACCATCCCAGCACAATCAAACCTTCTTTTCCAAACCCCAAAGGCTCTGTATCTTCTACCAATGGACAATTTCTGTTATGTCTTAGCAGTGTTGGGCTATTGCATCAACTGGGAAGCTCAATGCCCGTTCATCAGTGTGTCCCTGCAGATGGACATAAATTAGGGGAAGGTCAATTTTTGAAAGTCCCCAGACTTCTGCTTCTGGCCTTTTTTTCTCCAAGGGGGAATATGGACATCTGTCCTTGCAGCGTGGTTCTGAAATTCCCATCCTCTTTCTACTGTCTGCTAAAATATATGCTTTCTGATGGAGGTGGAATGTCATGAGGAATTACAAAATTTGTTTCCGTATTTCTGGATTTGAAACAGATCCATGTTTTAAGGACAGTTCAAAATCGATATTTTAATTGAAATATTTAAAAATCCACCTTTTCAAGAAGCATTAGGTGTCAGTGAAAAACTTTGATTATTAAAGAGCTGCCACAACTCCACAGAGCTCCACTTCTTGATGGTATTTTTCATTTCCAGAAAGGTCAGATTAGTAAAGAGAAACTAATAAGCTGAAAGAAATGACCAGCTTCATTTCTGAGCACGTTTTCCTCAGGAACTACATGGCCATTTATTGGTTGGTCAGCTTTCTTTTGCATCTGCGAAGCTCAAATGCAGCTCTTTGCCAGTTACACACAAAACATTTACAGCCCAAAGAGGCCAGCTCGTTAGTAATTACTGTAATGAGTTCTTCACAGTGTTTCTCTGAAAGGTGATTGAGCCCTTAATGCAGACACCAGACATTTTTTCTTCAGTTAATGGTGTGGTAAATTATTCCTGCGAGGGGGCTCATTGAATGCCTCCTTTGGAACAAGTTAAAGACCACAAAAGAAAGAAAAAGCTGTTGGTCTCTTCTCACCAGCAACAGGAAAAAATATTTACGGGGTGTTTCTGAAGGTCTACATCTTCCTGGTGTTTCTGCAGGCAGGTGTGTGTGTGCAGCAGTGTTGTGTCAACAGCAACTGGCATAAGCGAAGGGATGGGACAGATGCTGCCGGGTTGTATGTACCAGCTGCAAGGACGTGGGACAGCTTGGGCAAAGGAAAATGGGCTCAGTTTGCTCAGAAAGAGCTACGGCCTTGTGACCCCGATGGTCGTGGGCTGTGCAGTTCAGCTTCTCCGCTTGCTGGAAGTGAAAGGTGTTAAACCAGTGCAATACGGTATGAGAGAGAGGGGAATGATTTTCATGAGCTCGGCTTTTACAAAGGGAGATTTCTTCTGCTGCTAAGTGAATAAATTAATTGATGTGTCCAAATACAATTAACAAATGCTACAGTGGGAAAGGTTTCCTAATCAGAATCATTAATCAGGCAAAAATGAACTGTTGCATGTCCTTTTTTGGACCCAGCAAAAGACCTATCAGCCAACTTCTGTAATACAAATAAGGATAGGCATTATGTATAATTTAGCTCTATAAAGATCATCTTTTTATGCATTGTATGTATCTACATGCCATAACCCTGAACTGCCTTGAATTTCCAAGCTTACACCTGCAGGGCTGGCTGTGTATTGGTCCCTAAGTCAGGATTTGGAGCTTTCACAACAACAGTCTGAATTTCTCCCCAAACCTATGTAGAGAAGCAGTGATTGCCAGGGTGATGAGGGAGTGTTTGAGAATGGGCTGTGATTTACAGGAAGGAGAAAATGTGCTGCTGATCTGTGGTCAGTCTCTCCATGCCTTTAGTGCTCCAAACCTGTGGGTTGCTCAGGCATCAGAAGGGGAAGCCTTGTGCTCGGTGGTCTGGTGTGTCTGGTGCTCTCACCTGGCTCACTGCTAAGAGCATCTCATAAGGGTCATGACCAAACAGCCAGGGAAACAAAATCTTGGCGCCGCAACAGCCTGGATTGTCACTGTACTGTTTTGGTGAAAAGTGAGTGCATTTGGAGAACATCCTCATTGCGAGTGGGGTCGTTATACATTGCAAGTGGGGTCAATGGTATGAAGTTCAACAAGACCAAGTGCTGGCTCCTGCACTTGAGTCACAACAACCCCATGCAGCGCTACAGGCTTGGGGAAGAGTGGCTGGAAAGCTGCCTGGCAGAAAAGGACCTGGGGGTGTTGGTCAACAGCCCGCTGAATATGAGCCGGCAGTGTGCCCAGGTGGCCAAGAAGGCCAACAGCTTCCTGGCCTGTATCAGGAATAGTGTGGCCAGCCAGGACTAGGGCAGTGATCGTCCCCCTGTACTCAGTGCTGGTGAGGCCCCAGCTTGAATACTGTGTTCAGTTTGGGGCCCCTCACTAAAAGAAAGACATTTTTTCAGTGGTGCCCAGTGATAGGACAAGAGGTAACAAGCACAAACTTGAACATAGGAAGTTCCATCTAAACATGAGGAGGAACTTCTTTGCTTTGAGGGTGGCAGAGCACTGGAACAGGCTGCCCAGAGAGGTGGTGGAGTCCCTGACTCTGGAGACATTCCAAACCCACCTGGATGCCATCCTGTGCAACCTGCTCTAGGTGACCCTGCTCTGGCAGAGGGGTTGGACTAGATGATCTCCAGAGGTCCCTTCCAGCCCTGGTGATTCTGTGAGGTTCTGGAGTGTGTCCAAAGAAGGGCAAGGAAGCTGGTGAGGGGTCTGGAGCACAAGTCTTCTGAGGAGCAGCTGAGGGAACTGGGGTTGTTCAGCCTGGAGAAAAGGAGGCTGAGGGGAGACCTTATCTCTCTCTACAACTGCCTGAGAGGAGGCTGTAGGGAGGGGCAGGTCAGTCTCTTCTCCCAAGTAACAGGCAACAGGATGAGAGGAAACAGCCTCGAGTTGTGCCAGGGTAGGTTTAGTTTAGATATTAGGAAAAATTTCTTCACTGAAAGGGTTATCAAGCATTGGAACAGGCTGCCCAGGGAAGTGGTGGACTTGCCATTCCTGGAGGTATTTAAAAGCCGGGCAGATGTGGTGCTGAGGGACATGGTTTAGTGGTGGTTTTGGCAGTGTTAGGTTGATGGTTGGACTGGATGATCTTAAAGGTTTCTTCCAACCTAGGTGATTCTGTGATTCTATGACTGGTTTTGGGACTACAGTGGCACAGAAGGTTGTTATTTGATTATAAAAAAAAACACAAAAAACAAACCCAAACTATTAAGAAATGTAGTCAATCAGCTGAGCGTAGCAGTTTTAACTGCTCTTCAAAAAGAGGTATCAACTGGGATTTATAACGTGGCAGATGCTGAAATCCTCCACTGGGTGCTTTGGGGGCCTCACATGTTACAGAGACCCGTGGCTGACTCTGGTGTAGTAGTGCAGCTAAAATGGGGAGAGCTTGTAAAGGAAAGCCTTGAAATGCTTTGAATGTTTGTTGGTTTTTTTTCCCCTCTCTGCAAAAATAGCACCCGTAGATGTTATTTGAGAAGCTGTTTGGTAATATTAAGCGATAATGAATTGCACAATATGCCCACACACATCATTGCCTTTTGCTGGATAGTCAGAGACACTCATGAGCAGGCGAGGTTTCCCTGGCCGCCCGGAGCTCTCAAGGCTGCTCCGTGCTTGGCTGGGTCGCCTTTTCAAAGGATCTGTGCACACGACGTGGCTTCTTGGCTTTTCTCTCCGAGGGGGCAAACCTCCAATGGTGGTGGCAAGTGCTGACCGCTTACAGAGGAGTCTGATTTAAACATCTTCTCTAATTTTTTGCAGCAGAGTCAGCCGATAAGCCCAGGAATCCTTATACCTCATCCTTTGTTAAAATTATGGTAGTGTCCCTCCTCTTGCGTCACTCCTGCAAGCAAGAATTAATTTTAGACTCTGCTGGCTTTTGTCAGTAGATCTCAGGATATATTCTCTACAGTTTATTTTATTTTGTACTCATTTGGGCAGTAGCTGGAGTGTATAAAATGGGGTCTCCTGGAACAACTTTATTGCTTCAGCCTCTTCCTTGAAGTAGTCTTTGGTGCGAGTGTATTTTTCCCTCATCTCTGACAGAAAGCAATTTCCTTTCTCCCCTGCACGTCCTTCAAGCTCCGGTGATTCACACCCTGAAGCGCCCTGCAAAAAACCAAATTTGTTGACCTGTTCTTGTTTCTGGGGTTTGGCAAATGGTCCTCACCTGCAAAACCCCAGCACAGCACGTCGTCTCCGAGAGCAGCAGTGAAAAACACCGCTTCCGAAGTATATCATTTTCCTCCTTCTTGTAGGTGATGTCAAAGCACTAATGGAAGATTGTTATGGTTTCTTTGCCTCTCGAAATTGTTCCTTGCAGTGAGGAAATGGTGAAACGGGAAAAGCTGGAAAGCCGACAGGGCTTTGATAGCTTTAACTTTTACTTAGCTGGTTGTCTCGCTTGCAGCGTTACTGATATGTTATCAACCTGAAGCTAAGAGGACTGATACGGCAAGGGAAAATTGTCTTCTTTTTTTTTTTTTTTTTATCTTTTAATCTGAGCTGAACATCTCTGTGTTTATATCTGAGGTCCATAATCTTTTTTAAAAATAAAAGTCTTACGTGTTTGCAAACTAATTGCTGGATTTAGTTGAAGTGTTGCTCAGCAGAAATGTTTGAGGCTGAACGTCGAGAGGGATGGAGGGTTTGCCTCATTATCCTTCTCACTTAGATTTTTACTGGGCACAAGGCGGGAAGTTCCTTTTGATTTAAATGAGAAATATCAAATATCTTCTGCTTATCAGAAGGGCCCTTTGGATATTGCATTGGAGACTGACACAGGACATCCAGAAAAACAGTGTCAGAAATGGTTTGGTTTTTCAGGCTTCCTTTGTTTTTACTTTGTGTGTAGGTCAGAGGTTCGGAAATGCATGTTTTACTTTCATGAGGAAGACTCAGATGATTTTATTTTCAAATACAGTTTCCATTGTCTGCATGGGAAAAGATTTGTTTTGCTAAGCAGAGTTTAAACATAGCACTATGGTAGATACTTATAAAAACGAGCTCAAGTCAAATACTGATCTGCTTCTTCCGCATTCTTATTGGAAAATATTTCTTTGGATTTCTCTGGTGTCTCTGTAAACCTGGAGAATTACAAATGAAAGAAGCGTTTGCCCCCCAGAGCTTAATGTGCCACATACTGCTCAAACACCACTAAACTTCCCAAAGGGGAAGAGAAGAAATATCAGAGAACATGATAACCTGCTCTAGTGGGAGGTGTCCCTCCCCGTGGCGGGGGGTTGGAACCACATGAGCTTTAAGACCCCTTCCAACCCAAACCATTCTATGAATCTATGATATAGAGCTATTGCTTCAGATATGGAGGTTAGAATAACTTAGGATAATGTAATTTTGTTTGTTTTGAATTACTTTAAAATCATAAAGCTCCATATGCCAGTTTCTGGTCACAGTCAGTATAAGTCTGGAATGGAGCCATTAGCTTGAGGAGGAGAACTCTGGTACACATTCGTATTACTAAAAGCAGATGTGGGCTTATGGCTCAAGCCAGATTTTTGGAGTCTAAAAAAATGATCTGTCCTCAATTCTTCATCGGTCAGAAAGGATGGGATGAATAAATACTCATGCATTAGCTCCGGGATGATGGCTTTCAGGACTGAGGTGTCTGATAGAGATGCTGGTGCAGCTTAGGAGCGATCAGAAAATCAAACCTGCTGCTGCCTGTGCGCAGCCATATACCTGCTGCTCCTCTGTATGAGAAACCTACAGCTCCCTGGGGCTTTTGGGTGTTGGTTGGTGTGAGGGTGTGATTATAAAATGATTGCTTCATGGTGACTTGATGAACCTTAGCTACACGCGGTTTCCATTGCACCGATGTGCCATGCTGCTCCCCCAAACCCAGTGTCCACAGCAGAGCATCGCTCTGAGATACCTCCGGCTCCATGAGAAGGAGACGTTCGACTTGCAAGCATGGTGCTGGCCTGGGCTGTGATGTACAATAGAGTGTGACATATGTAATCCCACCCAACAGTAAAATTATTATGTAGCCAAGATAGACGTTACCTTTTGCTTGCAGGCCACCACATTTTTGGCAAAAGTGTTTTTGGAGAGTGATACGGTGCTGAGAAATCCTTGTATGCCTGTGAACAGAGGAATGCTAAGCCCTGACTTTCTTCACTTTCAAGAAATAAAACTTCTCTAAGAAGGTAAAAGCTCTGTGTGGCTTTTAGTTCTTCACTTCCATTTTCATTAAAAGGGAAAATAAAAAGCACATCAGCATCACACTCTGCTGGAATGAATCCTTCTGCCTGACTTGCAGAGATTTATAATAGAAATGCTGACAGACTCTTATTTATAATGGTGTGAACAAAGCCATGGTAATGGGCCCCGGAAAAGAGAAAGTGCTTTAAACTTTTAGATGACTGAGTATGGGAAATGGATACCACGACTTTCCAGAGGACTGTGGGCAGAAAACTAAAAATGTCGCTGGCACTGGCGCAGGGCACACGCGTTGTCAAAATACCGGGGAGGAGACCAGAAATCAATGGGCAACGCACAGACCTCACCAAGCAATTTGCACACCCACGTTGCAGTTCTACACATTTGTTGGCGATATGCGGGCACCCCCCAAATCCACTTCTGCCTCCTGCTCTGCTGACAGCTCATGCCTCCGCAGGCAAAGTGGGGTTTGGTGGTGGGTCTGCTGCCGGGGAGGCTTGGCCCCCTGTGGCTGGGTCCTCCTGGCTAAAAGGCGACGGAGGATTTGTGGTGCAGGTGACTTCTGGCTACGTGTTATCAGCAAATTTTGCTCTGGAGAGAAGCACTGAAATGTTTTGGCTGGGGGCAGTGCTTCTTGAGGCTTCTTCGTTGTCTTCTTCTGTTCAGCTGTAATTGAAGTATTGACATACTGAACTAAACAAAACCAGACCTCACAGAATTGTTGGTAACAGCTCTGGATCTTAGAATCACTGGATGGTTTGGGTTGGAAGGGACCTTAAAGATCATCTTGTTCCAACCCCCCTGCCATGGGCAGGGACACCTCCCACTAGACCAGGTTGCTCAAAGCCCCGTCCAACCTGGCCTTGAACACCTCCAGGGATGGACAGAATAAGAAGATGAAAGAACCTCAAGAATCTTGTCCAGTTTAACCTCAGAGTAACAAACCAAGAAATAAATATATTTGTAAATTGAGGGGGGAGAGTGTGCGAGGAAAATGCAGCTTTTAGGCTCCCGACGTGGTGCACAGGGAGGACACGATGAGATGCATCAAAGCCCTTGCATCTCTTTCTGGCAGTGACCAGGACAGAGCGCCCCAATTTCACATAATATACATGATAAACTGTGCTGTGCAGAGGGAAGAGAAACTGTGATGTGGGAGAAAGTTCCCAAGTGTGTTGATGGTCGTGTATTGCTTAAAACTTAATGACAAGAGGAGCCGTTGGTCCATTGCATGACCAGCTTAGTATACTAACCACCCCAGTGAAATCCTTGTCGCTGTGCTGATTTGCTGTACCTTGAAGGTGCCCAGGCTGCAGGACCCAGTTGCTTTGGTATGGAGGGAGCAAGCCTCCGTTTTGCTCGGCAGAGCAATTTGTGAAGCCGAAATCCCTGTATTTGCATGGCTCGGGCAGCCGAGGCGAGCGGCAGCCTCCGTGCTTCTCCAGCGAGCGCAGTGCCCATGTGTGACCCACTGACACCCTGAGCCCCGGCTGTTGCACACTTGTGAAAGCTGGAACTGGTTCAATTAGTCATTCCAAAACCCTTATCCTGAATATGATTTACGGTATGGGTTAAAATGGATCCATCCATCATGGTGAACCTCAAATACCTTTTCTATTAACGGGAAGGTACATGGATAACCCAAGCCTGGGAGATCCTCCCAGTCCCCTCAGACTCTCTCCAAGGCTTTGTAAGGCTCAGATTTTATTTTAGGTTTTTTTAATCAAAAATAAACACTCTCAGTAAGGAGGACTCGGTTCTTTCACTCCTGCATTTTAGAGACATACCTGTTATTTGTTATGGACCTTTTGTCTGGGGAAGATTTGCTCCTTAATGGGTATGGTTTCTGGCTAATCTTTACTACCGTGAATTTTATGTTAAGATCTTCTTTGGACAGAACTAGGTCAAGTATATTTCAATTGCATCGTGTTTTTAAAGTCAATTTGTCAGAGAGCCCTAAATAACACATTGCCTTATTCATAAACAGCCTGAGCAAACCAGGATTTGCAATATGTACCGCTGCAGCACAGTTCGGCGTGTGACAGTGATGTGTTACTCTGAGCTGCAAGCTTATCAAAGGGTTTCACTGCGTGAACCACCGGCAGAAAGAAAATACACTGAAGAATTATTTGAGCCTCATTTATTTAATAAGCCTACAGTAAAAATGAAAACTCCAAACTTGCCGTGGTTTAAAAGCAAATTGCATTGCAAACTTTTCGAATCTGTAGAAATGCAAAGCTTTTCACTGGGCAGAAATAAATTTTGCCATTAGTCCCTACATTACAGCCTGTATAAATTGCAGCATCATAAAGTGCGTGAAATTGCTGGGGGACTTCTGTGAGCCATGGAGGTGGTGATTTCTGATGTGCATGACTGGGAGCAGAATCCCACGAATAATGCCTGGGTTTTGACCCTATGAAGGAGAATTTAGAAGATTAACAGTGTTTCAAATACCGATAATCGTGAAGAAAGAAAATGAGCAATATTTTAGTTGTTGGTCTTGCTCTCTCCTACCCTAGCTAATAAAAAGCCAATTCTTCCGGCTTCTGCCCTTCATGTTGTCTGAAGTTCTGGGTCCCAGCACATCATAGGGAGCAGGTCTCTGAGCTGGGAGTTGGAAGACTAATTTTTTGTTATTTTTACTCTAGCAATGACCTGTTGTTTGACCTTGGGCAATTTGCTTTCTTCACAGCTATACAGTACTGCTGTTTAGGTTTGCCGTATCCACGGGGACAAAGCTTACGGCTTGCTTTTTAAGAGAAAGGATCTTCAGTTTCAACTGAACTTTATGAATGCTAATATGGGAGAAATTTATGAAAAGTAATATTTGTAACCAACTACTCTTCTGTTTCAGAATGTTTCAGTGCATCTTGTTCCCATCATATATTGCCCTAGCTGCTGTTGGGATGTAACCTTAAACCTTAGATGAGTTACCTATAGATTCATGTATATCTATAGGTTACTCGCAATTATTGATCCATATAGCAATAGCTCAGTACTTTTGTAACCCTCATGTCCATTGCGGCATGCATTTACTATTAAAAATACAATTTTGGTGCTGCAAAACCTTATCACATAAGGAAAAATGACTGCATGTGGATTGATTGGGGGAGCAGCCAGACTGCGGTGTTTAGATTCCAACTGAATCTGGTTGATATCTGGAAGTAACCAAAAATTAACACTCTAGTGTTCATTTAGACCCCATTGCCCTGTTGCTGTGGTTTTCCGTCAATATTTGATTATATGGTAGCCACCAGCCTGTATCATGTCTTTGCTGGTCCTCTGCAGAGAGTCCAAGGGCAGTAATGGGGACCAATTTCCAGCTGCACTTTTCAAACGCAGATTGCACTCCATAGCTCATCTCAAACTGAGAAAATGGTGTCAGCTCCCTCCAGCACAGTTTCATTCCCATTTTGCTTTCCTTCTCTGTCTCTGCAGCCGTGGAGTCGCTGCATTCCTTGAATGACCAGATCTCCCACTTTATTGTCAACAAGTCAAAAACACTGGATGAAGATGAAGGTGCCTTTTTGCCCAGCGAGAAGGAATCTCTGAAAAATGCCATGATGCTGATGAGACACCTCCTAATGGATGCACAGGTAGGAAATCAATAAACGCCCATCTGTTAGGACACGAGGAAGGCACATTTCACAGATCTGGAGGCATTTTTACAGGCAGTTTTAACAGTGGAAAACATTAGTCCCAAACACTTGTTTAAAACCGACTTTGGCTTCTGAAATCCACAGCTGAGGGGAGGACATCTCGGTGCGTGGAGCATGCATCTTGTGATAGGGCTGGATCTCAGATTTAGGGATGAAAATGGCTCTGAAGTTTCAGGAGAAAATGGAGCCATATACCCGTTGATGGGAATCCAGCGTCAGCACTAGCAAAAGAAAACCATTTTGCCATGAAGCATCTGTGCTGAATGCCAGTTTTAGAAGTGCCAGACACATAACTGGGCTGTTGGTTTAACCATGATCTAAAATGCCAGTTAAAAGCCATGAAACGACACGCAGATGTTTCTTTGTGCCTTTGCTGCTTCGACATAAAATCCCTCACTCTGTAGTTTTACTGTCTTACAGCGTGCTTCCTTCAGCCAATAAAAAATCCCTTTGAAATATTCAGTAAATTTAGTTTTTTATATTCCCTTTTGGTCTTTATTTTTAAAGCCTGGATGGAAAACGGCAGCTTGTATTGGAGGGTTGTTTTGGAAAACAGAGTGGTTTCCTATCCCTTCTCCTCCTGTAAGCCCTAAAAATCATAGAAATCTGGCCAAGAAGTTCTGAGACTGTCCCAAGCACTTCAAAGCTCTCCAGGGGTGGGGATCCCACAGCTCCTGCTCCATGCTTTGACCTCTCTCACAAGAGGATGTTTTGTTTTTTGGAACATCTTATTGGTATTTCCCGTATTGCAGCTCGTGCCCATCGCCTCTTGTCAGCAGCCTAATGAGAAAATAAAAGAGGAGGAAATTATTCCTTTAAGGATTAGCAAAATAATCTCATTCAGGGCTTTCCCTGATCACTATCCCGGGCTAAGCCGTGTTGCCATTGCAATACCGATGTTGGTCGGTGCCGATAGTATTACTGCAATTACCCAGCCCTCCGTTAACCAACTGGCCCCAGGCCCCAGGTCCCTGTGACTTGCTGCCAGCATTTTACAAGTGCCTAAAGGGAGAAAGTAAACAGAGAAAGCTACACATTTCCATATTTTATTCCCATGTTCTCCCATGGGGAGTATGGTGGTTATCTTATCTGCTTCTCTCACTTTCAAAGCCTTTGGTCCTAATTACTTTGGCTAGTGAGGATTTTGTTACATGTGAGAAATGGCCTGGGAATCCCTGGTATTAGTGACATGTGTATTTTAATGTTGGATATTTTTGCACAGGGAGTCAGTCCAGGCTGAGAGGCCGTGGAGTGCACAGTGAGCCAACCATTACAGCTGTGCTCAGGATTTCTTTTCCGTGACTATGGTGTTCATGTCACTTCCGTACATCTTCAGCCAAGTCATTTCCATTTACCCCAAACCAATGGGTGGGATGCTGCTGCAGTGTCACGGAGCGCACAAAGTGTTAGATTGTGCATTTGGATTTGCTCCGGTAGCCTGTGCTGCAGGTGGGAATACCTCTGGGGAGTCAGGCGTGAGAGTAGGCAGATGCTTACAGACACCTGCATGTTGCAGATAAAATAAATATGGGGCAAAAAAGTACCTATTGATAATCCCCTTATGCAGGAATTCTTTTTTTAGCACCTGAGAATTGCTTTACTACTTATCAGTTGTCCTGAATGCATATTAAGCACCGCCTGTGATAGAGTGACTGATTAAGGAAATGCTAATAACAATGGGGAAATGTCAAGTGCTCCTGCATCCTCCTGATGTGCCTGGATCTCTTCCCAGAAAGGACAGGACAGTTTTTTGTCTGGGGTATTGGAAGCGTGACAAGGTGGGAAGTGGTAGTGATGAGGAAAAGGATGGAACTAAACAGGTCACAATATCAAATAAAAAAAAAAAAACAATAAAATAAATTCTCTGAGGAATGAAAGAAACATGAGGCTGGCAGCAAGGTACCTAAACAGGAATATCGCTGCCAGTGTGTGCATATAAAGTACGCACTAACTCTGACTGCAGAGTGCCCTATGGCTCTAATTACACAGGAGGAAAAAATATCACCAATGCAATTATTTTTCTTTCCTTACCTGATCTCATTTCTTCCCAGCTAGTGGTTTTTATGGGAAGACGGAGCCCTGCAGCTCTAAACAAGATTGATTGTGCAAGGCTCTGTACAAAGATAAGCTGAAATCTAGTACTTGGCGCTTTTACTCCCTTTCCTCCTCTCTTGGCGTGGACCTGATTTTGACTGGCAGATAATTTGAGGAGAGACCATCCAACTTGAATTTTTGGGTAGAAATTAGCTGGACTGCTAACCCACCAGAAATGACTGATCAGAGGGGATGGTTAATGGGCATTTGTCACTTCTCTGATGCTATTAATCTGCTTTCAAACACAGCCCACGGGGATGACCATCTCATGCCTGCTGCCTTTCTGGTGCGGGGAGAAATTATACAAATTTTAGCAACTCTGCCTGGACACCAGCAGGCCAGGAGATATGGCTGAAGCAAAGGCTTCGGATCCACCATAGATCTAACTTTGAACTTGAGTCATTTTTTTGGCTTAAGATGAATCACAAAACTGATCAAAAGTAGTTTTCCACTTTGGAAAATGCTGTGAACGTTTTCAGACCAGGCTGCTCTGGGGACCGTGTGCGTCTGGCTGTGAAGATGCAGGTCCCCGCTCTCAGCAGTGTACCACTGAGAGGAGAAAATAACAAGGATGCTTATCAGCGTGGAGAAGAGGAACCACAGCACGGAGGCATTGGGGAGTTTGTTCAGGGTTTCACAGCCGTATTTTCTTATAGCCAGAATTTGGACTCCATGCTCCTGAGTGTCAGCCCAGTCCCTTCATTAGACCATATTTATTTTTCCCTTGGCTTCTTGGAAGAACCTCTTTCTCCCATCTGTTTTGTCAATTTACTCTACCTTTCACTGATTTTCGTGCCTCGGTTTTTGCAGTACTGGTGTACGAGCAACTGTGACGGTAGTGACTATGGCTTTATAGAAGAAATTTGCTGTGCTGGAGGTCGCTTGTTGGTAAACACAGAATAGGGAAAAAGCTGTTGAATGGGGGGAAAAAAAAATCATGTCTTCTCCCATATGTGATAGGGCTTTCTCCATGGACAACATTACCTTGCATGTTTCGCTCTCCTCCTGCCTACAGAAATGTCACTGATGTCAACTGAAGTAGCATTGGCAGGATGAGTGTGAGCATGGTGCCAGGAGCTGCAGCGTGGCCTGGCCGAGAGGTACACTGGCCCCGTCGACGGCATTAAACTGCACGTGGGGATAGGTAATAAGCTATGTGGAGTCTCTCAGCAATAGGCTGTCAGCTCAAATTCTGCCCAGGGAAGACAGTGATTTAATAAAAGCCGTTACAATCTGCAGGGATCTCTTGACCCCGGTGGTCTCCATCCATTACGCACCCTGGATAGGATTTCCTCATCATGAAAATACCCTGTTGGAGGGATCGCTCGCTGACCCGCACGCTCGCTGCCGGGCTGGCGGAGCTCTGGAAAGGGAACCTCACCCTCCCTCTGAGTGAGGGCTGGAGCTTTGCATCCAGATTGCTCATTTCTCATCTTTGTTTCAGGTTTGCGGCAGCTTCCTGAAGTCAGTCTGGAGGTATAAAGGCATCACGTTCCCCTAAACAGCGCTTAGCAAGTCATCATCTGCATAGCGGAGCTGAAAGGGGGGAGAAATCCGAGAGGAAATTGAAATAGTGTTATATGAACTAAAAGGTGTACTTAGATAATGCGGGTGCATAAAAGCAGACGGGAAGAAAAGGTGCATTTATTCTATATGACATGTTCCATCCTCCACATAGTACAGGAATGAATAAACTATTTCATTTCTGCCAGACAGCCCCGTGCAAGACACTATCGCAGGGATACGGCAGCCTATGATAGATTGTCATTGTTGTCAATCATTTCTGACAGTCCTATTATGCTTGGAAAGGATGTTTGCTCTGTGCGCGTTGTTTTATAATCCTCAGAGGTGGAATTTTATAGCCTTAGCAGTGTTTTTTCCTCAGACATTTCCCTAAGCAGGATTTATTGCTTCTGAGACACACGTGACGTGAATCCATTATACCTTCAAACTTTAAATCTTCCCTCAGCTTTGCCTAAATTACTTTTTGTTTTGTTTTGTTTTGTTTGACTTGACTTTCTGTTTCTAATTGCTATTGTGAGAGACTTAACTGGCGTGGAGCAGAAGGTGCAGAACATCTAAGGGCTGAGTCATATGCATCGCTCTAATCTAGCAGTTTGCCGAAGCAATTTATCTAATGAATTGCAAAGGTGCACCCAGGCACCGGCATCAGCCTCAGACATAGGGCAATATTCTTTCTTCTATGAAAGAACACAGGTAATTTTTCTGGATGCCTGACTTTAAAAGCCAAGCTTTCAGGAAGTTCAGTACATTTAGTTACTTGCATAAAGTGTTTAATTGGCTTCAAGTGGATTTTAAGTTCTTTGGGAGAAATACCATTGTTGCATTTGGTTCCTTTCTCAACAGTGTTGTGATTATCGTCGGGGCCCTCTTAGGTGTTGTTATAGAAGGAATGAATAGACATAGAGACAGTCTTTGGGCTTGGACTGGACTTTTCAGATGCAATCATACCACAAACGATGACTTAAGAACAAGATTAGCTTAGTAACCTTGTGGGGCACCTGGCTTAAATTTAATTGGATTTCAATTGTTGGCTAGACGTGAGAGCGTGAGGATGTCAAGATACTCAATTCCTTCTCTGCAGAGGGGTTCATTTCTTAGATAAAGACATCTAACAAACCTGTTGGTACTTCTAGCCTAAGTTGTTAACAAAACAGTATGGTTGTTACCCAGAAATCTCAGGGGGAAAGAACCCTTTCATTTACTCTTAGAAAGTTTTTTCTTTAAAATCTGGTGTTCTAGCACTTTCAATGAAACGGCTCCAGCTCTCATTAACTAGTGGGACAAACCTTTAGCAAGTATTTACCAAGACAGGTCTGTAGAAACTGCTGGAAGTTGATGCCGGTTTGGGTAGAGGATTTTGCCCTGTTTTTATTTGGAAAACAGTCTAGCATTTGAGTTGTCACCACCATAAGCCCTTTAACATTGGGATCCTGTAAATAAATCATTTAAGGTGAGAGTCATTCAGTTTTTGAAAAAAGGAAAAACCTATTTGGTGTGACTTAGCCATTCAGCATCCCACTAGCTCTTTATCATTGTTTTTATATTAGCCTCCATTCCTTTTCTCCCCCAGAAAAAAATAAAAGTTTCTTGAGCTCTTTTACATTATAATCTTTTCTTCAGTAGTCTCTGTTGTCTTTCCAAGGCAGGCTGTTACTGAGATGGCTGTGATAATAGCTGCAGAACTAGTAGCAGAGCAGTGCTATTTCATCAACTGACCTTTAAAAATAATTTTTATTCTCTACAGAGGTCTGTTGTACAAAACCAACTATGTTGTTGCAATATTTTGCTTGCTAGTTAAACACTTTCCACTATCTGCTTTTCAGACTTTTAGCAGACCAAGCTTCAGGAGCAAAACCCCAGGACATTTATTTTCACGCGAGTGGGTCGTATTAGTATCAACGGGAAGAAAATGAAAGGGAGGATTTGCTCTTTGTTTCAATAAATTTAGGTTATTTGAGTTGTGAAAGCATCCTCACCACACTGACGTGTTTTGGAGGATGCAGAAATAGATACGATGTTAATTCTCTGTTATGGAATATTATCAAAAAGCAATTGTAAATTGGCATTCATGTATGGCAGCACTCACATTTCGTAAGCTGGTTTGGCTTGGAAAAAAGCTTCAGTTAAAATCAGGATGTATTCAGGGGAAAACCTGAAAACCAAACTTGGTGCTCTGTGTGTTGTATTTTTTTACACCAATCTTGCCATCCCATTTCCATAAGAAGAAATCTTCTTCGCCACTTCTGAGCCAACAGCACATCTTCTAATGATCCCTCTAGGTCTAGTCTGAAAGGCAGCACAAAAGACTCTCACTTCTGTTCAAGGAGCAGAAGATAACACGCAGAACCTAGCATGCTTCATCAAGGACCGTGTTGTGTCTAATGACATCATTAGCATGTGTTAGATGAGCCTGGATTGCAGCGCCTGTCCCTAAACATGTACCCGACAACCCGCTGCCTCTCTTCACGGTTGGGGAGAGGAAAAATGGATTTGTGGACTGCCTCTACTAGTTGAATTTATTTGGAGAATGATGTGTTGTATAATGAGGGGAGATCAAAGATACCCTTAAAATAGGTGTGCTGTAACGTGCATGCTGCTGTCTTTACCAGCACTGCTCTGTGCATCATTAGTCACCCACAAACGGTGGGGCTTGGTAGGAGCTGTGATCCTCTTGAACGTCATACCTTGGGCTCACTGATTAGTCATCACCTCATTTTAGCCACCTGTAATTTATTGATTCATACAGGGGGGTGGGTGTGTGGGGCGGGCAGAATTTAGGCTGACATTCTCTGTCCTTCATTTTTAGTGTAAGGGAGAGACTTTCTGAAATGTGTGATGCTATTTACTTAGTATTGAGTTAAGTGACAGAGAAAATTTCCTTCCTGCATATAAATGGAGGAAAAGATGGGGCTTGCGCAACCTCTGACGCACGACTGAAGAGGCCAAAAGCCCTGTATTGTTCAAACCGATCTATCTCAGGTGTCTACTGCCAGTGAAGGAAAAGCTAATCCAGATTTAAAGATAATTTTTCTCTGAGTATTTAAATTTAATTTATTTCCAGAAATTTAAATCTGGAAAACTAGCCTTGCAACAAATCCATGTTGACCTGCTATTTTGGACAAGATGACCATGGCTGGTTCAGAGTCTTTAGCTTGCTCTAATTCCAACCCTTGACCCATCCATCCTTCGTCCCACACCGGAGTGGCCCCATGGCACCAACGGGACTCTCAGTGTTTGGCTGGCACAGCAGGAGCGGGTTTGTCCCGCATTTTCCTCTGTTTGACACCAACATGTGTGATCAGCCCTGGTGCTTGGTGCTGAGTAAGAATAGTTGTCACTGTACATTCTTCAGTGTTATTGCTTGGCAGGGTTGTCATCTGAGGGTCACCATGGTCATTTAGCTACAGCTGTATCCTGGCCAGCCTCCACTCCTGTCCTCCCCTGGGACTGGAAAGAAAAAGACATCTCGAATGTGTTAAATCCTTATCCGTACAAAACATGACTGTCTGCATCATGAAGAGAATCTAAATTCAGCTGGTTCCTCACGCGCGGACGCTTGCTGCTGCTGGGGCTCCTGCCATCCCTCCATCGCGGTGCTGTGTCTCAATTTGCTCCTTGCCGGCGCGGTGCGGTGGGTGTTGCAGTTCTCAGTGTGCTCTGCTCTGTTGCTGCAGAGCTGTGCTGGGGGCAGTGGAAAAAAGCAATTTCCAAGGTAGGGAGGAGACAGTCACTGTAATGCAGGGCTGAGTGTTGGGAGGAGGGGGCAAGGTCAGCTTAAATGGTCTGATTCTGGAAATGAAGGAGGACTTGGGAGGGGATAGAAAACTGTCATGGTGGGGGACAAACCTGAGCTGGGACGATGCAAAGGATGGATTCTCTTGCCTAGCATCGCTGCAACAAAATATTTATTTTGCTAAGTAAGGGTACTGAAAAACAACATTACATTTGTGGATGAGCAGCTCAACATGAGCCGGCAATGTGCACTGGCAGCCCAGAAAGCCAACCACATCCTGGGCTGTATCCCAAGCAGCATGACCGGCAGGGCGAGGGAGGGGGATTCTGCCCCTCTACTTGTCTCTCATGAGACCCCACCTGGAATAATGTGTCCAGCTCTGGAGCCCCCAACATAAGAACGACATGGACCTGTTGGAGCGGGGGCCAGAGGCGGCCATGAAGATGATCAGAGGGCTGGAGCATCTCTGCTGTGAGGACAGGCTGAGAGAGTTGGGGTTGTTCAGCCTGGAGAAGAGAAGGCTCCGGGGAGACCTTAGAGCCCCTTCCAGTATCTGAAAGGGGCCTACAAGAAATCTGGAGAGGAACTTTTTACAAAGGCATGTAGTGATAGGACAAGGGGTAATGGCTTCAAACTGGAAGAGGGGAGATTTAGATTAGATCTCAGAAAGAAATTTTTCACTCTGAGGGTGGTGAAACAGTGGCCCAGGTTGCCCAGAGAAGCTGTGGCTGCCCCATCCCTGGAAGTGTTCAAGGCCAGGTTGGATGGGGCTCTGAGCAACCTGGTCTAGTGGGAGGTGTCCCTGCCCATGGCAGGGGGCTTGGAACAAGATGATCTTTAAGGTTCCTTCCAACCTAAACCATTCTACGATTCTATGATTTGCCACCACCCAAGTGTTGTGAGGCTGGAGCTGATGATAATGCATTGGGTACAAGATGGTTCAGCACAGAAATATTGGGTTGCTTCTGGTTTCATTCTCCCTCTTTCTTATATTGCTCCCCTTTGGTACTGGAAAACGTTCATTATTATGAGTTAGGTTTGGTATTGCTGGGTTGAAAGCTTAGAAATGCTTTCAATATTTGCAGCCGTGCAAGAGTAGAAGACTCTCACCACTTGTACGAACAGGAGAGTGTAGCCTCATTTTTAAAGGGTGCAGGAGTGAGATTCTCAACAGGTCTGTTGTTTATTTAATTGCTTATAAATTAGTATTGACTATTATGTTTTCATTATGGCATGGAGGCCAGCAAGAGAGAATGGTCGTGCCAGAGGAGAGGTCAAAGTTGGGTGTTGTGTAGCAGCAGCTCAGCCCTGTGCTTCTGAGAGGGAGAAATACATATATCTGTGTGTATACACAAAGGGGCATAGCACTTGAGAAAACAAGATAGATATCTATCTTTAAGTCAGAGGGGAACCAAGGCTGATTAAAAGAGAAAATGCACAAAGAAGCCGAGATCTCTGCAGGCAGATCTCTGCAGGTAGTAGATATTGCAAATCGAGCTCATACACAGATAATTCCAAAATTCCAATTTCTCCTTCACTCCCAAAATGCCCTTGCCCCTCTGAGCAGGTGGTCCAGGACAAAGCGTTTCAAATGCAGAGTCCTGTTGAATGCCGAAGAAAAGAAGATGACAATTTTGTCTCACTTAAAACATGATGTATATTCATGAGTGGGGGGTGTGTGTGTAAAAGCTCTGCAAGCTTTAATTAGAGTTCATGAGAGATAAACGAAAAGTATCTTCACAAATGTAGAAGAAGCAATTAGGGGAGACCAGAGTGTATCTGTTATCACAGCAGTTTATCAGCAATGCAGATTTTCGGTTAATAAGAAAAGAAAACCCCAATTGTGCAGCAAAGAAATGAAACAGAAAATCCCGGTTAGCTTCACTCTGCGCTCGGGAAGCGTTTTCTGCACGAGTCGAGGACATGAAGACTCAAGAAAACGTATTTTATTCCCTTCAAATGCTCAATATGTTTTCTTCTGCCTGGAGAGTCTCTTGCTCCATTTCTAGTTAACAAACAAGCAAAAAAAACCCCTTGCTAAGCCCCCAAAGCAAGCTGCATCTGTACTGTGCCACCGTAACAAGCCACCGGGAAGCCCGAGAGCTCCATCACGAAGCAATTACTCCTCCTGAGTCGGCTGCAAACTTTCCCCCCCCAACCTGTAAGCTCAGGGGTCATCAAAGTTGAGCCCAGCTAGGAGGTGCGAGCCAGCCAAGCTTTACATTTGTATTTTTGTCTCGGGAAGACTAATAAATATTTAATGGCTCTGTGAGGTAGAGCGGGCATTTGCATTCTTTCCTCATGTATCAACAGTTGCTTTAAGGGCTTGCTTGATAAAAATTAAGCTATTTCTCCGAATTCCTGCCTCAGATGCTGGATAGGGGGCTGATTTTGCAAGCAAAAGCTGTCTTGTTTTTGGAAGCAAATTCTAGTGGAAGAGCTGGTTTTTGAAAGGGAATGCTGGTCTGCTGTTCTTGCTGAAAAGAGGCAAAAATATTCAAAACAGCCATGCGAGTTAACCCTGGCAGTGGATCTTGTCCAGATGTTGTAATCCTTTATACTTTAACTCCTTCCAGGCCGTAGGCTAAGCTCTTTTCCAATGAAAGCATTCATGTTAAATATGCTTTGTCTGATTTCATTTGCACAGGGCTTTGGCAAACTCTGTAGATTTTCTCTGGACTCAAATTTTCCGAGCAAGGAGATGGATTCACTGGTTGCAAGACCCCGTCATCACTTAAGATCTGCTCTCCCTATTGGGGAAAGGTGCCTTTTATCTGTTGTGTAAATTTAAGGATGTAATTTAATTCCCATCTTCCTCATTTGTCTGTGAGTTGGGATTAATATTTGCCTACTTCACAGTGATCGTGTGAGGCTCTTCATTAATTAATGTGTAAAAGCTTTGAGATCCTTAGGATGAAAATTACTTTAAAAGATGCTGTTAATAATAAATATCAAGTAATGCACCTTGGTACCTCTTAGCAATAATTGGTGCTATCATTTCTGCCCAATTCTTCCATGAATTAAAAGGCTTTGAGTGGGACTGGAACCACGAATGGGATTGGGACCAATTAACATGTAATCGCATGTCAGTTTTTATATCCTTTACTCTCCTGTCATGGGGCTCTCGGGAAAATCTCCATGGATTTTAATGGTGCAATGTCAGAATTCAGCCCCAGACATGTTTGTGTGATAATTGCCCGATAGCCTGCGTTCTTCTGGTAACTTGGTTGCTTAGTGATTAAGCTCAAAGCAAAACTATGCTAGTTTAATATTAACGTAAATGGAATTAGCCACTCTTTCTGCAAGTTAAATGTTACACAAAAGCTTTCATTATAAGGAAATCAAGTTTTTTTTTTCTTTTGATATTTGAATTTAATTAACTATTTTGTTGAAATGCTGGTATTTTTTGACCTGCTCTTTGCACTTAACCTCCACTCCAGTGCGTGGAGGCTGGCTCTTACGGCAAATCCAATAATTTGCTTCTCGGTCACCCAGCTCAAACTTTTAATAGGTTTCAAGCATACAGCACTTACTCCCCTAAATGTGGAGGCTCTGAACATGTTTCCCATGTAAACAAAGAGCTCACATGAAGAAATTACCTGATCTTTCAAAAACATCAACATTATTTCTATGGAAGGGGAAATCACCGAACCCTGCAATGACAGGCGGGATGGAGCCAGGAGAAAGGGCCCATGTGAATTAAGACCATGCAAATCAACGCAGAAGAAAGTCGGTGCCCAGTCAGGTGCAAACTTACAGCAAAGCATTTCCCCTTTATCAGCAGCCCTGGCAGCCCCTCTTATTCACTGCCGAGTATGAATTGTGCCGCATGAAGCGCACTGTGAACATGACTGGTGCCACATGGGGGAGATGTTGAAGAAGAGCTGGATCGCTCTACTCCTGCACACCGACTTGCCAGGACGGAGCAGCCCGAGGTGTTTAGGAACCTAATTCCTCTGAATTTTGCCCCCAGATCATAAGCATTTAAATATCCCGTACCCAAGGGTTCTGCAGCAAGCCATCTGAAAAATTACCCCTCTTGGCATGGGAGCGCATGCAACATCTTCCAGTTGCTGAAGGTGCTTGCGTAAGCAAGACCACGAAGAGATCAAGCAAGGTAAAACAGCGAGTGATGCAGTCCGAGTGCTGATTCCCTTCATGCGGAGGCAGTGCCGTGTTTTAGCATCGCTGCATCACTGCTGGCACTCCTGTCTGGCAAGCGGTGGCTCGGCAGGGAGGGTTTGGAGGAGCAAAAGGAGGCTGGCTGGCGTGCGGAGCAGTTAGCAGGGGTTCTTGCTGCGGTTTCCTAATATGCAAAAAGTAACAGTAGGCCCATACAAGTGGCTTGTGATTTACTCGGGCCCACCGGCCATCTTTCTTGTTTCTTCTTAAATAATGCTTTTCACGCTGCCAGTGAATTAGTGGTTAATGCTTATTTATGCATGAGAAATCTCCATAGAAATGGCTTTAGGGAAAGAGAATATATGTACTATGCAAAAGCCAAAAAAAGTAAGGTTTTCTTTTTGAAATGCCTTTCCAATCTCCATTCTTTTCTGCAGTGGTTTAAAAAGACGTTTCCTCTAGGACTCTGATATATTTAATAATATTCTAGCAACTAGGTTAACAGGTAGAAGCAAGTATGTTTGTAAAGGGGGTGAGCTGTGAACACAGAGGTGGGTAGTCTGGGGGAAGTCAAGATATCCTAATTTTCCAGCTTAAAAAAAAAACAAACCAAAAAACTACAAATACACAGTGCATCCCCCGAAAGCAAGTGAGTGCTGCCCCCTTTGAAAATGTGCTTCAGCTGACTTTTTTGGGGGGCTTTGGCTCCTCTTTCAAGCACGACCTTCCTTTTCTGGCTGCAGACTGCCAGAGGCTGAGAGAACATAGCGACTTTTTTCTCTTAGTCTTTCTACATAAAGGAATTCAAAATCACTGCATGATGTGTGCCCCAATTAATATTCCCCAATTGTTTCTGTTTCCCTTCCAAATGATGTCAGTCTCCATTATTTTTGGCATAAGGGTAGTAAGAGCAATGTCTGTTTTTCTCAAATACTTTATCTCTCATTTTTGTGTTCTTAACAATCTTCACTCATCTCAGGATTTTTTTTTATCCATCTGGTTTTGTCTTACATTGCAAAAGACCTAAAATAAAATAATGAAAACTGTCTTAATCTATTACTACTCAGTTTGCACATTATTAATAATGAAGGCAGTGTAGTTAGGCTGCAGAATGCACAGTGAAAACAACATTAAGATGTCCTTAACTAACATCTGTGGCTGATGCTTGTCTTATATTGGCAAAAGCCACCAAGATTTTACACGAAAACAGTATTTGTGTCTGACATTGCTTTTACGGAATACAGCGGCTTCATTTTTTACCAGCCACCCGTTAAAAGAAAGCATGAAATCCATAGCCTCTGCTGCAATGAATGCTCAGCTCTATTTCAGTTGCGTTTAAGGTGCAGATCCTGGTCCTGGCGTCGTTGTTGCTTTGCTGGAAACTTTTTCCTCCTGCGCCCTTCGTCATTGAGCTGATGGCATGCGGTGGGCAGAAACTCCTCTCCAAGAGGCGCGTCTTCTCGCCTACTGCCTGCAGTCCCCTCTCCCGTGGCAAACCCCGGTGATCCTCATCCTTGTGCATCTAATTTGGCTGCCTGCAAGGAGGCCAGCAAGCAGCAAGGTGCTTCTCCCTTCTTCCATCGCATAAGCCGGTGGTTTGATCCTCTGTCCGTGCTGTTCTGAGGAGTGACCTGTGACACATCAGACCTCTTGAACCAGGGGCATCAAAGGTGTCTCCGCTTCGACTTGTTCCCAAGACGTTGGCAGGAGATCTCACCGTTAATGCTCACCTAGTGGTGCAAGGACATCACTACCGCAGAGCTAGCCGTGTCCGGCATGCCCCATCCCTCCCTCTTCGATGGCTTGGAGCAGCTGGCAGGGGACCGAAAAGGGACCTTTTGAAGAAGAGGGATCAAAACGGGACCTTTTGAAGAAGAGGGACGTTTCCCAGCGCAGGTGTGGCAGCTTTGCAAGGGCTGCTATTCCACAGCAAACTGTCTCAGAGTCGTTCTGAAGTATTTCAGGTGAAATTCTTCAAATGTAGGCCAAACTTGGGCCAAATTTTCAAAATGTGACTTCTTTGAGTTTTCACAATATAATTCGTTTAGCACGCAAAGTTGCATTTACACAAATGGCATCCGGCCCGAAATGGGAGCTGAAGTGGTACTCGGAGATCCTTCCTGTGTGGTTAAAAATATAAAGGAAGCCATTCCCGTGATTACAGACTTCTTAAAAAAAACCCTATGAATAATGCACTTGAGTGTCTGTTAAAAGGCTGCGGGAGTGACGCTGTCACTCTCATGAATGCATGGAACTGAAGGCGTAATTACAATTTTTCCACGTGGCCAGTTGCCACTTCCACAGCTGTGACACTGCCGGGGTGAGGGGGACCAGAGGCTCTTCCAGCCCCGGGCTCTCTGCTGCCTGCGCCGGGCTTGTGAGACCCCTTCCTTGGTTAATCCTACAAGGGAAAAGGTTAGCTGGAAAATGCTACTGGCACCTTCTTCCCTTGATTCCCTGACTTGGCGAAGGGGTACTAGATCAAAATAAGTATTGATCTGTAGGCATTTACTTCTACTGGGGTTTTTACTGGGTTCCTTCTCTACTACGCTGACATCTTGTTAGAGCTGGTGCAGTGAAAGAAGCCAAATTCTTCCTGGTTTCTTGGCGTAAAATTGGAAATAAAGGGAAAGCTTCAAAGCTGCTCCTTGCAATTGTTTGACATCGTCCTCGCAGCCAAGCCATGGCCCTGCTCCTCTCCCAGTCCCTCATGGACGGCTCCTTGCCAAACTATCCAAATGCTTCATTGCCTCTTGTACGGACTTGGGAGGAGAATTAAGCTGTTACTACCCAAAACACAGGTCGCAAAACTGCCTAGTGCAGTAAAAACAAGTGCAGTTTGGTAGCAGGGGCTTCATGTGTGTGCACATCTGAAATGAAAACTGAATAAGGGCTGTTTAAAGGGTTTTTAAAATAGTGTTTATAGTGAAAAGTTGCATAGAATAAATACGTGCTCCCCACTCATCTCATTAATGTAACCCTCTCTGTCAAATCCAAAATTATTAGCAGCCCCGAGTCTTCCTGCTGCACTTACGTTACTCATATGATCAGTGATGACTCTGCAGAAACAAGAAAATACACCAGTCCTGCAGCTGTATTAATGTATCAGCTCCACTGGAAACAGGGGAAAATGCAATGTTTGCAAAAGGGGGCTGGGGAATTGATAGTGCAAGGGATTTTATTGTGGCACATTTGAGAGCAGGGTACACAATGGAGAGTGAATAAAGACCTTATAAAAATACTTGGCAGCAACTCCTCTAAATCTTTCAAGGTATGAGTTTCTTATTTTAGTTGATTTACTGGTCTGACAAAGAAGCAATCATCGTTAATCAAAATAACTCACTCCTACTCTGTGTATGAAAGCTGAAGTTAGATGAAGGTCATGGAAAAGAGATGATAAACTAGCCTGGGTTGTTTAGTGGTTGGAGTTTATTAGCAAGCCCATTCTAGAGGGGGAACAGATTTCTGCAGATTATTTTTAAAATGGATTTTTTAAAAAAGTAAAGTTTGTATCTACAGCAGGTTCACAGATGTGATGTTCTTAAGTATGCATGAAGGGATGATTTCCTGCCTGCTTTTAGTAGCAAGAGGTACTGTATGGAAAAGCATTTGGTATTCTCCTGGAGGCAGGGAGGGAAGTAAAGATTTGGATAAGATATGCAGGAGATGCGAAGCGATACGGGTCTGTGGGTGCCAAACCACATTTTATGAGTAAGCTTCAGGAGACACTGACACTTCTGAGAAATTTCTCTCTTGTGCATAATTGAGATTTCTATCTTGTGCCTAAGTCCATTTCTATATAGGTGTTTTGCTTGTCTTTTGGTGGTGCAATGTCTCGTTGCCACGTTCCTCGCCCTAGCCCATATAGCGTCCCACCAAGAAGGACATTGGTAGACACCTTATTCAGCAGTTTGCTGATGGCTGAGTCCCAAATAAGGCAAAGCTGAATGGGCAGAAGCCCAAGAAACCTTCAAAATGCTAATGGCTCTTAACAACTTCCATGTTTTGCCTTGAAACTCACTTCTATGGCTAAAATGTTATCTGTACTCTGTCTAGAGGTAAGAGAGTGATATCTAAATTCAACCAAAAGAAATTGCCCGAAACAGTGAGGACTGCCAGTGCCTGTAGACAATATCAATTAGCATTTTGGTGCCAGAATTATCAGTAGCTCTTTTGCCACTAGCATTTATTGTAAAGAAACTAAGCTGGAAACTGTGTATTTCACTTGGATAACATAATGCGTGACCTTAGCAACGATGGAGGGACACCAGCTCCCTCAGAAATTTTATTTAAAACCAAACGTTTTGCAGTTGAGGTTTATTTCGTATTCCCTGTTCTTCTTGTCCCCTGGACACATCCAATGAGTCCATATCTTTAAACTTAAAAGCTTCCATGAGGTATTTGAAGTTTCTAGAGAATACGCTTATGCATTTTTTGTTTGCATAATCAGTGACACAAACACTCCTGGAAAGCGAACAGAAGATCAGCTCCCAAATACTGGGGACCAGTCCGATATTATGAAAGCTGTAGTTACAATATAAATAACGTACACCTATGTCAGCTCATGAATTAAATTATATTTCCAAGAGATCTCTTGCGGCAGCCTACTAAAAGAATATATTATGCGCTCAGAGGCAGTGTTCGCCTGATACAATGAAAAGGGGATAATTAAAGGCTTCTCAAATCCCAAATGTGCCAGCAGCTGCAGGTCCATTTGGGAAGCAGCTCTGGGACCCACATGTGTCCCTCCTGCGAGGATGGAAACCCATTACGTGACACTTGTGGAGAATAAACCTGGAGGGGGAAGAGCTTCTCTGCCCAGGATAAATATGTAGAAGTAATCCACTGAGAATCATGCAAAAAAAGTGGTAGCAGGTGGCAGCACTTCTTTTCACCCTACAGAATACATATTTAGAGGCAAAATGCAGAGGAGGAGCCAATTAGTGGGATTATTGAGCTTCAAGAGGCAGGTGCTTGCATTCCAGCTAGGAAACTGCTGCTTCCTATTAGACGAAATGCAGGTGCTTTACATACAACAGGGGGTTTGGCCGCAAAGTTTGGTTAATTACAGAAGCAGAGGATAAAAAGAGGTAAGACTCAATGGTAGCTTGTTTCTCAATGAACAAAGGACCCATAAGGCAGCACTAAAACTCAATAAAACCTGAATTTTCAGAGTTGAGCAATTATGTATGTTCATTGTGGAAGTCATAAAGAGAAGGTGATATGTCCTACGTGGTCTTTTGAATGGTGAGGAATAGGGAGACGGTGATAACTTGCGTCTGTATGATATTGCTTTGGGATATAAGGAATAAAATGGCATAAAGGTGTTGGCTTTGAACAGAATAATGGAACTAGGGCCGTACATTCCTACTTAAAATATAGGAAAATGAACAGCTGAGAGCAAACCTATGGGTTAGCACCAGAGAAGAGGCTAAAATAGAAATCTTTTTGCTCGTCTGGATGTAGCTCTCACTCGTTGTGAGCCGTGTATGTCTTTTCCTGGCTGCGGAACAGATGGGCTCAATCGGCGGAGTACTGGGAGCGAGAGACCCAGCCAGCACTGGGAGGGCACGGTGCCCAGCTCCTGCAGGAAGACCAGATTTTGCAGGATTCACCAGCAACCTGTCCTGGATAGTAAAGGAGGGACCTTCCTAGAGCTACAGAGCAATGATTAGTTTGTCTTAGTCACAATTTAGAGCCTTGAGGTCTTTGCTGCAGGGAAGAGGTGGAAAAGCAAGCAGGAGCTGTGCCCAGTGCTGTCAGAGTCAAGGGGAAATTTGGGTAAAATTGGGCAAAATAAGGATCCTGTGTACTTGGCTTAGCTCTGGCTGTGTGCACTCTGCAAAGGATGGCAAACCGAGTCAGGGCTGAACAGGACTGGAGCGTGGGTTTCCAATTACTTTGGGATCAATAAAAAATGAAAGAGGGAAATAACTTTGCTGAGGTATATTTTTGGGACGTTCGGGCCATGTTTCTGGTTAGGGAGGTGGCAGTGCTGAGCATTTTGGAGTGTCTCTGCCACCTGAACTGTTTGCTCTCGGCTGCGTGCTGCGTTCACCTGTCAGGTTTGCTGCACCCTGTTTTCTGGTGCGTAAAAGAAAATCCCTTGGTCCTGCAAAGGATGCTCTTCAGCAGGTAACCTTCTTCCAAGGCAGCAAAGCTCTTGAGACCTCATTAATTGCTGCAAGTGTATCAATAGTCTTTTTTTCTTGCCATTTTAAAACATGGTCACTTGTAAGTAAGAAAATGTAGGATTGGTGGTCAAATATGATTGCAATATAGGAATAGCGGTTCCCCGGCATGTCATGGGCTCAAAGCTGAAGTCGATAGTTTTGAAACGGTTATAGTATTTATAAGACACGTGAGATTGAATGGTGACCATATGTAGATATCGTTATTTCTGTAGAAACATTTATTTTAGTAGTATTTACATACAAACATGCAGATATTAAAGACCCAGGTCCCACCTGCTGTTCCAGATGTTAAAGGCTGCCATAGCCAACTCATGGGGAGGGCCGGTTTGTCACGAGCTGTACACAAGCTTGCAAGGAAGAGAGCAGGACTTCTGAAGTGAAGGCCAACCTCGGAAGCTTGGGGTGACCCTCTAAAACAGGTGGGCTCTTGGGCTCGTTATCATCATACAGCCACTCAAGTTATTAAAGGTGAATGGAGTGCGGGCACTGAAAAAACAGCTGCATTTGTCCGGCTCCTTGACTTTCTGCAATTGCTGAACAGCGTTTGTAACCAGGAGTGAAGAGCGAAGTCCCTGAGCAGAAGACTAGGTTGGTAAAAAGCTGCATTAGAAAGAAACCTCCTGGATACATCAAGAACAACAACGGAGGTTTTAAACAAGGCTTTGCTCCGTAGGTGTCACACGAAAGAGGGCAGCCAGAAGGCAGCCTGGTTTCTGGCACAGGCTGCTTGCGAAGCACTTGGTGGTATTACAGCATTCAGCTGCCTCGGGCAAAGGAGGTTAACTGAGAATCCTAGGATAGAAACCTCAGCGTTGTGTTCCTTATAAAAATGAGAGGTCTGAGTAATGCCTTTTTAAACAAACCCCCCAAACAAGGGAACGGCTGGAGGTATTTGTGAATGATCCCGGGCTGAGGAACTGGCTGCAATTTTTTTGTGGGTTTCTGAGACTCCCGCAAGAAACTGAACGGAGAGCTGGATCTGGGATGAAACGGCCCAGAGAGCAGAGTGAGTTGTGAAAGAGCTGTAATTATCTCCTGACAAAGCAATTAAAATTTGACAAGCAAAGGCAGTCTCGGGCAGCAGAATGAAGCTTATGGAAGTGGACAGGGCTCCAAATGTGAGTTTCATAGTGAATCCAAAGTACCGTGGTGGGGGGAAAAGCTCCCGAGGCAGAAACCTGGGTGACATTCAGTGTGAGATCTATACCCCATGGAGCCACGCTTAACTGCCTATGTCTTTCACCAGGGACTTCGTGATTTTCCCTTCTAGGGTCTCCAGTGTTCCAAACTGATTTAGCTAAAGGCTGATCTTTTTTATTTTTATTTCTTTTTTCCTGGTACCCTGGCCTTGCTTGCACTTTGGGACTGGAGAAGAGCAGAAGCCATCATCCTTGAGCACGTTCACCGCCTAGGGTCGAGGGCTTTTGAGCATGTGAAGGTCTGCAGAGAAAGGCTGTGCATGTACTCACTCAGCCAGGTGCGCTGCTGGGTTACTTGAAAGAAATGGCTTCATATAAATTTCATTTCTCTGTGAAGGTGGATATTTGGTCTCTTCAACCGGAATTTTGCCATTTGCTACTATTTTAACTAAGTCTTTGTAAAGAAAAATGGCTCTATTTCGCTCCTGTCTCTCAGATGTGATGAGAACAATATACACCTATGTGCCTGGCTACTTTTTCTTTGTGGCTGAGACCCACCAATCAGATGAGCTATGAAAATAAATAAAAAAAACCCCACAACCGCTTAAGGACTGTCACCAAATCTGACATGGCATTGTGTGTGAGCTCCACGTTTTCTCACATTTGAGAAAACTGGCGCAATAACTTGCAAATCTGGAGGAAATATACATGCAGGTTGACTGCACAAATGAATTTAATCATTTGCACAAAATCTGTTTTACTTCTTCACACTGTAACGACACGGATCTGATTATCTTTCTTTGCTTTAACTGACAAAATGTATCTCATTGGTGTTTGAATAATTAATGCTATAGGATTCGGCTTTGATCCAGCGCCATGCCAGGAAACGCTGTGCTATCCAATCTGCTGCAAAACAGCATTTTCTAGTGCATTATTTTTATTCTAATGCTGGAATATGGAAAGCCCTGCAGTGCATTGGCTAATGTGGCTTCTTCTGTCTCTTCATCACAGCAGTTGGCTCTTTCCTAACCTGTGAGAGCTACAAATCCCATTAGTTTAAAAGCAACATCAGCCTGAGTACCTTCCTGCTTGCAAACTCCAAACTGCGTTTGTCTATTAGATATATCTACAGAGTCTGCTTGTAACTGGGGTGTTTTAAAACCTGCTGGAGCAGCAAAGCCCCACAAGGCGGGAAGTCAGAGGGAGCTCATACCAGCTTTGTGCAGTGGGTTTTGCGATGCAACTTCCCATTCAGGTTGGTGAGTGCTCAGATCTCTGTGGGAAAGCTCATCGTGGCCGCTGCGGTCCTGGCTCTCGGAGGACACATCTGCTCTGGAGTAGACTGGTTTACCTGGGAAAAACCTTGGCAGTCACTTTATTACTTCTCCGAATGATCCACGGACCTGCTAACCAAATAGGAAATCCTTCCCTCGTTTTCCAGAGGCAGGAACATTAATAATGACACCGTGCCCCTCTCGTTATTGCGTGGTGATACAGCAAACAGGGAATGGAATGGGTAATACCAAGTAATAGAATCACAACAATGAAACAGTGTAGTCAATAATATAATCAAACAGATGATTATCCCCTAATAGGGAGTGCGTCCTCTCATTCCTGGTGCAATCTGCAGGAAGGCCACCGGCGGTGCCTGCTGAGCACGCAGCCCCGGAGCCTTTCTGCCAGCGGAGTGGGGCAGGGACTTTTTGGACCCAGCATCTGCCTTTTGCTGTAAATAGATTGAGAAGGGCTTTTTTTTTTTTTTTTTCCTTTTATTATTTTCTATTTTCCTGCAGCTTCCTCTTGCATGCTGCAACTGCCAACGCCCTTCCACTTGGTGTGATGCTTGACCAAATGTGCATTATCTGGTAGGGTGCAGCATCAAAGCAAGAGCTGGGAACACTTTTGACTCTTCATCCCTGCTTTGTTACCATCTTGCAGAGAGGTCTTGGACCAACTGCTTAACCCCTTACCATCTGTTTTTCCATCTGTAAAGCACAGAAAGATTACCATCCTCGGCCGTACGAGTGTTTGCCTTGGGATGAGCAGGGTGATTATTTATACAGCGCTTCGTGGTTGGAAGGGCTTCTCTAATCTTTCACTGCTTTAAAACAACAATGGCAGAAGGGAATGGCTTAAATAACTTGACACATCTGGCCAAATATCAGTAAGCATCAAATTGTGCCAGACCTCTCAAAATGCACGGAGGAGAGTGCTTTAGTGCTGACTAAAAATTTATTGTGTTTTTCTGTTTTTCAGTTCCAAAAAATGCTCGCAGGGTGGAGGGAAGGCAGGTGGGTGAGGTTGTACTCAACAATTCTCAGTACGTTTGCAAAGTCTCCTTTCCATCGAGCAGGTATATTGCTTTGCCTGATAAGCACTGTAGACGGCCTGATTTGACAGGATAAAACGCAGCAAGCGGCAACATTAATCTCCTTGAGTCAACTGAAAATGATGTCTTCCCTGCAGATATCTCGGTCTTTGCTGATCCGGGAGGCTGCTGCCAGGAGCAGAGATGTTTATTTCTAGGGGCTGCCCCTTGGGGTCTCAAAGGCTTCAGTGTGGAGATACAGTTTGGGTACTCCTCGGTATCCCAAATTCCCATGAACTGCTTTAATTGCTTGTCACTGAGCACTTGTGAAAATCACTGCCTCCTTTGCAGCTCTGGTCTTTGGGGATATGGATAAAGAAATAATTGAGCCTGAAGTTCATGGACCTGGTCTCCGTTCCTCTGAGCAGGCAGGAGGAGCTGCGTGGAGGACGGTGGCGTAACACCAATATGAGGAGAGACAGAAATGAGAGAGGGATGAAGGCTTTTGCGAGGCAAACGGTGGTGTATGCCCCTGCAAATCTAAGCCTGGCAGTGTGGGTGATGGATTTGTTGGCACTGGGGCAGCCAAAAATCAAAGGGCTGATTTAATGTTTTCATCATCCCCGCCTCCATTCCCTGTTATTCATCCCACTGGGATCAAAACATGGTGTGCTGTACTGAGCAGAGTTACAGTCCAACTTCTAATCCAAATGTTAAAAAAGCCATAGGACTTCTAATTAGGAAAATAAAGTTTAATTCTGGTAATTAGTCAAAAAGACATACTTGAATTTCCATTTTACTTTTTCTCTTAGACGGCTAAGAGCGATGAACAGCTCGTTCTTGAATAAATGGACATACTTTGCTGTACTTGCTGCATTGTGCTCACAAGATGCTTTCCCTCCTGCTCTGTGTTGGGGATTTGTTGGTTCCTTTTCCACAGTGAGTTTATAGAGAGGGCCCTGGGGCGGGTGGGCTGCGCGTATTGGCAATGTGTCAAAGGGCTTGCTCTGCTCCCAAACTCATAACTGGTAAGCCCGTGAAGGTTGTGGGATTCAGTAAGGAGGCATGGCTTCACCAAAAATGACCTGGGACCAGGTGGGGGAGCCTGCTGTTACCGCCTTATGCAACCCCCAATTAGCAGGATTTCCCTAAGATTATTTTTATGAGCGGGACATATCGGCAGATATCTCCATTTGAGGTTATTTTCAGAGCCTGATCATGAGTGTGTTGAGAGAACTAATGGGCAATGAGAAAAGAGATTATTTGCTGTGTTAAATGACCATCCAAACAGCATCTCTGAAACAAAGAAAGGCGAGGGAGAGGGCAGGCAATGGAGTTTTATTACTGGAAATCCGATGGTTTTTGTAATTCCAGGATAAAAGGAGGAAGCAATTAAGCAAGAAACATAGAGGGACTTTTGGGGAAAAAACCAAAACCCCCAAGAAACCCCCAAAACCCCAAATCAAATTGAGTGTATTTTAAAAGCATGAAGCAGAGCGAAGCTAGTGACGACGTCCCCAGGCCATGCACCTTCAGATGGGAAGAACACTGGGGAGCATTAGTGCTAAAAGCTGATGAGGGTGGTCCAGTAACCCTCAGAGAAAGGGACATAAAAGCAAAGTGCACTTCTGAGTAATTTTTCTGAGCTAAAAATATGGATAAAATAGAGGTAAACTTCTGAACATCATTGTTAATCACCTAAGGAGCTGGACAAGTGCACCCTGTAGGTGAGTGCCTGAGGCAGGGTAAATTGTGAATGCTGATGTCTGGCAAGAAACCAGGAATTTCTACTTGAGCCTTTGCTACCAGTTATAACAGGGGATAATTTCTGAGTGAAAAACACGTTAAAAGTGTCATTGTTTCTACAATCCCCCGATGAATGTTGTTCAACTTGAGCTTCTTGGTCTTTTTCTTTCCCGTACTAAAGGGGTCACTGTTACCACACAGCCTCCACCGAGGGCTTGGGCTCCCATCAGACTTGCCTCAAAGTTTCTGCTCTTGGCTTCCAGTGATTTCAGCACGCGTCTCCCATTTCCTTCTCTTCCATCATTTCATTGCTCAAGCAACTCCTGTCTTGGTCTCCTATGGAGTCGTTAGGTGGTGCAGCTTTTCTAATTTTTTCCCAGCTGGCACAGGGAAAATAAATTTGGTTTAGCACACCAACAGTTAATTTTTAAAGGCATCGTTCAGTAGTGCAACTTGAAGAAAATCTAAATCAAATGAACTAAGTAAGAATGGGATCTCTTCTGCAAATTTATAGGTGGCAAACTAAAATGTCAGGGGGTCATGTATTCATCTGTCAATGTGTAATGCAATTAGACAAGATAATTGGGCAAACTAAGTTTTTACTGAGGGCTGAAAAATGTATTAACTTGCCTTCATTAGCTTTGATAGCAGTGCACTGTCATTGGGAGTGGGTGCAAGCTGCAAAACTGAGTCTTGATTTAGGATCAAGGCAAGGAATTTTCCAATGGGGAACATACATCCAACCCGCTTTCCGAATGTCGCGTGCTCAGCTTACAGGAGAAACAGTATCCTGTGTCTGCTTTGCTTCACGTGTTGGTTGAGGAGGGTTCAATAACTGAAATGGTGGGGGCAGTTGTAAATATGAGCACAGTAATATCTCTTAATTTAATCAATACTTTACAAAAATCCCATTGGAGTGTAAACAGCAAGAAAGAATTAGAATTAGGAAACCTGAGCTCTGCTTCTATTTTTTAATCTTTTTTTTTTTCTAAGAAAGGTTATGAAAGACATCTAGACATCTTAAACAGGGTCACAAGCATGTCATGGAGGGAGTGGAGAACTTAAGGTCACTTGAAGAATCACAGTTCAAGGTATTAGAAAAGTGACTTTAACATAAATTTATAAAAGTGTGACTTAACAGTGTTTGATGACAAGGTTCACTCTACTACTTACTATGTGAAAGGCAGTGGTTTATGGACTCCCTTGCTTTCTAAACTCCTTCTCAGAGAGAAGTCTAGGTGTGGCTGGATCCACTCCTAGTCCCAGACTTGGCCAATGGTTTATATCTAAAGGGATTAGGTGTAGGGATTTCAGTGTAGTGCTTCAACACGTGATTATGAGTCTTGCGTGACTTTGGAACAGCAATAGTTTGAGGTTCGTTAACACTACTATAACAAATTACAAGATTAGATTATATAATTTTCTAGCAATACTTAATTAGTCAATAATCAACAATTTGTTATAATGAAACACAGTGATTTGGTTAAAGATTCAACAAAGTTTCCTAAATCAAATTGCATACATGCACAGATATAGAGGTTAACTTGTGATTAAGATGTTTCCTTTTCTGCAGATTATAGTAAATTTGGATACCTAATGATCAAAATTGAACTATACTCACTCTCTTCCCTTCATCAGCTTCTGTCAGCAGATGGTCTGAAACTCTTAGCTCTTATCCCTTCATTGGCTTCTATCGGTGGACGGTCTGAATCACCTCATGAAATACAGGATCGCAGCCTGCTGCGATCCCGGAGAGCTCCAAAGAGCCTCACTTCAGGATCGGTATTTATAGGGTCGCAAGATGATTGACTTTGGTCAGTATTTTCCATTGTGGCCACAATTCTTGTCAGGGGATCTTGGCAACTTTCAGAGTTGGCTTGTGATCCAGGCAAGAGGGGTTTTGGATGAGTTTCCCAGGCAGGAGAAGTTCCAGGTGCAGTTGGGGAGTTACTAATCACCCCAACTCGCTGTACTGGCGCCGGGACAAGAAGGAACCAGATTGTCTCAACTCACTGCCCCAGTAGGCAAGGTCAGAAAGTGCCCGATTGTCCCGTCTCACTGCACTTGCAATTGAAACAAGAACAATGTTGGGCCCACCGCCCTTGTAACTAAAGCAAGAACAATGTTGGCTGGTGCTGAGATTGCAACGAGACCCGGAGGGGTCTGCACCACCACAAAGCAGCAGGAAGCCATGGAGGCTGGGGCATGAGTTTGGAGTGCCGCCTTCTGCGTGTTTAACTGTCTGACTGTCTGTATACCTTGCACATGTTCATGACTTTATATACGTTATTGTTTTTAATAGCTGGCATATTTCAGGTATTGAGTCTGAAATAGTCGTAGTCTATACAGGAAAAAAGCAAAAGTAAAGTCTGTAACAGGTAGGTTTAGAATGATTACCACCAAATTAAAAAGCATGCTTCAGTACTCGATGATAAAGTATTAAATGATGTAGTGACAATTTTGTTAAGCTAAAGTAAGGCAGCACATTTGATTTAGGCTATCCAAGCTTTCTATTCACCATGTGTATGAAGTCTTGTGGTAGTAATCAACTGGCTGTATTCAGAGGAAATTGTTTCTTTATGGTTTAAAGTGGAAAGACTCTTCTAGATAACCATATATTGCATCCAGCAGGACTCTTCTTTAGTACATTCAGCATCTGGAGAAAGGAGCAAATAGCAAAAAAATTAAAGGAGAAATTGAAGAGCAATAGCCTTGAACTGATTTAGGGCCCTAATTCAGCAAAGCACTCAAGCGCATGTTTAACTTCTAATCTCTGTCAGATTTGATAAAGGCGTTGTGAGCCCAAAAGCTTTTCCACTTTTTTCCCAGTTACACCAGCAGGTCTAATGAAAGATATTAATTCAGGCTTTGTTTCTTATGTCTATAGAGCATTACCCAGATCTGCATTGCTGCTGCCTTACACCATGCAACCTGTCAAGGCACAGCAGGACCTTCGTTATTGATGTTTATTGATTGTTGATGCTTATTGGTTATTGATGCGTATTGGTTATCGATGCTTATTGATTATTGATGCTTACTGATACCTTCAGCACAGGCTCTTGCTAAACCTGATTTGCAGCATCAGGACTAAGATTGTCTGGGATCCTTCTTAATGCAGTAACATAAACATACTATTTTTACGTTCTAGCTGAAGGTAGAAAAGAGTTATTTCCCACAGCCATGAGCTCCTGAGTTAATCAAACAACGGTGTGAAGTGTTGTAGCGGGTTTGTCACTGCAATTTAAGCACCACGTAGGAACAGCCACCAATGAGGGGAAGCATGATCTGTTGGTATGAGCCTGAAATCCCTCGAGATTTAGCATTTAAGGTAATTACTGCACTATTCCTTCATGTTTCATGTACGGGAAGCTCTTGGATAATTATCAAGTTCAGAGGGAAAAGCGCATGAATAGGAAATTTGTGGGTTTTTAAGGTGTGCTTAAAGGTGGCTTTCTGCCTGGCGTGAACCATTCTGTTCAGTTAATGGCCACGAAGGCCGTCCGCTGCTGCTTCATAAACACGGTCAGAGCCATTTGTGTGCCAACTTTACTTTAGCCATTTAGTTAAGCCAACACCACCAGCAGAAGGACAGGATGTCACACCTTCCCTGGGCAGAGCTGGGGCTGCCTGGCCACAGGGTATGGCCAGGCAGGCGAGGCGCCGGAGGGACGGCATCACTGGGGGGAATTAGGATGGAAATACGGCCCCTGGTCCTACAAAAACACCCAGCTCGAGTGACAGAGGAGGAGGACCCCGACAGGGGTTTAGCTGTGATTTATTGGCAGCGAGTTAGTCTTGTCCCCATTGCTCAGCCACCACGTGCTTTCCCTCTGCTATGGGATTTTTATTCTTCGTATAGGGCAGAGCCAGTGAGATCTTCACTTGGGTGTCAAGTGTAGGAGGGATAATGAACCCGGCAGGTCCTGAGCAACCTTTGGCTGATGCAAGGTCTCTATCCCGCCTGTGCTAAGTCAGCTGCTGTTGTCACCGTCCCCCTTGTCCCCGGCATGCCCACTTACAAACGGCGGCATGCCTGCTGCCAGATGCCCTCTCCTGCATTTGCAGCAGAGCTCACTCGCCCGCCAGCACTTCCCTTTCTCTGCAGTCTTTGCCAGGCAGCTCTGGTGATTATAATGCACAGTGTAAATGCAAATATAAGCCACAGGGCTGAAAAACAAGTGTGGTCTTTGCCCTTACCGCAAAGGGCATGCGTTAGAGTCCGTCCCAGGAAAGCTCATGGCTTGGACATCACTTTCAGGGCACGGGGACGTCAGGGGGGTTAACAAAGCATTTGTACTCAATGTATGGGGACCCCCGTCGTGACAGATTATGTGTTGGATAATCTCGAGCATCACTGACAACACACATTTTCAACAGGCGGATATCATTAGCTGTTTCTGATTTCTCCCTGAGGATGCAGGAATTTTTGGAAACCACCGCTTTGGTAAAGCTCTTCAGTAGGAATTGGATGATGATGTACAGCACTGCAAAACCTAGAATTTGAATGTGCTAGGTCAATAAACGCCAGCGAGTTACCATAACTCACAAATTAAAGGCCCTAATTTTCACAGTCAGGCTGCAAGATCTAATTAAGGCTGGTGGTGCAGTTCAGTGTTTGGAGAGTAACTGCCTTGTTTAATTTATCAATGGATTTTGCTCCCTTCATTTTTTAAAAGTACGTCTTGTAATTTTTCATAGATAAGCATGATAAACCGGGTACCGTGAAGGGGACCACGGGGTGTGAGCAGCGCAGTCTCTGCAGGACTGGGAAACACAACGAGAGCTTGTCTGGGGCTGTTCAGCACCGGCAGCGTTTTTCCCTACCAAACGTCTAGGTTTGGGTCAGATAGTCACTATAGCCAACCTGTGCAGCCCTATAGCAGGAGCTGACTCTCATCCTCATCACCTGCATATTAGCTAGCACGGATTCATCCCTTGTGCCTGGAGAACCTAAATAAAAGAAGTTTGGGAACTTGAAGGTCTTTGTTTCCAGCTGAGCGATGGGAGGCTGGCTGAGAGCAGGGCAAGGGGAGTTAATGAAGGAAGACCTCTTCCTCGGTACGGGGTCCGTCTGCAGGAGAAAGCTCTCGTTCCTCTGTGGTTTGCATTTGATTATTACTTCTCGCTGGTTATTTTCTGGATAATGGAGGAAGCTGCTGGGTTTATTGTATATCCTTCATCTCTTTAAACAATGTCAAAGGCAGCTAATGCCCACAATGGATGGTTCGCTTTTATAAATATGAATATTATTAAGTATAATTGGTACATCACTGTTATATTAGCAGCGTGCGCCTCAGGCTAGGTGCCTCTGATGTATCTGCAGGCCAGGGCGTTAAGTCTGGCAGAAGGATTAAACAACCCTCAAGTCACTCGTCGTTTCCCGGGAAATGAGCAGCTAATTGCAAAGCCCACACTGCACGAGGCTTTTGGGTGCTCCCGTTCGGCCGGGTTATCGGGATGTTGTTGCTATACCTCAGGCTTCTCCTGGTGATAGAAAAAACCCAAAGAAAGGGGGTTATTCATCAAAATTCATGTTGAATGCTTAGAGCAGCTGCCACCCTGGGAAACTAAGTCTTTGTGGCTCGGCACCTTTGGGAACCAGGACTCATTAGATTGCAGCGTGCCGAGAAACTATTCTTTGCACGCTTTAAATAACCCAGGTCCTGCCCGGGAGAGCTGAGCCAAGCTGTGCCAGTACATGTGCGCTCCGCACTGGCCGCAGGTGGTGCAGGCAGGGAGAGCAGGCAGGGTGAGCAGGCAGGGCGGCTGGTACCCAAACCCACGCGGAGATAAAAGAGATGTGGCTGGCAGAGTATGGGGGAGGGTGCCTTTAGTGATACTATTCTCTCATAAGATATATAGGATATAAAGCTCAAGCAAATGGACTCCAACACTATAAAAATTTCCAGAACAGCTTTTATTTCACATTATCAGCTCTTATAATCACCTCTCCTACTAGAAAATCACCTGGGAGAAAGAAACAATGCCACTGCTACAGAAAACTCACCTGGGTTGGCCGGTTATGTTAGAGAGCCACTGCAATTCGGGCAGTAGATATCATCTCCCTTATGTTTGTCTGTGCAGAGTTATCTCCACAATAAACCTTTTTTTTTAGCCTTCAGGTAATCAAATACCAGCTGTTAAGTAAACACCAAGTATTTTGAGCGTGGCCCCTATGCGTGTGTGTTAACTACTTGCTTTTAACTGGTAGGCAACTAGTTCCTCATAGCCAGGTTAGGCTTAGGCGGTCTCTTTTTCTGGTATTTAATTCTGTGCTCAACCCCCCCCCACCCCGGTCATTGTGCTGCACACACAAATCACCCTGATGTCCGCTGCGCTGGAGCCGATGAGAGCCCTGCAAAGGGACAAAAAAAAGCTCAGCTTTGCCAGGAAAAAAAAAGAAGTGTCGCGTTGTTATTCATCTAAAGCTCCATGTGAGCGATGAGCGGCAGCATCTGCTCCAGGCGTTCCTCTGCCTGGCCACGGTGGGACCGGCGTGTGGCTGGCTTGTCCTGGGGCGTGAGGTTCCCCTCCCGCCATCCTCAGCCAATTTTCTTCATAAACCCCATTTCAAGCGGTTTCCTGCTTTGCTGCTTTTCTCCATTTGGCCGTGCATATGCTGCGAGAGCTGGGGGATTCGTCGCACGGGGTTTCTATTTGATGGGAGACCCTCAGGCCCTCATTTTTACTGAAGGAGCTAAATATCTTCCATCAGGTTTTTGAGCACCCACCGCTCCAGATGAAATCAGTGGGGAGCTGCGTGCACTTCAAGCTTCAGAGCCCATTTAGCTTTGATTTGCATCTGGTATCTAGGGCAAACTCTGGGAAGTGTCTTATTTCATCCAGTCTCGCCAGCCTCTGTGATTTTATCAGAAAGTCTCATGGTATTTGCTGTGTTTTTTTCCTTAACGTCCCAGCTTTGACTGTCAATTGATGACGTGAGAACTGAATCGTTCCGTTAAAAATAAAAGCCCATGTCCCCTGAAACGTTGAGTAACAGTCGGGAAAACACAGAAGCTGCAAGAAAAAGGGAAGACAAATCACAAGAAACCAGAACTTTCTATTGCAGACACCTTGCAAAGCCAAAAAGCAGAGGCTTTGGGGAGGTTTGGGTTCGGTAATGCTGCGGGAGAGCGGGTGACGTAGGGTAGTGGAGGAGTTTCTGGATGTTTCCACGTAATTTGGAAAGGAAGGCTGCCCAGCTCTGCCTGGTTTTATCACAGGCAAATGATAAAGGCATTGGGTTTGTAAAAGGTAAATGATGTTTTGCCAAAGCAGGGAGGAAGCGAGACAGTGATCCCGGTCACCCAGCCAGTAGCAAATCTGGGAAGAGCTCTCCTGGTCCAGCCCTGCCGGGTGATGCATCCTCCGCCTGCCCGGTCTGCTCGTGTGCATTTGCTCCTTTAGGCAAATCTCTGTAGCAAAAGCCTTAAAATGAAGAAATACGGAACCATCTGAATGAGCTTAAGTATTTTCCATCCTGGCCACCTTGGGATGGGACTCGCTGCGAAAGACAGCGAAGGCGAACAGGACAGGTTGGGTGTGAGCGAGAGCCGCTCTGTTTGGGCGGTGTGTTTTCCGCCGTGTGAGGGGATAACCGACCGGCGGATCCGAGCCGTTCGGTGCGGGCAGCCGGGGCTGTGGTCAGGCTCAACCTGGCACCCGAGGCACGTCCCGATCAGCCGCCGCCTGGGCAGAGCATCGTTCATTTTGCATATTTGCCAGCCCGAGGTGCAGAATCGAAATGCGCGCTTTGGCCGAGGTGTCCCCGCGGGCATTAATCTTGCATGAAGCTCTGGAGGCTGCTCTATCCGCAGCTCCCCCAGCTCTGTTTATGAGAGTCAGCCGGCTGATTAATGTTTGACCAAAGCTGCCTTTCCCATTCTTTTATTTGTTTTTTCTTTCTCTCTCTGCACACCCAGCATTGTTTCTCACGTCCCCGGATGGACGGCAGGGAAAAGGCGGCTCTTTGCCCATGGCTCTCCGATCCCCTGCACCGGTCTGCAGCCCACGCTGCGTCCCCGCGCGTTAATGCCATGCATTCGGCAGCGCGCACAGAGGAAAATTTACTTTAAACACACGGAGTCAGGGAGGTTTCCTCTATGGATGGCTGCCCTTTTGTCCACAGCCATGACTGCTGCTTTGGGCAGACGGTTCTAATTACAGACATGTAATTGCCATGCCACACTCGGCCATCCCGATGAGGGACCACTGCAGGCAGGGCTGTTCCTTGGAGAAACACCAGCTTTGAGCTTCCAGCGCCAGACTGAATAGCTGGGAATATTTCTTCTTCCTTCTCTCTCCGCCCCGGCATTCCCCAGGCTCCGCAGAGGCTAACTTTCACACACCCAGGGAGGAGCAGTCATTGGTATCTCAGGCCCGTGAGCCAAGGAAAGAAATATGAGGACAAAAGAACAGTTTGTGGGTTGGTTTTTTTTGTTCTCCCCGCCCCCAACTTCGTGATTCTTACGTTACTAAATCATTCTGTAATTCCAGCCTGCTTTAGGATATCTTTTGCCAGCCACGGATACCCTGTGGAATTGCCCTTTCTCGTCCATTGTATTCGCCTGTTTTCTTGCAGATAATGGTGAATGCAACATCTGGCATCACAACACTTCTTGGAAAAACTACTGTATGTGGTAGCCGCACTGTCTGACAAGAGGACACCCAGATGGCACAAGGGAAAATGTCCTCTACAAGCCTGTAAGGGGTAGAATAGGTGCCATAAAAACCTTTTCGCTGCAATTGCTGTTGCACAGGTCCCCGGTGTGCAGCTGCTCCTCAACATAACATCGCAAACGTCACCGCAGCAGAAATAAAAGGGAAATTTTCATTTCCCGTTAAAGCGGGTCCAACTGGGCAAAGGCAGCTTTAGCTGCCAGAGGCCAGACCCCACAAACTGGGTGAATGAACTGGAGTGCTGCAAGGTTGTTATTGGGACTGGCTGAGCCCTGCCTTTGAATTGCTGCCTGCGTTCTGTGCGGCTCCGAAAGTGTGATTTGTTGCAATGTAGGAATTTGGCACTCTGGCACTTCCTAACCCAGCGCACCCAGCACAGGGGGCAACATACTGTGATTTAATCCAAGCAGGGGCCAGCAGCCAGGAGCTGGAGTGGAAATGAAGGTACAGGCGAGTGTGGGGTGTTCTCATCCCCTGTTTGATTACAAACTTCTCAACCTCAGTATTTTTTCAGCGTAGCTTTCAGTGTGGACTGGATTTTATCCCCTCGTATTTAATGACTATGTAGATTCTGTTTAATTTACAGACAAAAATTTAGGAAGGGAATACGACACAACAGAAGGGCATGTGCTTAAAAACAATCTAAACTATTTGGGAGGCAAATGAGAAATTTCTGGTGTAACGAGAATGAGAAGTGTGTGCTTAGTGCCCCTCGCGGATACCAGCCATGCAGTTCGCTTGCAGATCTCAAAGCCTTTGGGAAGATAAATTGCCATTTTTGACAAGGGAGGAGACCGGCCACAGGACTCTGTGCTAGCTCATCGCCAGCCGGGCCAGGCAGGATGAGCCCCAGAGATCACAGCTTGTCTAGAAAATGTTTCACAGCCTGCTCAGCTGGTGGCGAGGGAAAGTTTGTGTTCAAAGAGATGTCAGTGTTGTAGAAATGTTGCAGGATGAGACCTGGATGCCATAGCATCCTGCAGCCACCTGGGCACCTACACCTGGATTCCTCTGTGCTTCTGGATGGTGGGTGAGGCATCCCGCCGGGCTCCACGCCATGCTTCGGGGCAGGAAAGTCCTTACGTCCAGACTGCAGATTCAAGGCTGTAGGGACCGGAAGCTCATAACGTAAATGCAAAAACCTAACTCAGAAAATTAACTGGTTCATTGCTTGGGCCATTCGTCAAAGCTGATTTTGAAAACTAAAGTTTCTGCTGGACTCTTTGCGCTTTTAAAATAGTAGGTGAAGAAATTATTTGAGCAGAATTAGGCATTTGTCTCCTCCTTCCTCCCCTTCATCTCCCCAGACTCAGAAACTGTTTTCCAAACCCCACCTGGGCACAAATCTAAGCGACCGTGGTAGAGAAGAGAGTGCGCTGGCACAGTTTTAATTAGCGAGCTGCCAAGTGCCCGCCAGCCCTGCCTGGCACTGCAGCGGGTTGAGGCGGATGGCAGGACGCTCACCGACGTCAGGGGTTTTGCACCAGCTCCGTGTCCACGCACGTGCACGCGGTGCATCACCACACGCGTGGACAAGCAGGGCTGGGTATCGCCTGTTAGCTTGTGCGTGGTGGCCCAGCCCTGCTGGTTTAATTCAGGACTGCGGGTCCGTGGCTGTAGCAAATGAGGGCCACGCTGCTTCACCCCAGAGCAGATTGCGCCAGCAGGGATGTTGTATCTCCCAAGATGCTCAGACACGTTTGGTTTCGTGCCGGCTGTCTCCATCTGCAGCCTCGCTCGGCTGTGCCACAATGGGCGTTGCATCTACCTGGGCGGAAGATGACCACGGTGAACTACAACTGCTGCATTCATTTTGGGTTGCGTTGATCCCTGGGCAGGTTTTGTTTGGTCTTCAATAGATGCCAGGAATGGTAAATGGCAGACGCCAGGACTCTGTTTTGCTCCTTTTATAATCCTATATTCCAAAATCAGTGATCATAAGTCATCGAAAGCAACAAATTTCTTATTAATAAGCGCTTTCTGCCAGCACTCAGGGCTTTGCAGGTACATTTCCAGCGCTAATGTGGCTAGGAATCTCTCCAGAAGAAAGCCAGCTCCATGCCCTTTTCTGATGTTTGCCACTTGCCCGCTGCTGTGAGGACTCACTTGTGGCACAGAGAGAACTCCGGAAAGTGTTTAGTTTAGAAACAGTTCTCTTTATATAGGTGCTTATTTCTTGTCCTTTATTTATTTTCATTGCTAATGGCACTAGCATGGAAGGAGATTTTTTTTTTTTTTTCCTGAAGCTTTTCATCTCCTTTTGATGCCTGTGGTGTACCTGGGCTCACGCTCTGCCGGCGGCTTTCAGATGTGTTTGTGTGAGGAACGGGTTCCCTCGACAATTTTCTCTAAGGAAAGCGCCAGTCGGGTGGGGAAGTGCAAATAATAAGGGTGAGAGTCAGGATGACTGGGAGATATGAAGAGGTCACAGGAATAATTTGCTTAATAAGATGTGTCTTCCTACCTACGAGCAGTTAATGTTATGCTTTGTCCCTGAACCGTGAAAGGTTATAAATCACTTGTTTATCTACTTCATTTCCGGACGTTTTCATTCTCTGCTTGACATTCGGATCCCTTCTTTTCTTAATCTTTCTGCTTTTATGCACTTAAAATCTTGTGGCAATTGTTCTAGTGAATAAATTTAAGAGTAAATTCAGGGTTTCAGTGGCTTAGTTTTCCCCAGCATTATTGATTTTGAAGCTTACTTGCTTTATTTTGGGTAGTGTGCTTAGTAAATTGTATTTTCATTTTTCTCATAAAATGCTGTTAAAATGCTAGGGGCATTTAAAGGGCCCTGGGAGAATTCTTGCCAGGGTCCATCCCGGCTGAAAAGGGCTCAGACAAAAGCCCAGGGCTGGGTAATCCCAGTGTACAAATCACACTGGTTTTGGAGGGGCCTGTGCATTCCCACACCACTTTTTTTTTTTTTTTTCCCCAGCAAGGACTTTTCCACAGTGTCTTAGTATCAAAGCGGGCAAAGAGAAGAAATAAAAAGGAGGAGGCTGGAGGACTATGTGAAATTTAGAGAGAGAGAAGAGCAGAAGAGGAGGGACACGTGCCCCAAGGCAAGGAAACAGGCTCCGGAGAGGGGAGAGGATACAGGGGTGTTTCAGCAATTCTTTCCTCTTCGAAATCATATTTCTCAAAGCCCACCTGACCAGTTCAGCAGTTTCCTGTGGGAGCGAATACGCTGGTTGAAGGAAAAAAAAAAAAAAAAAGCATGAAACTGTGCAAGACAGGTGGGAAGAATGGCACCAGGGATTTTAAGTCTCTTGGTCAGTCTGCGTCCTGTGAAATCAAGATTAGAAAAAGCATGTTTTTAAAGGTCTGATTCAATACTGCAGAATCACCTCAAAGCTATTCTAATATTTCAATAGAAATATTTAAATTTTTTTAAAGCTCATCTAAACGATGTGATGAATGTTCATGCCAGGAACCTGTATAACCCTCGCAATCAGAAGCTAACATGGGCATAAGGGTATGAAACAAGTGGTTTAATAAAATCAGGTGAGTTTGTCAGTGCTCAGCTATAACAAACAGGTGGTGCAAAAAGACCCCCTGTATTTTCTAACTCTAAACCTAATGTGAGACATACCAAAATAACCTATTCACCATCAAACTGTAAACAGAAAAGTAGGCAAAATTTATAATAGAATATTCCATTTTTCCCCCGGTCAGGCCACTTTGTCCTTGCCTATGTTGTCAGAATCAAACCGCCTGTATTTTCTTGGTTGCTTGGTTGTACATAAAAATTTACTAAATACATCTTATTGCCAAAACATTTCTAAGCAAAGTTTATTTGTTCGCATTCTGTTGCTAATTCCTCTTGTAAATATTGTGAAGTGTTTGGTTTTGTTTTTTTTTTAAATGTGAGCAGCTGTAATGGTCTGGGAGACAGCTCTAATGAACAGATGTGTATGTCAGAAAAAACCCTATTATCTTGCTTTTGTTCACCAAAACTTGTTAATTTTTGGTGATTTGCATTTCAAGCTGTGATTTTGTTATACACCAAAGGTATAGCAGTGGCCTTCAGAAGGGTCAATTATTTTTTTGCCTTTACCTTCCCCTGTCCCTTATTTACCCATCTGTAAAATGGAAACCTGTGAATTATCTACTCCAGGAGAGTTTCCTAATCTTTCCTTATGGTCTGCAAGAAGCTCACATAAAATACACTGGAAAGAAGCTGGCTGTAATTCAGTGGAAAATGAGGTGTAGCTAATGCATTTGGAGTTTCCCGAACCCTAAACAGTTTACATTAGCATAACGTACATAAGGAAATATAATAAGGAAGGAATTTGGCATTTCTGAACTTCTCTCTTCATGTCTTTGTCTAACTGTGGTCTAATTCTGGCCTTACCTAAATGATAGCAGCTTTTCTAGTACTTCAGGCTTAGATCTTCTCATTTTGGTGGCGGTAGTCACTGTTGCTCTCCAGAAGATGTTTCGAGGCTCAGGGCAGAGACCTGTGACACGCAGAAGCAGCTACTGAATTCCTTCATCCTTCTCGAGGTGGTTTCCTTTCCCAGTATGCTACCCTGGTTAAAATAAATCCAGCACATTTGCTCAGTGTCTCATACATCACTGTTTTTTGATGCTAACTTTTTCCTGTGAGAAGAAAAAGATTTAAATCAGTTTGGCATTGTTTGGGTGATTTTTCTCTCTAAGACACCAGCAAAAGCTGGAAGTCTCTAAAAAGCGGTGGTGTTAGTCATCTTAGGTCTCAAACTATGCTCCTGCTGGGAAACCTAGTTTTTCAAGGTGTTGATGTCACTGGGTGGAGTTCAGGAGGCTCAGCCTGGGAATGGCCCCCCCTTGGCGCATCCATAACAAGAGATTACGAAGAAGAAAATCAAAGCATCTCCCTGATAGTCCAGAAAAATGTCCTGCAGATCCCTTTGTACCACCACTGTACGGAAATCATACTGAGCACCAGGGATCTGCAGAAGTCAAAACCAGGGGATTTTCACTCCTTTCCTTCGATTGTTCTTCTTGAAGCTAAAATATACGTACATAGATATTTATGGTTATAAGCATAGACTTGTATATACATATATATAATAAATGCATGTGTCACTTTGGGAGTGTATTTCCCCATCCTCAGCCTGAATTTTGCTATATTTTATTTCATTGCTTTGTTTCTAGCTCTGTCCTTCTTCAGGCTGTTCATTTCCTCCACCTCTTTGGCACTGGCGTGTTTTCAGCACGTTCAGCCTTGTACGTCACCTCGCTGCGCTGCACATGTTGGGGATCCTTTTTAACCTTTGTTGTAATTGAGCGTTTCAGTAAGGGGTCGTTTGGGCTGCTTTTCTCCACCACGAGGTGAAGGTGAGATTATTCTAGGGTCATTTAAGAGCAGGCTGATATCCTCCCTGATTTGCAATGGGAACCTGTTATTATGCAGCTTGAAAACCTACCGGCAGTTTATGCACATACCTCATGCTGCACACTCATATCTTATTTATTGTCCACCATTGAAATTAAGTCACGTTTACTGTGGCTCCAAGGCATCTTTTCCCCCTTGAATCTCTGTTTCCAATTATTTTCCCCGGGACGTCATTAGTTTGTATTTGCCAGGTTGCATTTTGTTTTGTTTTCTGTCTTTTTGGTTGATAACAAAAAACATTAGGGGTCACTTTGAGGCAGTGGAACTAATGGGCAGTCATGAATATTAGGGAAGCTTGAAAAATTATTAGGGTGATGAAATCTTTCTCATGCTACATGCTAATGAAAACTCAGCATGTGGCTGTTTCTGCGATAATCCTATTGCTAGACTGATTGAAATATCATTGTGAGCGCTTTCTTCTAAATATACAGATTCTAAATATATATACATTTAGCTTTCCGTGAAATTAGAGTTCCTTTTTCTGCTTTTGATGAACTCTCATATGAAATGTCTTAGCTGGATGTTTGTAAAACCTTATAAAGCTGCCGTTGCTTGACATTTTATGCATCTTATGGAGTGATAATCTGGAGTAGCCGGCTGAGCGTGCAGACGCGCAGTGTGTTGTACCTCCTGCCTGCAGCCCCTTCATGCTTCCCTCACAGGTCAGTGGCTGCAAGACGGGGACTTAGTAGCCCGCTGGTCTACAAGAAGCTAAGTACAAAGGATTTTTAAACAAATTTTGGAAAATGGCCATATTCATGGCTGTATTTCCTTACTTTTCTTCTTGCCAGGACACGCTGGTGAGGCAAGCACAGATTTACTGGAGTGGCTGAGGGAGGTAAGAGTTGCTGCGTGAGCCTGAGTTGCCACTTCGTACAGTTCCCAGCCATGGCTGCGTGTTGCAGCTACCAAATGCCATCAGGGCTCTTCTGTGGCAATCAGCTGGTTAACAGGTTATCGCCCCTGCGGTCCTCGCCAGGCTGTCACGAGGTGGCAAGTGGTCCAGCTCCTCAGATGCAGCAAACCTGGACTCACGAGGCTGCCACGGGTTCCTCGTGTGCAGGGGAGTGTGAAATACAAAACAAGGGAAGAGCTTTTTCCCTGCACGACCCCTTCATGGTGCTTTTGGTGACTTGTATTCACTCTGTGGCCCGAGTAAAGTCCCAGTCTGGGCTCAGGCTGAAATAAACATCTGTAACTGAATAACTGCACTAATGCAGCGAGCACACAATAAAAAGTGCAGATTGTGTGCTGGGATATTTTTTTTTTTGATTCACTACAAGCACAATTCTCTCCCCAGAATGAATGGCAGCTATTCACGGCAATGAGAGGAGAGAGAAGGAGTCAGAACAATTTTACTGACCTTTAATAAGGCTCTCAAACTATTTATAAATTGCCATCCATGTGTGGTTACATGTTCAGCTAAAGACAGATGGCAATAGTTTATTTCAAACACTTTTTTTTCTTTGATGCAGCAAAACCATTATGGACTTTGTCGCTTTTTTTACTTCAGTTAGATGCCGCTGCTTTGCTGCAGCTTGGTCCTCATTACCCCAGGGACGATTGCAGGTCTTTTCCTTGGGAATGCCTTCCTCACCAGCCCATGACACACGGACCTCTCCTCCTTCTCCTCCACCTCCTCCTCCTCCTGAAGAGTCCCGGTTGTCACATTTGTTCAGAGATCCCCCTTTGCTCCTCGCCAACCCTTTCACCTGTAACATTGACCTTCAGCTTCACCTTGTCAGATATGGGTCATCCTCCCTTATCTACTGAGTTTAAGTTGCATTTGAGGGACATCGGCACCCATAAGGACGATGCCTGTGGGTTTAGCACCTCTGCGAGCAGCACCAGTGCAGGAGGAGATGGTGGGCAGCCTCCTATGTCACTGTCTTTCCACCCTCAGGGAGCTGGTAGCTTGAAATAGTCTCTGTTAGTCCTAGCAGATAATTCCGACTTATTCCCCCAAGAAGAGGTCTCTTGATGCTGATCTGACTCCCTGCCAGGCTGGCAGATCCATCGGTACCTCTCTCCTCTCTCAGCATTGAATTCACACTTGTGCACGGCCACACAGAGGGGAAATTTAGCAAGGGCTTCTGAAATAGGCATTCGCAGAACGAGCAGAGCTGCTTGAGAGGTTTAAGGCGAACGCCTTTGCTGTCCCTGCAACGGAGCATCTTGCTGGTGTGGGCCATGGAACCGGCAGCGTGGGCGGTTGTGGCTGCTCATGTCCCGCCCAGTGCAGCCGGACGTGGGGAGGTGCTGTGGTACCACCACTCCCATCCTAACAGCTGAAACGGCCTTTAACCAGGGGGAGGTTTGGGCTGTGCGGGGATGGGGAGGAGGCCCTGGGGATGGCAGTCAAAGCACACATCCGTGCATCATGTCCCTTCCCTAATTGGTGGGTAGGAACCCACGTGAAGGGCAAGATGCTACAGCATCCTGGCCAGGCAGTACTCGCTGCCCAAAACCTGATGGTCCCTGCACTTCTACTAGCATTTTTGAAAACCCAGGGCATGAGAGGGACCTGGACGGGCTTAATAGGTGGGCCCATGCCAACGTCATGAAGTTCAGCAAGGCCAAGTGCAAAGTCCTGCACATGGGTCAGGGCACAAATCCAGGCTGGGAGGAGAATGGATGGAGAGCAGCCTTGAGGAGAGGGACTTGGGGCTGTTGGTAGATGAGAAGCTCAATGTGAGCCGGCAATTCGTGCTTGCAGCCCAGAAGGCCACCGCATCCTGGGCTGCATCCCCAGCAGCGTGGCCAGCAGGGCCAGGGAGGGGATTCTGCCCCTCTGCTCTGGTGAGACACCCGTGCAGTGATGTCTCCATCTCTGGAGCCCCCAACATCAGAAGGACATGGACCTGTTGGAGCGGGTCCAGAGGAGGCCACAAAGATGCTCAGAAGGCTGGAGCCCCTCTGCTGTGAGGACAGGCTGAGAGAGTTGGGGTTGTTCAGCCTGGAGAAAAGAAGGCTCCAGGGAGACCTTATAGCAGCCCTCCAGTATCTGAAAGAAGCCTACAAGAAAGCTGGAGAGGGACTTTTTACAAGGGCATGTAGTGATAGGACGAGGGGTAATGGCTTCAAACTGGAAGAGGGAAGATTTAGATTAGATAGTAGGAAGAAATTTTTGACTGTGAGGGTGGTGAGACAGTGGCCCAGGTTGCCCAGAGAAGCTGTGGCTGCCCCATCCCTGGAGGTGTTCAAGGCCAGGTTGGACGGGTCTTTGAGCAACCTGGTCTAGTGGGAGGTGTCCCTGCCCATGGCAGGGGGGTTGGAACTAGATGATCTTTAAGGTCCCTTCCAACCTAAACCATTCTATGATTTTATGATATTGCTGCCCCAAGTTGAGTCCAACAAGGTTCACCAGCAGCTTTGATGGATCCCTTTGGTTCGCGGCATGAGGAGATGCTTCTGTTCTTGGAAAAGCTCAGAGATGCTCCTGCCCTTCCAGCAAAATCCAACGGTTGCAGTAACCCTCTGTACTGCAGTGCGTGCAGTTGGTTTAGGTCTGGCTGTGGTGTGCCAGCGTTTAATGGCAGGGCTGGCACATGGCTGGTGCACCTCAGTCCTTCCTCTTGCTGAGGGACCTCTCCTGGAAGTCTGAGTGCTCTGTCTTTCTTAAGAAAATAATAACTAAAAAAACAGGCTTTGAAAAAAGGGACCAGAATTTAAGTGTTTATATTTCTAGGCAAAGGATTTGCCTTTATGCTTACACGTCTGCGGTGACTGTCGCATGGGACGGAGGCAGAGCCATGCTCCGCATTTAAGAGGAATGTGATGAAAAATAATTGAGCTCATCTCACCTCTGGGCGAGCCACTGCAGCAAGTGCAGGCGACAGAAATCTGCAGAGCCAGGCTGGCACTGAACAATTCAAAAGAAATGTTTCCCGCATTAGCTAGGAGGAGAAAGGCGAGAACTCTTTCCTTATTAATTTCCTTAGATGCAAAGATGCATTTGTCCGCAATTGTACCGCTGCAGCGCTCCCCTGTGCAACCAGGTCCTGACTTCACCCGGGGATGATGGTCTGTCTTCAGGGGTCCATGCAGGGGCTGCGGCATTTGTTTTCACATACCACTGGTGCCTCCACCCCCCGATGCCCTTTTGCAAATCTCCACTGAGCAATGTGTTTCGTTGCTAGTCTTGTGGCCTCTGAATTTCTCCAGTTTCTGTAAAATCCTGGCAGACCAGATTACTTTTCTAATCTCATCCAGGCAGGGAAGATGGGGATGCTTTCTACAAGATATCTACCTTTCAGATACTTTTTAGTGGCTTTTGATCAAAATCAGTGCTTTCTGAAATGAACTTTGATCCTTTCTTCCCTGTCTTTAAGGGACACACATGTAATAACAGTGACTAAACAAGTGAGAAAAGGTACCTTTAAAAATCATTTCTCATCCTAACATAAAGGGTGTCCTGACAGTCTCTCCAAGCATCTTCATTTGAGGTGTATCTGCTTTCACTTATGTGAGTATTTTTAGTTAATTATTAATTGCAGTAGGGATCGCTTCTCAGTCTCAACATTGTTGTAAAGTGCTTGAACATGAAATCAGCAAAGTTAGACATCTTCATTGCTTGTGTGGGACTCTGCTCCCTGTGTTACCCTGTCTACAAAACAGTATTTTGGGAGAAGCGGCCGCTGCCTCTTCCTGCTGACCTGCCCTCAGCCTCATCCGAGCCCCTCTTCATGGCTCTGTTTAACCTCCCTCCCCTTCCCCTGGGCATCTCTGTGTGCACAGGGGTGACATGAGATGTCTCCTTGTGTCTTTGCACATCGTCCAGTACGCGTGCATACACACACGTAAGTAAAATTAGCACGGTACCTGGGTTTTTGCCTTCTTGGTTCATGGTGAGCATAAGGCTAAAATTTTTTTCTGAATTGCATATAATAAGAGTAGTTTTACTGTTTCGTTTATCTGAAATAAAAGCTGCGGCCACTTGATTCTGAGTTATTTCCCCATGGATTTTCTGATGGCACAGTGGCCAGGCTGTGCTGTTCGGTGCTCGCCAGCCAGGCAGGCAGCCCAGCTCCCAGCTAGCCCGAGCATCGCGTTTGTGTTGTCTGCAAAGGCTGAAGTTCACGTGGTTAACAAGCGTAACTGGGATTTCTGAGCAGCTTTAACGTTCTAAATAATCAATAAAATAAAATTAAAAAAACCAAGAACACGTCAAAATGTGTCGGTTCAAAACATCCCAATAATATCGCTATTTTGTCCATGCAAAACGGTTGGATGGGAGGTAGTGTGGCAGCGCAACACGTTCTCCCACAGTCACCATGGCTGGGGTGGGAGATGATGCTTCAGGAGAGAGCCATTAGTGTGTTTTATTGACGTTGAGGAAAATCTTTCATTCTAGACTTTATATAACTAGTTGCTGGGGGGTTTTGGTAATATATTGATCTGAATTCTGAGAAATCATCAGGTGAAATCTCTGGGCTATGCTCTGTCTCAGGCACTCATAATGATCAATTTTGGCCCTAAAAGCTGCGAAGCTGCTGATCATGTGTGTTCCTGCATTGCAGTTTACTGGATCCAAAGGTCCCAATTGTATACTTCTTTTCTCTTTTTCTTTTTTTCGTGTATATCCACATTCTTTATGATGCAGAAGAGGAGGCTCATACACCTACTGAATAATCCTGTACACCAAACCCTCCTCTGATGGAAAGAAAGGCCACCACTGTCTGTTGTACCTTCAATAGACCCTTCTTGTGTCTTTTGGTACCAGGCTGGAGTTTGACACATTACAGGGATGTTTAGAAGGAGGAAATGATTCTCCTTAGCTGCTGAGAGAATTTCCTCTGGAATTATATGCCAGGAGGCTTCTGCTGATATTTTGCATCACATGAAGCTAACCTCTTTGACTTTGTGGCATATGTGTCTTACAAATCTGCTCTCTTCATAAAAGCTTCGGAAATGCTCTGAAGCCCGAGACTGCAAGAGCTGCAGCAAGGAACAAATTCATGCTATGTTGTCATAACAACAAACAATGATTTGAAATGCAGATTTTTCATCTTTACTCTTTAGTTGTGATTGAAAGCTGTGGAAAATGGGGGATTTGCTGTACTGAGATTGCGCCTATTAAAATAAGAATGTGATAATGGAAGTTGGTAGGATGCCCAAGGGATAAAGAGTACGATTTATGAAACATCTAAACCAAGAATTATATGTGTTTATGGGGTGTCCTATCCAGCTATTTCTTTTCAGCCTGTAAGACTAGTGTCACCGCCGGAGAAGCTCTGGGATCTCTAAACCAAACTGCTTTACCGCAGATAAAATGTGAACTTCTGACCCTCTGAAAAAAACAGTGGAAATTGTAGAGTCTTCATTTAAAAACAGGTGTTTTGTCCCTTTGAGCAGTTTAATTGAGTTTGCTGTGTTGTTTGCAAATAGCTTTTACTGCTAAAAAATGATGTTTTCATTTTCCAAGGAAGGAGTCATGTTATTCCCCCACGTCTGTCACTTCATTAGCCATGGTGCTGGCGTTGTCCTGCTTTTGTGCTGATGCCGGAGAGTCGGCTCAGCTCATTGCAGCTGAAGCCGTGCAAAGACCCCACACAGATGTTCTCCACATCTCCTCCATGAATGCCCACCTGGAGCCATGCCCGGTCTGTCCTGCCATTGCAAACCTGCGGGGTGCTCACCAGCAAACCCTGCCTGGGGAAAAAGAGCATTTTTACTTTACACGCATTCAGGACACGCGTGGCTCAGTCACCAGGTCCTCCAGGAGAAATCCCCATCGCGGTGGGGTGTCCTGGGGTGCAATCTCCACCACTCCTCCTCACCCAGGGGTTTGAGCCATCACAGCAGAGCAAACACCGCTTCAGAGAATGCATTTTCTGGCCCTTTTTTGACCCTGCCAGTCTTAACGAGCACCAAGAGTTGGGGAATTGCATTCGAACTCAATAGCCAATTTTCAGGAGCGATGTCTCGCTCTGCTCTTTCCACCTCTCGGCTCGCTTCGTGAGTGCTGAGGTGAGCAAAGTGCCAAGCTAAATGCAAAGGGAGAGAAGGATAAGTGGAGCAGGGGTGTTTTGGGGAACATTTCTGCAATGTCGAAGCATTGGTTTTGAAAACAACGTCTAACACGGGAAACCCAGCTTATGGGACAGCATGATTTTGCACAAGGATGCTCAAAACTGCATCCCGGCTTGCTCTTCTGGCTCTGTTACCAAGCCTGGAATGCCAGAAGAAGGCGTGGCTTTTACGGCATGGAAAATCACCTGCACCAGCACCGAAATGTTGATGCTGGGCACTCAGGATCAAAAAAAAACCCCAAAACCGAAAGATCTTCACCCCATGAACTGGCAGGTAAATCACGGGAGAGCATTTTTCTCTTCTAGTTACCCAAGCATAACACACAGGTCCGCGTGGTTATTTTCCTTTGCCGAGCAGCCCTTCTTCCAGAAGTAGATGAATCCCTTATTCCTAAATTATCCCAGTTTTTGTACGTTTCTCTCCACCTTGTGATACAGGATGCAGTACACCACCCATGGTGGTGCCTGGGGAAGGAGGAGTGAATGTGCAGCCCAGTGCTTGGCCACTCTCTGGTTTAATATTTTATATTCAGGTAATGGAAAATCACATTCTGCACGTGAACTCCTGTTTTCTCTACCCTTTGGGGCTTGATTCATGCTCCCTTTGTTACTCTTCATGTTTCATGATGCCTCAAATGTCAGAAACCTCCTTATTTTCCTTGATACGTTTTTTTGATTTCCTTAGTCATCCATATCTGTCCCAGCTCTTGTACTCATATTTCTGAGAAGCCAGCTCATTTCCTGAGCTTTAGACAAGGCCTTTTTCTTTTCCTTTTTATTTCTAATCTTCATTTCCTTTTCATTTCTAATCTTCATTTCCTTTTTCTGTCCCTGTCCATCCTCTTTCCACTCCCTCGTTTATGCTTTTCCTGTTACACCAGCGCTTTTTTCGGCTTGCCTGGGTAAAATCTAGTGATTTTGATTTTTATAAAAGAATAATCACAAGTAAAGTGAATGTGTTCGGTATATCAACACAGGCAAGATTTGTTCTGAGCAGTGTAAATATCCTTGAGATCTAAGAGCCCTTGAAATGAATCTTCCACCTTTGGAAAAAACGTGCTGATCGCATTTGTTGGTGCTCTGCGGAGCGCTGGGCCAAGCAGGAAGAGCACATCAGTAGCCTGCAGTTATTTTCAGACATGTACTGCCAGCATCACCTACAGAAACAGCTGTTAGACACAGAAAAAAGAAAGAAAAAAAAAAATGGGAAAAAACGGAAACAAGTCTCAGCCTCAATTATTCCTAGTGACAGGTGCAATCTCCAAAGCTGCAGAGATTTCTGCTTGCTTCAGATAACTCTCTCTGCTTTGGATGTCTTTCTCTGAACTTCTTTCACCGTTGCTTTGCTGGGGAGCGGTGGGACGATCTGATGGCTCCGGCCAGCTGGCTGTGGCTCAGGGTCTGGGGCTGCGGTGGGTGCTGGGGGACCTGCAGCCGGCCCTCTGCTTCCCTTGCAACGCTCCACACTCGATTTGCATCCTAAAAATATGACTTCTTAACTTTTGCCTCGTCCTATTCAATAAGAATTCAGGAAAAAGCAAGTCATTTAATAATAATTTGCTGTTCAGGATGGCTCATTGCTACGGCTGCTGCAGCAAGGGCAATGGCTTCATTAAGATATTTTTTGTGCTAAATTATACTTTGCATTTTATTCTGTGTGGTGGAATTCATTCCTTCCTCCCTCCCCTGCAGGGTCACAGTTGCAGCCTCTCTCTTGCCCATCTTTCTTAGCAAATACCAAGGCAACACATTCTTAATATTTCAGCACCATCTATTTCCGTTATCAGCAATCTGATCCCACCGTATTTCCAGAGGCCCCTTGAGCCTCTTTCAATGACCCTTTTTTGTATTCCACACTTGGGAAAAAAAAAAAAAAAAAAAAAAGATATTTGTATTTGCGTTAACCCCTAACACAATTTCCATTTTCTTCCTCATGCTGCTCCCCTCCGCCCCCCACACACGCTCTCCCATCCCATCCCCCTGCACACCTCTGATGGCTCAGGGGCTTCCTCCTCCTCTCGATTATTTCTGCACCCCCTTGTTCGTGCACCCTGCACCATTACACATTCATTTATTGCTAGATGACTCCAGGCCATGCAACTCTTTTCCTTGCATTGTTTTCTACCCTTCTATGGCCTTGGTTATTTTCCCCCAGTAACTTCAGCTTAAGGCTCTTGCTGTACGTCACCCATCAGGAGCAAATCGCATGCCCTGGCTAAGGACAGCGGCGTTTGGTTTGCTTTACCCGAGCTAATGATGAGGGCGGTGGTCCGTGGGTACGTACCACTGGGCGTTGACTATAACATACATCGGTGAGAGGTGGATGTTTCAGATGCAGGCACAGAAATGGGTATGGACGGATACGGTTGATCAGCCGCAGAAGAAGAAAACCTTGGCAGGTTTAAGGTTGTGAAAAAATACCTGAGATGTGCTTGTTTGGTGGGCTGCATTTACAGGCAGGTCTCCATCCAGTCATAAATTTGTATTCATAAAGCAAAATGTCTCCTCCGACTAGTGAATAAGGCATGCGAACTTCTGCAGTCCTTCTCTGAAGGCTTAAACGGCACGTGGCGTAGATGGTGCCCTCTGCAATTTTACTCCATCTGTGTTAGGAAAATGGACATATTTTTCAATGGAATAAATCAGCATAAAATCCCAACACGGACAACACAGGTTGAGACATTTTTATTCTTGTTACTAGATCAAAGTAAATAGTAAGGTTCCCATTAAGGCTTGCTTTAAACTGAATATGTGTGTTAAAACCCTAACTGTTTTGTTTACAAGTAGGTTGCTAGCACATCTTAAACCACATCCTTCTTTATCCAGATACGATCAGAGAGACAGGGCTTTTACGGCTGGGTAAGTGCTCCTCTAGCATTTCACCTACCGGGATCAGATCAGCCAGCGGCAGCAAAGCTGCTGGGTTGTCGTCAAACCTTTTAGCAAGAGTTGAGAGAATCTGCAAAATCACTGCAACGCTGGGACAAGTTATTTTTCTCTTCTTTTTTAATCATTTAATTGTTTCATGCCTGACTATGTGGATGATAACAATAATTACAGCATTTTTAAGGCTGCCTCAGATAGCAAAATCACTTTAGAATAAGGGGAGTTATTCTGTTTTTCAACATGGGGAAAACAAAGAATGGCTCAGCCAGCTTGGGTCATCCTGGCTCGTAGAGGGGTGCAGGAGCAGGTCTGGTGAGGTCTGGCCAGGGGCTGAGCACCTGCGAGCCAGCAGCCGGGCATGGCACCTCTCGTAGAACAGCAAATGTCTCCAAAGCCGGTAAAACTTTCTCAGAAAAAGATCAGACAAGCCTCTGTGACTCACAGCAGTGACTCAAGGATAGAGTTGAGAGAGTTGGGGTTGTTCAGCCTGGAGAAGAGAAGGCTCCAGGGAGACCTTAGAGCCCCTTCCAGTCCCTAAAGGGGCTCCAGGAAAGCTGGGGAGGGACTCCTGATCAGGGAGTGGAGCCATAGGACGAGGGGGAACGGTTTTAACCTGAAAGAGGGGAGATTGAGATGAGCTATTAGGAAGAAATTCTTGACTGTGAGGGTGGTGAGACAGTGGCCCAGGTTGCCCAGAGAAGCTGTGGCTGCCCCATCCCTGGAGGTGTTCAAGGCCAGGTTGGACGGGTCTTTGAGCAACCTGGTCTAGTGGGAGGTGTCCCTGCCCATGGCAGGGGGGTTGCAACTAGATGATCTTTAAGGTCCCTTCCAACCTAAACCATTCTATGATTCTATGAAGGATGACCTAAAGCACAAAAGGTCTTTGTAAAGGCCAGAGAATTAGGTTGGTACTGGGGATTTTTCATAAGAGCTTGAGTGCTTTTTCCCGCTGCAGCTCAACCAGTTCTCTCGTAACGAAGATGAAATCTGGTTGCCTGCAGCTCCTCGAGCTGCTGTTTTCACGTAGGTTGGGTGCTGCTGGGTGGAGGGGAGCAGTTGGCTTGAAACACTGTTTCTGTTCTGGTGGGGACCTTGAAATCGTGGAAGAAACTCAACCTCTCCTGAAGTTTCCTGACCAACCCAACAGGCTGAAAAGTTCATCTGCTCTAATAAAGATTCAAATTGTTTCAGTGTTTTGTCAGGGTGAATCTGCGGTTCTTGGGTATTATCTGTTTCTACCCAAGGTACTTAGTATTTTGAAGAAACTGGAAAGTAGAGGGGTTGTAGGACAACAACAATGAGCTGCAGGTCAACTAGGTCATACATAGGACCTTGTGATGGAGACTGAAGTCTGGAAGACTTCAAAGCAGCTTGTTACAAAGGATAAAAACCATGTATTGTTATTTTACTTGGACACATAGCCTTGTGGCTGCCAGGATGTAATTCCCTTAACATTAATTCCTGGGGTAACAGGTCAGTGTCACCTGGAGCCATGCGTTAGGAGGGGGATAGTCTGGAGGGGCTCACACCTCACCTGAACGTACTGTATGGGCAGCAGGAGTTCAAGAAATAGTGCTTGAAAAAACAGCCATTTCTTGATACATTCCAGGAATGTATCTGAATTTTGGTGCTTTGTCCTCAAAACAGAATTTGCACTTGATTTACTGCCTGGGATGTGTTTGATCACAGCTTGAAGCCCAACATGGCATGCGGCAGCCGTTCCCGGCAGCAAGGGAGCCCAAAGCTGTTTTTCTTTATCTAGCTCTGGGTTAATAGTCTCTCTTTCAGCATTTTGCCCTTTTCCGTGTAATCAAGCAACCTCTCTAGAGCTTCCTTAAAGTTTGTGGAAGAGTCCAGGTTAGTAGCTATTAAAAATGATGCATTTTCTTAAACTGAAGCAACAGAATTGTGCATTTTCTCGTGCCAACCAAGTGAGGTGTTTGGACAGGCAACCCACCACAGAGCGAGAAAGCAGCTGGCCCAGAACCCGTTGAGCCCTTCATATTTTCCCTTGAAGTGGAGTGGTGTGGAGAGCCATCCACTGGGATCACAGACTGGCTTTTCCATGTCTGAAACAGCCATGGATAATCCCAGCTGGATCAAAAACCATGGCCAGAGCCGCAGTTCTTCCAGATGCTGGGTGCTGCCGTGGCTAATCTGCTTGTGTGCAGTACCTGCCCTTTTAGCTCCTTGCTGTGTGCTCTGTATTAAACATGTGGCATTGCATTGGCCAGAGAGACACACAGTGTTTCCTAATCCGTTCCCAGTAGCATCAGAAATCGCTAAGAGCCACTTCACAGGGAGTCGTGATGAGAATTTTTAATTCCCCCTCTTTGCAGCATGAGGTATTTTCAGCCTGTATGGCTCTATTATGATGTTAAGTAGTCTAAAAATGGTGCTTTTTTCCTGTTTTCGTCATTTTACATCAAATACAGTGTCATCTCTTTGCGAGCAGATCATGAATGGGGTATGAAAGTCCTGATGTCATGTGCAACAGCAGAATGCTCTGCAGCTATCTGGTCTTCAAGGAGTATCTCTGGCAGCAGTGATAGGTCTTGCGTTTATGCAATTCAAATAATTTGTTCATCTTCTTATTCTTCCATGAACATTTCCATCCAGCCAGGGAGAAAAAAAACCCCTATTTTTAGGCTCTTTTGCTGTCACAGGTGTAGCTGAGCTGCTCGTAGAAAATTCTTCCCGAAGAACATGGTCTGGGTGATGTTGGGTGAGCTGCAGGCAGGAGGCAGCTCACGCTGCTCACACGGGGCTCACACTGCTCGCCTGCACGTTTCTATCAGGCAGCCCATGACACCGAGTTTGGAGGAGACAAGCGTTTATTTGTCTGTCAGTAATGCTGGCAGCATCACAGTTACTTTTAATCAACTATTTAAAGACTTCACGGCTGGTGGCCCAACTCTTGCTGCAGATTCAATGGAGCAATTTACTCTTCTGTTTCTCATCACGCCTGGATCTACTGCATGACGGCACGATGTCATCTGAGGCGTTATGGCAGAGCCGTGCTGCATGACTCCAGCTCCTGGGGCTGTTAGACATATCCCTATATCCACTTGCATTTCTGCACTGGCACAGGGTTATGCCGATCTTTGGTGAACATCAGGTTTCTGCTAGAGATGAAGCTCATGCAGGCAGTATGGAGACAGCAAAGGACAGAGTGCATCTTCTCCTTTGGTTTCCATTTGGTGCCTCGTGAAGATGGTCAGCCCACCACAAAGATAAAAGGCAGGAATCACAGAATCATAGAATGGTTTGGGTTGCAATGGACCTTAAATCTCATCTAGTTCCACCCCCCTGCCCTGGGCAGGGACACCTCCCACTAGACCAGGTTGCTCAAAGCCTCATCCAACCTGGCCTTGAACACCTCCGGGGATGGGGCAGCCACAGCTTCCCTGGGCAAACTGGGCCAGTGCCTCACCACCCTTACAGTAAAGAATTAGATGGTCTTATCCACCCCTATCACATGCACGCTCAGAGCAATGCTGTATTTGGGATTGCACCCTCTGGTGCACACAAGTTTCTGCAGCGAGGAGTCTGCTCGGCCTCGTAGAACACCCGCAGCCCAGCAGCCGTCTGAATGCACCGGCCACCAAGGAGTCCTTTCAAAACAAGGCGCCAAAGCCTCCTCTCCTGTCCGCATTGCTGCGGGCACTCCGCTTTCTCTGCAGGGTACAGAAAATGAGAGGCTGATCTATGGTGCCCCTAAATCCCCACTGCCCACAGAGCTGCTGCAGGCAGAACCACCGGGCCAGGGAATATATTTTGGTTTAACTTGACGGGCTTTTTTATTATTGCTGTTATAACAGCCCTTAATCATCTGGAAGTCTTTAGTTCTCCTCAACGGGGAGAACAAAAGATATGCAAAGGGGGTCCTAATGGGAAAATATAAGTCAGTTTGACACCAAATTCCCCCTGCTCCTGGAAGATCCTGTAGCAAAGCCGGTTGCCAGAGCTAAGCAAGCAAGCTGCTTCGCTGCTGTTGCTGGGGTGTTTTTCCCTGCCTTGCTATCAGAGCAATGATGCACAGCTCCATTAAAAAGACAGGTCTGGACCCCAAACTGGGATCTCCCTCCAATCCCCAACTTGGAAAATATTGGAATCAGTGACCTCCTTGATGTTATAGTGAATAATGCATCATCTTGATATTGTAAAAACCAGAACCCACATCTACTACCTGTAGTCAGGCTACCTAAGCAATTTCCATCAAGCCCTTAATGGTAATTTTCCTGAGGTCAGCTCAGCCAGCAGGTGAGATCTCTTTTCAGCTGGAAACGATGGGAATGTGCTGCAGCTGCTCTCTGGGAGACGGTTTAAAAAAAAACCAAAACCTTTTCTATAGAAGTAGAGGAGTCGGCACACAACTGGGACTATGCTGTAATCCAGGTAACACCTACTGAAGGTCCAGACCCAACTTTGGTATTTAAACAGCTCATGCTCCATCCTAAGGTATGTTGTAATCATCTTTACATTTTTGAGGACCAGCCCTAATTTTTTCATTTTGGGGTTGCTATGCTAAGCAAAATGACTGCAGTTTAGTTGCAGCTGAAAAGCTTCATTTCTTTCAATAAAACAAAAAATGAAGTCCTGTTTCTCTGATCCCGGGCTATTTGGCAGTGTGCTGGATATCAGTGTATTCACAGGAGACGCTATTACCAGAAATACAAGCAGGTTATTATTACTCATGCTTAGCCTGGGTTCTGATGGGTCTCTCCAGGATCCGCTTCTATTCACTGTTTATTTTCATTAGTGGTTTGGACGCTGTAACAGATGATACAGTTACAAAACTTGCAAATGATAGGGGGTGAAAAAGGTTGCCAGCACTCTGGAAGACAGGATTGCGACGCAGATTGACCTTGGCTCATTGCATTGCTGCTCTGCACAAGATGAAATTCAGTATAACGGGTAGCAAAGCCTTTCTCTTAGCAGGGAAAAATCAACTCTGTAAAACAGGGAATAGCGACCTTGGCAGAAGCGTGTGCTAAAAGTATTTGGGGTCCATCACAGATCACAATAAAAACATGGCTCAGCAGTGCAGTGCAGTTGCGAGGAGAAAAAGCAAATACCGTTTTCAGAGGGCAGGAAGAGTGTTGTATGGAAAGCCATTGCTCCATTTGGTTCGTCACCAGACACATCAAGGCCAGGTTTGGGTGGAAATCTGGTGCCTGTCAGGATAGTGGGACACAGGGATGTGTTACCTATGGACGCTGTACGGTCTCCAAAGGGTTTTTGTCAAGGCTGGTCTGGGGGTACATCCTCCAGCTTTGGGGCAGGAGGTGGGACTGGGTAGACTCCTGAGACCTCCCTGCTCTGGCATCCATGATTGCCTGCTCCTCGTGCCACCGAGGCACCTGGCTCACAGCTCAGCAATAAACACATCTGTGCTGTTAGTATTTACAGCCTCGTGTCTAGATTAAAGCACGTATTTATATACCTGCAGTAAACTAAGATCTTTATCTGTGCAACTGTTTCTGGTTCCTGTTTAAGCCAGTGAAGAAAAAAGGTTTGGCATTTTCAAGCCTTTAAATGTTTTATTTAGAAAATAAACCTGAATCTTTGTGAATCTCTTTCTGTCTGAGGTAAATGAAATCCTGAGTTGGTCCAGAGTGTTTGAGGTTTGCTGCCCTAAGAAGAAACATCTTTAAGGTAAACAAGCTTGAGCTTTGGTTTGGCAAAGCTAAGCCCTGACTTTTTCCCCCCACTGTCAAAATCGGAACCAGCTTAGTGATAGAACAAAATCAGAATTTCCTCCAAATTTCTGCAGAGATGGACAGCCTGGTCAGGTCATAGAATCATAGACTGGTTTAGGTTGGAAGGGACCTTAAAGATCATCTCCTTCCAACCCCCCTGCCCTGGGCAGGGACACCTCCCACTAGACCAGGTTGCTCAAAGCCTCATCCAACCTGGCCTTGACCGCCTCCAGGGATGGGGCAGCCACAGCTTCTCTGGGTAACCTGGGCCAGTGCCTCACCACCCTCACAGTCAAGAATTTCTTCCTAATATCTCATCTCAATCCGCCCTCTTCTAGTTTGAAGCCATTACCCCTCATCCTATCACTACATGCCCTTGTAAAAAGTCCCTCTCCAGCTTTCTTGTAGGCTTCTTTCAGATACTGGAGGGCTGCTATAAGGTTTCCCTGGAGCCTTCTTTTCTCCAGGCTGAACAGCCCCAACTCTCTCAGCCTGTCCTCACAGCAGAGGGGCTCCAGCCCTCTGAGCATCTTTGTGGCCTCCTCTGGACCCGCTCCAACAGGTCCATGTCCTTCTGATGTTGGGGGCTCCAGAGATGGAGGCATCACTGCATGGGTGTCTCACCAGGGAAGAGGGGCAGAATCCCCTCCCTGGCCCTGCTGGCCACGCTGCTGGGGATGCAGCCCAGGATGCAGGTGGCCTTCTGGGTTGCAAGCACGCATTGCTGGCTCACATTGAGCTTCTCATCTACCAACACCCCCAAGTCCCTCTCTTCAGGGCTGCTCTCGATCGAGTCTCCAACCTACATTTTTATTAAACTCAAACTCAGACAGTCTAGTTTTTTAAAAACAAACAAACAAACAAAAAACCCCAAAACCCTCTTAGTCTTTGTTTTAATGCTTGCACCTTCCTGGACATCCTGGCTGCATCACTCAGACACATGGCGTGAAGACTTTTCCTGCTTGTGCCGAGGCCGAGCACCAAGCAGATCTCAGCTGGTGGTTTCAGGTTGTGGTTGCAGTCCCCTGGGAGTCCTGGAGCCCCTCTGCAGGGTCTTCAGGATTTGAATAAGAAGGATGCTGACAGAAAATTGTGAAGGTCTGCAAACTGGACAATGGTTGCAAGCTTTTGGTTTAGACTCTAAATATATATTCAGATTTTTAGAAATTTATGTAACTGCATTGCTGTTGTATGAAAACAGTAATTTTGTGAGGCCAGCAGCAGGCTAGGCCTTCTCTTAGAGTAAGACAGCTTTTAATGTGTTTCTTAGCTTTAGCCTGTTAGAGGAGATTTCATTTCATCGTGGCAGGACTGGCCCTATTATTAGCAAAGTCCATCTTTGTTAGGTTTCCACTGGAATAAAATAGTATCTGACCCCATAACAGATTCCCTTTCAATGAACTACTGGCAAAGATCCTCGTGAAGTGTCTCCTTTGAATAAATTCTTGGCAGAGCTCTGGGTAATGAGATTTCCATTGAATATGCTGTTAGCAGAGCACCTTTTAACTCAATTCAGATAGTTAGAGAGGAGCCCTGGGAGTCGGGAGTCTCCAGTTTGGTCTCTGGTGGTGTCACTGGGCGAGCAGCCGCAGGTCTGTCCTCTTTGGGTTTGCAGGATGGGGGTATCCTCGCCTCTGTGCTCGAGCTCAGGCAGGGCTTGGAAATTCCCTAGAACTTGTCAAAATGTTTTACTGGGTGCAGTGACATGACTAGGGAAGACAAACATTTATTTCCATACAATCTCAATGACGGTTCCAGGCTTACTGCTTGATACGTGAAGTGGGGTGACCCCGAGTATAAAATTTTTGGGTAACATCTCAATGTAACTTCTTTAAAACTGTTCGTACCTGTATTTCTGGAGATACTCTTATTCTCTCATTTGTGTCGTTTCCGAAAAGGCTGTAGCAAGTGTCCATGCATTGCAAGCAAAATGTACCTTTTTCTCCTCCCAAATGTCATCTCCCTGTTATTCTGGTTTTCCATCTGAGTTTGGGATTATGAGTGGACGGCTTTCATGCTACAAGTCTTTATAATGGGATTAAGTGGATAAGGACATGTAGAAAATGATTAGCGCTCTCCTGGGAGCCATTAATGGTTTGTAAAGACCCTCATGGAAGCAGCATCTACAGAGGGATGTTGTGCAGGAAGAAACTGGTGCTTCCTTTAACACTAATTTTAGAGAGGCTGTGGCTCTTTGACTAATAAGTATTGATTCCTCAGAGATCTGCAGAGAATTGTCAAGCATATAGGTTTAATCAGAAGTGGGATTCTGGCTGTAGTGTAGGTAATGCATAGAAAATCACACATTTCATTAACCCTGTTTTTTTGGATGAAGATAGGCAGGCAAGATGAAAAGTCCCTATTCCCCTTCCTTCTGAACTTACTGCCTGCTGCTCTGCAGGACCAGAAGCAACATCTCCCAGACAATAAATTTTTGTGAGAAAATGCTCTCAAACTCCCTTAGGTGAGGTCCCGCGCTCCTCTCCAGCCTTGCGGAGACAACCCATGGTGTCTGGGTTGGGGTGTTCCCATGCCAGAGCATCGTCTGATGCCGAGGTTTGCCGCAGGTCCAGGACGCCCCAGTGCACACAAGGACTGCAACAGGGAGAAATTTCTCCTCCACAAAGACTTTATTTCCCATTTCAAGCACCGCAACGACAAGCTCTTTCTCTGAAGGCACCAGCCGTCCTGGTCTGCTGTAGATAAGAGCTGCGGGATTAGCTCCCCTGAAGGGAAACCCTCTTCTTGCTCCACGGTTTTGGTGTTTCATGCCAGCCGCTCTGCGAGCAGCGAGATCTGTGTGCAATCCTGTTTGTGTCACAGCCAACTGGCGTCCTACTCAGCTTTAGGATATTCACGGAGCACGTCAGCAAGCGGTGTCTTTTCGAGTTCTTACTGCGCTGGCTGGGAATTAGCGCTGCAATCAGCCAGCAGGACGGGGACCCCCTCTTGCTCCCCATCCTGATGACTTCAGCAGGCTCAGTGCTGTGCGTGTTTGAAATAGAGTTACTATGTGGAGCTGCTGTCGCCTTCTGAAGGAAAGTCTGATTATTCCAATTGCATTCGGATATCACCATGATTTACACTTTTTAAACAAAGCAAACTGTCTGCTTTATGGGAAAGGATGGATGCACGGGCAAAGAAATGCACACGTAACTTGGTGAAGAATAAACTGGTTTAAAAGTCTGAAAAGAGTCCTTACTGGAAACACTAGCTGCAAGGCACGAGAAGAGTAAAGATGGCTAATTGTGTACAGATAACAATAAGTATCATCCCTCCAGGTTGGGTCCCTGATGCTGAAAGTAGCAGTTCCTCAGGGAAACTCTGGGCTGCAGGATAATGTGGCTAGCGGCCAAAGTAGCCCTTGCTTCTTCAAATGCTTCCTAATTAAGTTCTGGCTATTAATCTCTCTTCCTAGGTTAAAGTTCTTCTATTAAATAACAAATTAATGTGAAGCATCTTGAGGTAGAGGCAGGAGGTTGGTTTGATTTGAAATCGGGTATCATCCAGCTCATTTGAAGTGGAAATGGGCTGGCTTGTGGCTGAGGCATAGTGAAGGCTTTGGATTTCTTTTTAATTGATCCTAAAGCTGTATGGGCTGCCCTGTTCTCCATTGCACTGATTAAGGGTGATTATAGAATTAGCTGAAAAAAAAAGATACAGCGGGATGTCATTGCCATGCAGAGATATTCTTGTGTTCCTCAGTTCCAGGCTCTAATCCTCAGAATGACTCATCCCCTTTAATATTTTTCATAAAGCTACTGACACCGCATTGTTATTTACCCCGATAAATCTGTTCACGGCGGCAGCATTCAGCTGTAAGCCTGCCCCGCTCTCCCCTCGAGTGCAGCAGAGAAAGGCATCCTTCTCCATCCATCAGCTCTGCCCAAACAGGAGAAGGTCTCCTTTGGTGAACTTTGGGCCGAGCTTTTTAGGAATCATCATGTCAAAGCTGGTGAATGAAACTCATGCTTGATGTTAAAGTCATGCTGGAGCTGAGGACCTTGAGGACCAGGGGAGATGACAGCAAGAGTGTCCGTCTGCCTGTCTGTGCAAAAGACAAGTTAATCTACTTATAATCAAAGGATCAAAAAAGCGCAGTTGAATTCAGGCCATAACCTAATGGCCTTTGGACACCCCTGCCCTAAATCCTAAACTCCTCCCAAGGGCCCTGGAAACAACAGGGCTTTTTAATAAATCGGGATCTATTTAACCATGAGAGTTTGTGGGATTAGGGTGACCTTGCTGAGATGTGAACTTGCTGTTCTTGGGAGCTCGCATCTTGAGCCCCAACGTGGCTGGTGGTGCGTCTGTCTCTTGCGGGCATACCGAGTCTTTGCCACCGGGATATTGCTAATTCCTTTCATTTGCTGGGCTCTTCACACCCCATTAGATTACAAAATGTTCGGGGCTGGGTCTGTCCTCTCCTTTAGTACACGGAGTGCGTCAGGAAGGGGGTCTCGGAGGTGCTTCCTAGGCACGACCATAATAGATGTGATTAATATGGGAGGGTACAACGTGACTTCTATTTCATTGGTGAGTGACCGAGGTGGTTAGGAAGGAGTGACTGAAATATCACATCGCTTCACAACAAGCCTGAACGCCAGGGCTGCTCTCTGCTCCCCAGCAGCAACCCCTGCAGTGCTGGCAGCGGCAGCACAGCAGCACGCAGCTTGCATCGACGTTCCCGTCCTTGGATCCCCTGTATCCTACCGCATGAAAAAAACACCTCACCACACTTTAGGAGAATCTGCCTGAGTGCAATTTTCTCTAAAACACCTAATTTTCTACCAGGCCAATTGCACCTATTTTCTAATATGCAGCTGTGACACCGTAATGACTTGTAAAGCACCGCCCTGGGTGCCCTCCTATCTCCACGAGAGCAGTCACGGCATCTAACTGCTCCGCTCCGCTTCATCCTTCCCTGACCTAAACTGCTCACAACATCCTGCTTTTATCAGGCAAGAGAGCCTCGCAGCAACTTGGTGCTTAAACCGGATGGCTGTAGTCCATTAGCAACTGCCCGAAAGCTGAGCTCTGCCTTCCAGAGTAGCTGATCCCTCTGATCGGTCATTTTTATTAATCTGAGATTTGACTTGGGAGACTCATGAGCACAAAGATGGACTTCTTTTCCTTGGTTTGAAAATGTGGATGGAATTTAAACAGGTGAGGAAGGAAGCTGTAAAAGATCTTGCTGTTATTCACCTTTATTGTGCAACATGCACAATGTAAAAGGGAGAGGAGGAAAATGCATCACTGGTAATTGAGACATGCTGCATGGAGAGAAAAATCCACAGAGGCCAACAAAGATTCACGCTCACCTTCAAAAAGCACATAAAAAACCCAGCAAAGGAACAAAATTAAAAATAGCAAAATGGAGGAGAGGGATTTACACATCTATGTTTAGAAAACTAGCATTAAAGTAAGATATTCTGGACAAGCAAGCATGATGTCTGGTACATTTAACAGTAGCTTCGTAGAGTAGTTTGTGGATCCTGTCTGTGCTGCAGAAGATAGCCTCGTTAGATCACCAAGTGGAGTTACTAAGGAAATCACAACAATCCATAACTGAAGAGCTGGCTCTGAAAATCCCACTTTTGCTTCCTCACCCCTCCAGTTCGGCCCCTAGAAGAAGAAGGATCGAGTCTGCTTCTCCGTAGCCCTGGAGGCCAGCTCACACTGGGATAGTCTTGTCTTTCCAGGCTTGGGTGACCACTGGCAAAACCCCTCATTTCTCTCTCTCTCTCTTTTTTTTTTTTTTCTTTTTTTTTTTTCCTCTCCCCCCATGGATAGGAGTGAAGATGTGTGGCTCAAGTCAGACGAGAGCGAGGTGTTAATGCAGCGCCTGTGTGCAAACCACTTCTGCGCGTGCTGGGTGTGCAACCCGGGAGGAAGCTGGAAACCAATTTTGGTTTTCCTTTACCTTTGCCTCCTCCTGCTCTCCCCTTCCCTCATTGACATCTTCTGCTGAAGGAGATGCGGAAGCAGTTTGGGGGAGGTGGGGAGAGATGGCTTTTAATAATATGCCTATTGAAGGCTTTGCATGTTCTACCTAATCCTTTGTTTGCCCTTGTTCTGTATCAACTCGGTGAACACAAGCTATCAGTTTAATTAATGGGAAATAGGTAGTGTGAACAAGGAGCAGCAATACAGAGTGCTGCCAGAGCTTCCCCTCTCTCGCTCTGATCAGATAGCTCCTGACTGTCACTCGGGGCTGGAGCTGTATTTTGGACTTTGGAGAAGATACTGGGAGACAAGATAAAATGTAGGGCTGCGATTTGATGCTGCTTTTAGTTTCCACTGCAAAGCTGGTTGCACTGGGAAGTTGTGACTTGCGCGTGGCTGGGTATCTCGGTGGTGTGGCATGCGTGGACATTCATGCTCATTCCCTGCTGCAGGTGTTCTATTTTGCAGGATATATCCCAGGACTATGCTGCTATAATAAAGGCAACGGTATCTAGGAACCAACTGAGGTACGGGAGCAGTTCAGAATTTCTCTTTATGGACACCTAATTTTGGAGTGGAGGGGAAAAGCAGGAGATTAATCCATGCAAAGCGCACTGCTCCTTATGCCATCTTGATGAGTAGGTATATATGAGTATTGGAAGCACTTTTTCTGACAAAAGAAACTTTAGAAGTGTTTGGTTTTGATAGTCATTCTTTAGCCTATATCCAGAGTGTTCACCACCATAATATCTCATCAGCTTTAGCCCAAGGCATGATGCAGCTCAAAGTGCAGCCTTTACCTAGCCGGTTGCAGCGAGTGGGCTATTTCTCAGCATGGTTTTCATCTAAAATTGTTTTCTCTTGGTGTAGGTCTGTGATTCCGTCTGTCCTTGTAGTGGGCAATAACCTAGGTCAAAACAAGTCGTTGCCACCTTCCTCATGATGAACGACCTGCTTTCTCACCAGAAAACTACTTGTAAATCTCTCGAGTTTTCGAGAATCGAGTTTTCTCCTGTGAAATGATCCTGTAGATTAAGATCGTTTTGTAATGAAACTTTTTAGGACTTTAGTTCATAATCTTTTTTTTAAAAAACAAAAACAAAAAAACCCCAAAAACAAAACAAAGAAAGAAACTCCTATGCTGTATAACTACTATGACTTAATTGCCTCTTAGCACTTATTGACTCTGTGGGCCACGGGAGATTTAATCTAATGGGGCAAAACAAAGCTCAGGAAATGTCCCTAAATGTGGGTGCGTTAGATCTCATCTCTGGAGTTGTTTCTGTTCTCCCAAGTAAATAATTTGGCCAATTACATGTTTCTAGGGATGCGTTGCACTTGCACAAAACGCACGCGTGAAGGTTGCTGATTACAGTAGGCTCACACAGTTGAAGAAGGGTTTTTAATCACGGAAATCCCACTTATGTTCAGAAACTGTTAAAATGCCATTAAAGACAGCAGACTGTTAGTGCTCTGACTCCGAGCTGTTTGGGTGTAGCAGGATAATTCCCGGTTGCCAGCAGAAGTTGGCAATTTCTTCTGGGTTTCGAGGCTAACTTTCAGCATCTCTTTGTTTCGTGCAGCATGACTTCCCTCTCTGAGTAATGAGAGATGATTTACTGGATGTCATATCTAAGCCTTGATGAAACCTAAGGTGAAACTTCAATAAATTAAATATTTTTTTCAAGAGCACAGAACTACATGCAAAACCCTGATTTTGCTGCCTGCAAGTTGTTGGCTCCCAGGATGTCAATCCCCCAACAAAATTATTTCCACTATGCAGTAATAAGCTTACTTGCTGCTTTGTTATCCAGGAATGTTAATAGATGCTATTAAAGATGATCCACCCTCGGGTGGATGTTCATCTTGGAGCCACCCAATAATGACATTTTGTTCCTTATAGCCAGAGTGGCTTCAGCATCTGGTCATTGGGGTTTGGTATGTTCGTTTTCCTGTGAAATCCCACATATTCCGGTCACTTCTCAGTCTTACTGGCACGAACTGAAATTATTTATGTCTGGGCAACTCTTGAGTAAGATTTGCAGGATCAGACCTCAAATATCCCATCTCTTCCTTTCGAACACATCTGTGTCAGGGCAATATGTGCATGCGGTATTCTGGGTGGGTTAACAGGGTGGCAAATTAAAAGAAAGGAATTGATGTAGTGTATACGTGTTGAAGGATCAAGCTCTTCAGCTGTGTGCTTGTACGTACAGATTAGCTGTGTTACAATAAATCAATGTATTCAATTCCTACGGAGCTGCTGGAGGTATCTCAGGGCTGCAGGGATAAAGCAGAGGTTTTATCGCTCTTTCATCAGTAAACATCGCAGATGATCGATTAGATAGTGAAATGTTCAGGACAGCTTTTGATTATCAGGTCTTCAGCTTCTTAAGCCTCTCTGAACCAACCTGGGGCTGCCAGGGGCCCTCCAGAGCATCTCTTCCCTTGCCAGTGTTGCAGGGCCAGGGAGTTTTATCCCGCTCACGAAATGGCTCATCCCTCCAGCTCCGGCTGCGCCGAGGGTGCGATGTTTCTCTCCTTCCATTGCATCTCAGGCACGCTGCAATTATTGAAATTAAACAACTTTAAAATATCTCGGCAAACAGGACTGATATTTGGAATTAATCACAATTTTAATTTGACAGAAAGCGAATCCCGCTCGGCTCGCTGTGATTTCTCCTCTCCCCACCCACGCACGGAGCCTGCTGCAGGGTGTCTGGGGGAAATGAGACGTACAGCCTGTGCTGCCTGGTAAAAGCCTATTTAAGTGATCAGCCACAGACTAGCTTGGAATATTAGGCAGTAAAAGAGGTTTTCTAGAAAATGAGATTGCCCCCGGCACTGGTAAATCCATTCAAAGATTCAAGGAAGTTGGGTGGATATGGTGACATTTGGGAGGCAATAGGTATTTTTCTTTCTTAATAATTCGTATACCGAGAGACTATAAATTAAATAGTTTTCAAACATAGGACCCAATCCTGCTCTTGTCGTTGTTTTGTCTCGCTTATTTCATTGGGTTTAATCTTGAGAGAGAAAGGCTAGATGTAATTTCTGAAATAACATTAAAATCCAAGCATCTTCTGTGGTTTCTGGTAGGGTCTATGCGCATGGGAAGTGACCGGCACCGCTCTATCAAAAACCTGATGTGTTAATGGGAGGGGAAAAAGCAAATGAATGTTTCGCCCGGGCCAGACAGTGACAAGGACGATGCTTTTGGCCTCGGACATCTCTCGGAAAGGTTCCCCCATCCTGGCGGTGCATTTGAAACCCCTGTGATAGATCTCTGTCCAGACTGGCCAGTTCAAGGAAACGCTGATTTCTCTGAATGAAGCAGGACTGGAGATCTGCGCAATGTGCGGTTGGAGTAAATTAAGCATTACAAATGCTGCCGCCACCCATCCCCCCCTCGCATATGTTCCCACTTTCCCCAGTATTAAAAAAACCAAACAGTCTGCAAAGCAAAACTGTCTTGAATCTCATTGCCTCGTCTACCACTTTACCAACAAAGAGAAATCTTATGGGTCGTATACACCAACGGTACATACCTATCCATACGGTGGTCCTGGCTGTACAGAATAGGACCATAATAAAAGAGACTATGCATGCTCACGCCTAGTCCTTGCTAGATTAGCTTTTAAATATTTGGGTTTTCCAAGAGGAAGAAACAAATAAATGAAGTGTTCTTCCCTGGGGCTGCGACAACTGTTGGGAGGGTTTTGATTACTGTTGGCTGTGATGCCGGAGAAGACGGCTGTGAATTAAATATTTGGCGGTGGCAGAGGAGGCAGCGGTGGTGTCCTTGCAGCACTCGGGATTCCCTTGCCAGGGTAGTGGGAGTTGAGTCTGGGAAACACGGGATACTTCCATTCCTTTCACAGAATCACCGGGGCTGGAAGGGACCTCTGGCGAGCATCTAGTCCAGCCTCCCTGCTAGAGCAGGGTCACCTAGAGCAGGTTGCACAGGATGGTGTCCAGGTGCGTTTGGAATGTCTCCAGAGTTGGAGATTCCACCACCTCTCTGGGCAGCCCCAACGCTTTCTCCAGAATTGGCAACAAAGGAAGATTTTTCCAAGGGTGCCAAGCCAGGACTCATGCAGGAAGGAGAGCAATGGGCGTGTGGGTGGCAGGAGCAAAGGAGCAGGGACTGATTTCTTCAGACATCAGGCTGGAGGTGTAAAAGGCAGCCCGGGCTGTGCTGAAGCCTTGCACGGGGGGAAAAAGCAGTTGCATTTGGGTGTTACCCTTGTCTTGCCCTCTGTTACCCTCTCATAAACCAGGAGGAGCTACGCTGGCTTCAGCAAAGAGCAGACTCGGCATCCCGAATGCTTCGAGGGAGGAAAGACGCTGGAATCAAACCGGCAGCACACGCAGCCTGATTTTTGGGAAGTGCTGGAGGTGACACTGGTTTCACCCAAAATCTGGGGCAGCTGCAGGTGTTTGCACCCTCGGGTGTGACAGAGTAAGAAATAGAGCCTCCCCGTGCCACCTGGCTGCCAGCAATATCAAGAGGCTGCTGTTAAGCAAACGGTGACAGCGTTGTCTCTGGGGCACGTGCCAAGCTTCAGCCCCGTGCAATCTCAAAAGTGAAGACAGAGAACCCGGGAAATTGAGATGCATGATGGCAGCACTGACGGATGCTTAACCGAAATATTTTCCGGCCCTGCTGGTAGGATAATTTTGTATATCTGACTTTATTTTTAGAGTTTGGTTGGTGGTTGCAAAGAGGGAAGAGGAAAGCTCCAATCTTTGTTCGGAAGGAGTCTGTGAGACCAGGTTTCCTGTTGTGCCGCGTTAGTTACTTTCAACGCTATTCTTGTTTCCGATTAAACTAATTCAATGTGTTTCTGCAGCCGGCAGGAGGTTGAAGCAGTTTGTGCAATGCGAAATATGTAATAAACGTTTCTGGAGGCAGGGAAAAATATTTAGCACATCTAGAGTCAAGTCCCATCTCTCTTAATTGGACTAAACAAGGCGGTAGATAAGGCTTTGACTTTTGCAGAGCAGGGATTTCAATTACTCACAGGAAGTTTTCAAATTAAGAAGGAGGCTAACAATGAAAATCATTTCCGTAGGTTTCAAGTCCTGCGATGTGCTGAGCCAGGATTTAGAAGTGATTGAAATGATAAGCAGCTCCCTGGTCCTTGCCAATGCCCGTGCACTCCGGGTATTTAGGGCAACACGTGCTGGGGGAGCAGGATCGCTGCTGCGTCGGTGCCTTGTGCGGGGCAGGATGGATTGTCGGTCCCTGTTAGGATTTCAGTGAGGGCCTATGCAAGCGGAGAGAAATTTTAAAGAAAAAGTCTGGAGTGAAACGTCAGCCTGCGAAAGCAGGTCTTACCTCCTGCAGACCCCCTGCTCTGCATGGGCAGAGGTAGGGAGCCACCGTGGGGCAGGTCCTTGCTGGGGATGGGACTACGGGAAGGCAAAAACAAGAAACCTAGAGGCAGGATAATACCGGGGTGATTTTGTTGTTTTTCCTATGGCACATTTTCATTCTTTCAGACCTCTCATCATTCCTGATGCTCTGCTCTGGGTTGTGCAGATTTCCTTACAACTTTCATAACATGCAGCAGTAGAAGTTGGTGCCATAGCTCAAGCCAAGGTCTCCTGTGAGAGGAGCAGGGTACTTACCTCCACCTGTGTATCTAAAAGCAGATTTATTTACCTTTTGTTTTTTTTTTTTGGTACTACCGGACCTAAGGACCCACCTCTGTCTGTGGCATGACCCAGCCACAGGAGGGAGGCAGCCAACAGCCTAACGCCCTCTCGGTGCTGCGAGGAGGTGCCATCTCGAGATGTGCCAGCACCTCCAGAGCCTCCTGACCTCACCAGGATGTCTGGGACACTTTGATTTTCCCAGGGAAAAACCAAAGGCATAAGATGTCAGAGGTGTCTGCGACACCAACCTCCTTTCATTAGTATAAGCTCAGTCCAAGAAAAGATGCTGATCCCACAGAGCCACTGTGGAGTCTTGATCCAAGCCTAGATCCAGCCACGGAGCTCACATTGTGAGTTTTTGGCTTGTAACTAAATTAATAAAAAAACTAGAATAAACCTCAAATATTGTTCCAAGAAGCTAAACACAAGCCATCCTATTTAAGAAAAAAAGAAATAAAAAATAAATAAATTAGTGTTTAAGTTGAAATGGAAATGGGGCTATTATAGAAAAGCCACAGTGACGGGATATTTGAGGAATGTGGATTATTGGATCGGAAAGCCCAGGTTAGTCTGCGCTCGGTTCCTCTGGCCCCTCCCAGCAGCTTCCTGGAGGGATGAGCTGGTGTGAAGGGAGGAAAGCAGGCAGAGGCCGGGGAGCCAGGAACCCCCCTCAACCCTCCTTATTGACAGGTCCATCAAAATCAGCAGGAGGCCGTTTTTAGGCGAAACGCTTGTGCATAAAGCCCAAGGATAGAAAGATCATGGCCAAATTTAATAAAGCTACTCGCATTTTCAGAGTTGTTTTATTTATTTTCTATTATGTTTTTTATCACCCTCTTATTAGGCAGCAGCTATTCTGTGGCCGCTTTCAATCTCTTTCCATCAGGCGGCTACATTGATAATCAATTTTTTGAAGCACAGACCCTTTCCGGGTTTGAATTATTTGGATTTTATTAAATAAATGTGCATTTGTGTAGAATGGAAACTTTGCTCCTTATCAGGATCATCTGTCTTGGTGAAATGACTTGGAACAGCTGTTCCATGAAGCAAAATCTGATAGAAACACTGGGACTAGATATAAACACAAACATTAGTCACCATGGAAACAAAAGTTACTGTGAGATGGCTCCAAAAGCTGTGTTTCTATATGTTTTTTATCCGAACTAAATATTCCCATGGGATTTTGCCAGTCGCTTCATTTAAAGCCGTCTGCGAAATGTTCTGCTTGCATGCGTACACATCACTGCGGAGCGGCACCTCCGGGTTCGGCTACCACATAACTCCGCTGTTAAAATCGACGGGGTTATTGATTTACGCCGACTCCTGGAGGCTGCAGAGGGACAAAACACCATTTTAAAATATCACAGGGGCAAAGCTGACTTTAGATACTTGCAGAAGAGAGCGCTTGTACTTTAGGCTGCCGGTTTAACCCAGTTCCGGACTGGGATGTTAGCTCCGCATCCCACCCCAGCAGGTATTGCCGCGAGCATGGTGTGAAGGGTCTGGGCTGCTCTGCCATGCGCCAGGCTGTAATCTGGATAATCGGGGGGCTTTGCTTCTCCATCTGCCAGTCCTGTGACTTCTGCATCCATTTAAAAAAATTACATCGGTGAAGGAAGAAGGTTTGACCCCCACCAGAAGGGATGTCATTAAAAACCAGTTTCTCCATTGAAGGAGGAGCTGCATCTTTAGATAACCCTTGGAGACCGCTGAAATAAATTAAATAGCTGGACTAGGACTGGCATCTTGCAGGGACAAGCCAGCAAAGACCTCATCAGTGATACTGGCCAGGGCACAGAAATAACCGCCACAGGCAACCATGGGTCCGTTTGAAGGGAAAAACTTGCTCCGCTGGGGATGGTATCCCGGCTCAGGGTGCCATGCAGCACCCATCCGCGGCCCTAAAACCTCCCTGCAAAGGAGCTTCCTTGGGCCTTCAGTCTCCTTTTTGCAGGAGTTCTAAGAAAATCCACAGTCACCATAGCAACCACCAGCTCTGTGGCACGTGTGGCTTCCCATGGCACACTTTGGGACCAGGTGCCTTCAAACCAGGGCTCAGCATCCTACTGATGGCCGAGGCACTGCCCGCTCTCACCCCCCCAGCCCTGCAGACTGGCCAGCCCAGCCGGCAGCGGGGGGATGCACTCAACTGGCACATTTTCTCCCTTCGGTTGTGGATGTGACAGAGATTTTGGTGCCCACATGGGGCTGAGATGCAAGTTCTCACTGTTAATGCACTTTATGCACCAAATCCCTGTCTTTGCACTGTTCCTGTCCTTCCTTCTTTGGCTGTCTTGGGCAAGGCAGGGAAATCATTATTAATTGTTTTAGCATCCGCTCCGGTAGACGCCTATGCATCCTGATCTTGTTATGTGGGCTGTTAAAAGGCCACCTTCCGCCTTACCGTGGTGCTTCTGCAGTCAGCCGGTCCCTGATGCTGCTGCGATGGGCTTTTTACGCAGCCTTCCCAAAGGCATTTCATAGCCAGACTCGGCAGCGGCATCGCTGAGCAAGGCAGGTGGATTTGTCGTGGGTTTTTGCACGCTTTCCATTGGCGTCATGCCTAAGCATTTTGCAAACTTCTGCTGAATTCCTCCCGGCGATGCCCGGCGGAGCTGGGAACGCGTCGTAGCAGAGCAACGGGCCGGGCACGGGTCTGCGTGTGAAGGTCTTATCCCTCCTGGCAAAATGCATTTGGTTGGGGGCTTTTCCTTTGGAAAGTCCCACTGCCCTGCTTCAGAAACCAGTGATTGTACGACTGAGTGAGCCACCGGGCACATCAGTTTGGCAATCAAAAAAACCGTAAAATCAATTTTATTTTTTTTTAATGGCTCCTTTCCATAGAAATCTTGGTCCTAGTTCTAGTAAAGATCTATTTTAAAGGAACAGAGAAGAAAAAGCAAAGAGTGGAACCTAGGTGGCAGGCTCCCTTTGAAGTCTGGCTTTTCCCGTCTCTGCAGCGATTTGAGATCGTTTTGAAAATGGTGATGGGCTGACTTTTATCTGCCCGGGAAGCCCCGGGTGCCGGAGGTCTCACTGACCCAACCAGCACAGGCAGATGCTGCAACTTAGAGAAACTTGCTGCCCAAGTTCAGTGTCACAGGTACCCCGGGGGATAAATAAATTAACCATAGTTAGGAAAAATTTGGGACAACGTTGAGCAAAGCATGCATTAAAGGTTTCTTTTTTCTGTGGTATGCAACAATGCAATTCCTTTTTTCATGGGAAATTTAAGCGTTGTTTTTTCTCCCCCTGTATCTTTCTTTCTTAATTGTTTTATCGCTCATTAACTTACCCCAAACCCCCTTTTTAACTTAACCCCTCCTCCCCACACGCTTGATGGAAATCCATCAGTCACCCACACTGGTCAGTGGTGCTTGAGCTAACAGCCAAGCCCGAGCAGGAAGGTAATCCCGGGCTGTCTGAATAGCCAGTTCCTGCTGAATCCGGCAAGATTTGGGCGTCTAATTCACTTGGACTCCTCCTCCTCTTTGCAAATCCCAGCCCGGTTGCTCCCAGTAAGTCTATCCCACGCCAGACTGAGCCGTGTTGGCAGGCACCGGTCTCAGCAGAATAAATTATCCCAGCTCGTCAGCTCGTTCCCCCCGACTCTTTGCAGGGATTTGATTATTATTGGGGGGGGGGGTGTTGTGCTTGTGTAACCGCGTCGGGCTTGGCCCCAGCAATGATGTCATTATACCCACAGCAAACATTTTGAATAAATATTAAATAATCCTACAAAGTCAGACCTTGTTAGCGCTGGCAGCAGAAGGCGAGTGGCTCCGGCGGCGTGAATTGAGAGGGCGGGAGGGGGAGGTTGGTGCCATTCAGCCCTTCTAAGGAGCGATTCACGATGTGCGAGCCGAGGGAGATGCCTCCTGCATAACTAAACGGCTTCGCTGTGCCATTAGGATGCACGAGGCTGCGGGGAATCGCCGGGACCCCACAGCGGGGACACCCCCTCCGTCTTCCCTCCGACTCGCAGCAGCAGCAGGGTGGGACGGGCTGAGAATCTTGCTCGATTTGCGAGAGCCCCTGCTTTGCCTTCTCTTTGCATTTACCAGCCCTTGGGACCCCCAAAGACCCTCCTTTTCAAAACAAACAAACAAAGAAAAACTGCGAGGATAATAATAATTAGAATATTATTATTATCAAGGATAATAGTAATAAGAGAAGACTCCGGGGAGACCTTAGAGCCCCTTCGAGTCCCTAAAGGACCTACAGGAAAGCTGGGGAGGGACTCTTGATCAGGGAGTGGAGCCACAGGACGAGGGGGAATGGTTTTACCCTGAAAGAGAAGAGATTTAGATTAGACAGTAGGAAGAAATTTTTCACTGTGAGGGTGGTGAGACCCTGGCCCAGGTTGCCCAGAGAAGCTGTGGCTGCCCCATACCTGGAGGTGCTCAAGGCCAGGTTGGACGGGGCTTGGAGCAACCTGGTCTAGTGGGAGGTGTCCCTGCCCATGGCAGGGGGGTTGCAACTAGATGGTCCTTAAGGCCCCTTCCAACCCTAACCATTCTATGATTCTATGATAATGATAATTCGAAAAAAATGGGGTCTCATTCCTTTACCTCCCATTTCTTTTGAGTTTGTATTCAATCCCCAGAGACCAGCTCAGCAAAGCACGGCAGTGCATGTTCCGCTGCATCCCTAAGGGCATGTGCCTACGGTAAGCTCCAAGGTACTTGCAGGTAATGAGAAGTGGGCGAGAAATATTTGCTGGTAGATCAGGATAGAAGAAAACCCCATGAGATAGAGGAATTGCTTCTGAGAAGATGGTTTTGTGGTCGTGGCATGGCCACACGGGTGCTGGTGACTGGTGTGATGTGTTGGTCTTGCCGGGGGAGCGAGGTTGCAGGGGCTGTGGGCCCCCGAATGTTTAGTCTGGGGTTTTATAAAGCACGACGGATTTGGGCTGGACAGTAGGCAGCTTCCCCAAATCCAGCATAATTGGCTCTTTAATCTGCTCTAGAGATTCCTGAGCTGGATACCGACGCTATCTCCTCCTTTTGATGAGGGTGGCACAAAAAGAAAAAGGAGAGAGAAAAAAAAGGCACATGATGTGAATTTATTTGCTTCTTCCAACAATAATCCAGTCATTCTGCCTGGGAAATGTGTGTCCTGCTTAGTGTCCCTTTATGCAGGGTTTTTTTATGACACCCAAGACTTTATTTATGTATTTACAGATTTATTTTGCAGTGGTGGAAAACGAGAGGCAGAAAATGACTTTCCATTTTTTTTTAATTATTATTATTTTTATTTTTAATTTTACGATGTCTTATTTTGTGAGCAGTGGGTCGGCCGGGGGCTGGCTGAGCCCCCTGGCAGGTGGGCAAACGGCAGCTCCCCGTGCCCCAGCTGTGCCATGGCAGAGAGCCGCTGGAGCAAGTCCCGGGGCCTGCAAAGCAACTGCATTTCCTACGGAAATAAACGGCAGTTGTTGGAGCTGAGCGCTTCTACCCTGCCTTTATTGCCCGGTTTTGCCCATTCCAGCTCAGGATGGCACGTGCAACAGCCCCTGAGACTGGTCTTGGTTGGGTTCTGAGCCTGGTTGGCTCTTTGATGCCCAAAATTTGGGTTTTTACTAAACATAACTAAAGCCAGGTAAAAGTTAAGGCTCCGGCTCCATACTCAAATATTTCGGAGTCCCAGGTGGAAAACTGCACCCTGACGTTTTCCCTCTTTCGTATGAATTACATCTGGAAATCGCAGAATTGTTAGGCTTTTGAAATAGGTGCCTTATTTCAAGTTCGCTTGCTAGAAACGACGCTGTTGCACAGAGTAATTACATAATAAATTTGTTAGAGGAATATAAAGCCATAAAAGCAGTGGTAATGGTTTGCAATTTAATAGCTGAATTGTAAATGAATTTTCCTATAGCAGCTTTAATGCAGCAGGCTGCTACAATTAAGAGAACATTCTTTGGGGTGCCTTTAATTTTTTGTTGTTGTTGTGAAGTTCAGTGTCATTAATTCTCTGGTTTAAAGAAGCCGTATAGTTAACGACTTCAAGCCGAAAGAACGACTTTGACTTCCTCTGCAACCAACAGAACGTTGTCCTGGAGAAGGTGTTTTTAGCCCATTTAGCACTTAAATTTTCTTACAGTGGCTACTGTGGCATTGCAGCATGTACCGAGCTTATGACCTTTCCCTGATATCACCCATCTCATTCCCCTGATGTGTGGCATCTTCTGCCACGGTGGTGGAAAGCAAAGAGGACCAAGTCACACGGTCTGGCTCAGGCAGGAGAGACACTCTGCTTGTAGGGTTTAGCTTAGCTTTTTTATTTACCTGTTTGCTTGATAAAAGAAGATAGAAATGGAGGTCTGTGGGTATCGCAGCCCCGGAGCTCTCTGGGCAGGGGGGTCCGCAGATTGGCTCCCACTGCGAGGATGCTCCATCCAGCGACGGAGCCCCCTTGTTCCCCCTTGCACAAGATCATCCCCCTTCGCAGTGCTGATTTCTTGCTCTCCCTCTTTCCGACCTTCTGGATCTCAAATGTCGTTCAAAAGCAGCTCAGTCTTACTCAGAAACAATTTCGTTTGAGTGGGTGCCCCGGGCACGCTGACCCTTCACGTGGCATTTTCAGCAACAGGGTCCCCAGCGCCAGTCTCTTGTGGTTCATCTCAACAGGTTCCACTTCTCCTTGTCACGTTTGCCTAATTACAGCTTTCCACTTCGATACCAGCGTCGCCTCGGTAGCCTGCGTTTGAAGGAAACGCTGTGAAATACCGTATCCGATTTGCTTGCAAGCAACATTGGGGCAATTTAAATTTTTGATAATTATTGATGGCATGTAATTATGTTGTCAATAACACCTGTTATTTCTATAGAGGAGCAGGGAACGGTTGCACCGCGGTGTGTTGCAAATGCAAATTGACACAAGCAACCCTAATCTAACTGCGGTGGGCGATAATTAAAAGACGCAGTTGTACGTAAGGGCCAGGGAAGCTGATGGAGACCTGACGCTGCTCTGAGGGGTGGCTCTGAATCCCCTTCTCCTGGCGGGGAATCCAGTTTTAGGGGAATGCAGATGATGTGCATGTCCCAAAGCAATTTTCTCTCTTGTGCATCCTTATTACTGTAACTTGAGCTTCAGTTTCAGGGATTTTTTTTGTTCATCAGCCCGTAATAGTTGGTAATTTGCTCATGCTCCAGTCCGTGGGTGCAACACATGGAGCCCTGCCCCGCTTCCAGCAGGGATTCGACCTTGCTGTTATTCCTCTATAATCATAAAAAATCTGCTCCCTCATTGCATTATAGACCGAGGCAGGCAATAGAGAAAAATAATTTAGGGGATATTGGTCTAAAAGCGTGCTCTCGACGTGCTCCCCCCCCTTCCTCCAAAGACCAGGAGTGCAGCTGTGGGGTCTGTGGGGTACAGAAGATCCGTAGGGTGCTGCATGACCTAGCAAAAACGGAGTCCCCTATTGCAGAAAGTGCAGCCCATCTCTCCCCCGGAAAAAAACCCCAGAGGCATCTTTGGAGCAGAGGGGTGAGCTGGGATCAACGCTGCCCTGCACAGCCAGCTCCCGCCACTGCCTTTCCCCGATGGGAAGGTACAAAGGGATCTGGTGACCGGGGATGGGATTCCAGCTGCGGAGCCACCACTATCCCACCAGGAATGCGCTAGAGGAGGCAGCACCATTGTGAGCAGCAGTGGATACCTCTTTCCGGACCATTTAGAGATGCAAATGGGGAGCAGGGGAGGGGAATGGAAAATATAAGAATGCATTGTGAACCCTGAAGGAGGCGAGCGCTGAAATCTGAGCTCCCGAGTGAAAGCTGGAGTCCATGGCAATGGACTTCAGGCAGTAAAAAAGCTTGGACGAGGATGTTTCTGATGAACTTTAAATCCCTGACTCTATTTCAAATATCCCATAGGAACACACCCCGCGCGAGGTCATGCCGTTTAGCAGATACCCTGCAACTTTCTCAAGTTTTCTTGGAAAATTGCAGAAACGTTTTGATCTTTCACCCTTCCACCTCCATGCTTGACCTTGACCTTGAAATTTGCCACCTGCCAGCTCACCTCCCTTATGTGACCGAGCCTGGTCGAACTTGTCACACGTCCTCGTTTGTGTTTGCTGGGGATGGAGGCGATTTCTGCGTGGCTGGGACAGTGTTTGTACAGCACCCAGCGCTTGAGCATCTCGGCCCTTTTATCTAACAAGTGCTTCCACAATATAAATATTTAAGTACAATAAACAATTATGATCAAGTTTCTTGGGTGACTGCACACAGCAAGTGAATTTAAAATTCATTTCCCATGGCTATTCAGGCTTCAAATTCACTTTCTGTGAATGTTCATGCTAATAAAACTCCATTGCACAGAAAGAGAACACAAGAGAGATGCAAATATGACAAGGGCAAATTTGCTTAGGAGTTCAAATGAATATTCACCAACTTTTTATTATTTTTAAGTATTCATTCCTATTTGCTATAAAAAGATTATTTTAGCTTTACTCTCCAAGCTCAGTGAAGCGTGTATTCCTGAGGTATAATGGTTTTTTTCCTTGTGCTAATGGAAAGTTTTGTTACTAGCAAGTAAGGAGTACATTTAAAACGTACTTTATCTTCAGGAAAAGGCTCTACCAAACCCACATGAGTCCTCACCATCCTGATTAACATCTGTATTTCAACATGTCTTGCAGTTTCAGGCTGGGATTTTTCCAATAAGCCTAAAGGACAGAAGAGCCTCCCCTCCCAGAGAAATGCAGGGAGGGTCAGAAGCAAATTCCCTTACTCTCCTTTATACCCCCACTTTACAACTCGGTCTGGCTCGGTGTCCTCACAAAACCAAACCCACCCCAGCAGGGTTTCTCTGCTGTTTCGGCGGCTTGCTGCCGAGCTCCCTGGTTTTTCCCCTCTTTAAAGCTGCAGGTTTCAGATCCGGATTCTTACACCATTATTTTCTTCTGATTTTCTTCGCTCATCCTTCATCTAGCGCTGCCCTCAATTACAAGGATGCCGGAGATGCTTTCTCTTCACACAAGCTAAGCTCACGTTTGGAAGGACTTGGGGGGTCACCCCGTCTCCTTTTTGCCTGAGGCAGAGGTAGCACTGCTTTGACATCTTCATTTGATTTCCGTCCTAGAATTGAAAGAGATGCAAATTAGCGGTAATGAATATTTTCATTAAAAGTGTCTAGACATTATATCTGAGAACAAGATAATGATGCTGCTGCTTTCTGTAGAATAGTCTGAAGTAGACCCAGGCCGCTTTATTTTTTTCGTCAGAAAAGATAACGTTCTTTTTTTTTTAAAAAAAAAGTAACTTAATGTAAGTGAAATTAGGGTAATTGCTAATTATGTAACTGCAAATGAGGCAGATCTTTATCTTGAGGCGAGTTGGTCCGATGCAGATTATGAACCCTTAGTTTTAATGGGGTGTCATCAGAAGGCAAGAAAATCAGCCAAACAATCCTAAGTCATTTCTGGTGCTTGTCCGGACCTTTCGGATAGCGAGGGGCGGGCGGGATGGAGCCTCACCCCCTCTCGCTGCAGGTCTGGCCTAACACTTAGCCTAGGAACATAAATGTGGACGTTACAAAAGGCACCGTGGGGTGCTGGATGAGGGGACAGAGTGCACCATCAGCAAGTTCACTGATGACACAAAACTGGGAGGGGTGGCTGACAGACCAGAAGGCTGTGCTGCCATTCAGTGAGACCTGGACAGGCTGGAGAGTTGGGCAGAGAGAAACCTCATGAAGTTCAACAAAGGCAAATGTAGGGTCCTGCACCTGGGGAAGAATAACCCCATGCAGGGGTTGACCTGCTGGAAAGCAGCTGTGTGGAAAGGGACCTGGGAGTCCTGGTGGACAACAGGATGACCATGAGTCAGCAATGTGCCCTTGTGGCCAAGAAGGCCAATGGCATCCTGGGGTGCATCAAGAAGAGCGTGGCAAGTAGGTCGAGGGAGGAGATCCTCCCCCTTTGCCCTGGTGTGGCTGCATCTGGAATACTGTGTCCAGTTCTGGGCTCCCTGGTTCAAGGAGGACAGGGAACTGCTGGAGAGGGGACAGCAAAGGGCTACGAAGATGATCAGGGGGTGGAACATCTTTCTTGTGAGGAAAGTCTGAGGGACTTGGGTCTTTTTAGTGTGGAGAAGAGAAGACTGAGGGGGGATCTCATCAATGCTTACAAATACTGAAAGGGAGGGTGCCGGGAGGATGGGACCAGTCTTTTTTCAGTGGTGCCCAGTGATAGGACAAGAGGTAATGGGCACAAACTTGACCATAGGAAGTTCCATCTAAACATGAGGAGGAACTTCTTGACTTTGAGGGTGGCAGAGCACTGGCACAGGCTGCCCAGAGAGGTGGTGGAGTCTCCAACTCTGGAGACATTCCAAACCTGCCTGGACACCATCCTGTGCAACCTGCTCTAGGTGACCCTGCTCTGGCAGGGGGGTTGGACTAGATGATCTCCAGACGTCCCTTCCAGCCCCTGTGATTCTGTTTTTTTTCCCCTTGTCCCTTTGTCTTTGCATTGTGTCAGAGCAAGCTCCCCATCTACCAGTCCTCTATTTCCCATGCCTCAGCTCACATCTTCTCCGTCAGGTTTGAGGTCTCAGGTTTTTCCAAGCCTGTTGTCCACCCTCGGGCCTCTGGCACTCTGACAAACTGCACCCAGTGCCCAACAAAACTTCATCCTGGGGTTTTTCATGGGGAGAGGTTTTATTCTTCTATATGCACTGAAAGGAAGTTAATAATACAAAAACTGCCCTGGAACCAAATACTGTGTTATGAAGTCACTAACTTTATAGGATAAACACATTGCCCTCATACAAGCTAAAATACATGGGTATCAGAAAAATTAAATGCACTTGAATAGCTTTGTAGATATATATCTCTGTATCTATAAAATCTACTGACAGGGAGCAAACACAAGAGCTTGGCAGTTGTCCTGCCCTGTTTAATTGCCATCGATAGGTTTTATATGTATCACCTTCTTAAAACCCCTCTGCCAGCAGTCCTGCCAGCTTAGTGATTTGAGCCTTGTCCTGAAGACCTTTGGAGTGATGAATGTGCCAGTACCCACAGAACCTCCTTCATGCACCGCAGCTTAACAACATGTTTAGATTTTTCTAAGGAATCTGTCCAGCTGTGTGTTTAAAAAGTTATTATTTATTTAGCATTTTACAGCCTTATTTTTTTCGGACGGTCCCACGTATCTGCCCTGGCTTTCTCCAAGACCACCTGTAGCGCTCCCTCTCTGATGAGAATATCAGGGTTCCCTTGGATCCCTCTTGCTCCACCAAGCCTTCATTTGAAGGCATCTCCCACTTTTCTGGTGCACCAGGCTTGGGGAAAAATTCCACACTTTCATGAAAAGCTATTAATATTAATAACTCTCACCTGAGTTAGTTGAAGGGCTAGATAACGCTTCGACCCTTCTCTCTAATAGAGGACTGAGCTCCTCTTGATGTGGTGGCTGATGACCAGGGCTATCCATCTGGGATCGCAGATCGCTCCTAGTGGCAGCCAGGAATCAGATGGAGGGGGCTGGGTCTGGCTGTGCTGCTCATGGCTGGTCAGCCTTACCTCTGGTTTTCCCTAAAAGTGTAGGAATTGATAAGAAGGTCTTGACAGCCTGGGGATTCCCCCAGACATGGGCCATGGCTTGGCAGGAGGTGATGCTGCAGAGCGGGAGGTGGGTGGGATGGGTGCCTGGCTGCATGATGCTCCCCTGGGGGAAAAAAGGAGAAAATGCAGGAATAATGGGAACAATTTTAGATTATTTTAACTGTCGTATGTCAGAAGCAAAGTAAAATGCCCAAGTGAGTTGAGCGCGCCTCCCTTTGATCTCTGCCATGAACTGACTTAGAGCTGGAATTTTTCAAAGGCTGCTAATCGCCTCGGTATTGATTTTATTCTGAGATACTTTATCACGCCTGTGTGTTTGGTGTGGGGTTTTGTTTGTTTGTTTGTTTTAAAGTAATCTATGTCAAAAGCTAAATGGACTTTATTGGAAGAAGCATGTCCCCTGCCCTCCCATGGCGGGGTGTTACATTAGGGGAAATCAGCCTCCAGCCGCTTTCATTAAAAACTCCTGTTTAGAAAAAAGGTGTGTGCCAGTGCAATACCTAAAAAGTGGGGGGGTTTCTTACCGTTCTTCGGTTTTGTAGACTGCACTAAAGCAGAAAATACGCTGAGCCATTTTGAGTCAAGACAGCACAAACAGCCATGCCCCCCTGATTACAGCTTTGCATTCCTTGGTTTTTAACCCTGATCTCGGCACCACTGCCTCGTTGGTGTCGGGGCACGGCAAAAACTGCCCATCACACGAGGATTAGCACTCCTCCCGAGCACGGCACCATATGAGAGTACCGAGAACACTGCAGTTCTTTAGGCAAGAGGCGAAGGAATTGTTCCTTATTTAACTGGAAAGGCTTCCTGTGTCTTATGGGTTATGGTAGGTGCCCTTTTCCACTGGGCTTCACACCCAGTTGAAGCCTGTCTGTGCCTCAGTTTCCCTTTCCGTGAAACGAGGTCTGCAGTGTTTTCCTGCCTAACCAAAGAAATCAGGTACCTGTGAATTAGCTGGTGTAACGATATCGCTCAATCCTGGAAAAGTGTTATTTTTCACAGAGTAGGTGACTCCAGTCAATCTGCGTTACAAAGAGAGATGGGCACCAATACACTTCAAGCCCCAAATGCCTAAAATCAATGAATCAATGAACTGAAGCCTTGAAACATGACTAGATCACATAATGTGTATATGTATGAATATTGCTCCAGCTTTTCAGCCTTCTCAGTGCTGAAATGTTATCTAGGTATATTTTCGAAGCTTTCATAGTTTAATGGGGAATGTTAACTGTATGTGTGTAATCTTAGGCAACACAGGATTAGTCCACCCTGCTGGTAGCATCTTGAAAAAACGACAAAAAAGCGCTAGTTTTAATGTGCCACGCTCCCCAGCCACACTCCTCTGTTGTAAAAGTGGTTGGTTTTTCAGTGGGGCAATCTTCAAACGAGGTGTGTGTGACCGACAAGGCAAGGGAGGACAACACTTACACCAGAGCACGCTTTCTCTCAAGGATGCTTTGCCTTGGGTAGCCTTATGAGAATAAGTTAAATTTCACTCTTGTCTAAATTGCGCTGTACAATCCCCAAAACACCCGGGGGAATTTTGGGGATGCTAATGTGCACCCTGGCTGGCAGGTGGCAATGGGGACGGTGCGCGGTGCATGCTAAATCCCCTCCCCTTTACTCCCACGGTAGAGCGCTCCATTTCTGCATTCATCTTCGGGTTATTTTAGAGGCCTGAACCACACTCGAGATCTCGTCTTTTACTTCCTTCACAAATATTATAGTAAAAAATCACATTTCTCTCTAGCATCTTCCTTTTCCTGGATGCTCTGGCTGACTCTTCCCGTGTGCTCTGCCCTGCAGACCCTGTTTCTAGTTCTGTTTGCTGGGGAGGGAGGAAAGGGCTGTTTCTTCCACCAGTTTTGCCAGTGGTATTTTTTGCCACAGTTGAAATGGATGGGTGCAAATGTTTATTCCTGCCTCCTGCCCAATTTAGGACACAGGTCTTGCCTGTAATCTGCCAGGCTAAAGCATCTAGAGGGTCATGAAAATTCAAAGGCATCTGAATTTCACCGTGCTTCTTGCTCATGTCAAATCTTCATAGGAATTGACTTCACAGGACAAAGAAACTGTCAGACGAATGCTGATGCTCTACTAATTATAGGGTACATTGACCCACCCCGGTGTGTCATCATTGTCACAGAAGGAAACACAGAGGCAACCCATAATCACCTTTCCTGCATCTGTCCCACTAACACCTAATTTAAGTATGTATTTGTCTTCTGATTGATCACAGGAGTTTTTTTCATGGCACCTATTACCCTGCTATCTAAGTGCTTCAGAATCTCCCTATTCATTTAAGTTTCTATACGATCCTTCTAACAGCGTCTGAACGGCTGGGAAATCGGGTCTGCAAAGCAAACGTCCCTGCGGACTCCCCATTCTTCCCTTCCCAAGACGACAGACGATGTCTTAGTCAGTAGAACCTGATCTCCCAAATCACCCCTGCCGTTTTGCAGAACCTAACCACATTTCCCCCCCGCCTAATTTGCGACAGGGAAGGGACGGGGAAACGGCATTTCATACAGACTTTGCCTGAGGTTCTTTCTCTTTGCTCCCTATTTCTCTCTGCCTTTATGGCAAGCTATTTGTGCAATCCAAGCAGTTGTACAGAACTAGCACAGACTTCACCGCTGTGGCCAAGCGTGTAGGTACCACATGTGCACGTTTGGGTCCACACTCGCTCTCCTTGCTCCTGTGACTGCATTCCCACTGGCTGCTGCTGAGCTATTTTGTAGTCCCCAGCTGCACTTGTGGGTCTCCACCACTTGCTGGCCTTCCACCCACCCGCCGCTGCCAGAGGTCCCGTGCTTTGCTGAGCCACCGCCAAGCGCCCACGCAGCGAGCACAGCCCCTGCCAGGCAGCTCAAGCTCTGAAACCACCCGGAAGGGCCAGCACCAGAGCTCAGGGCATCCTTCTGTGGCCCTCCAGTCCCTAAAGGGACTCCAGGAAAGCTGGGGAGGGACTCCTGATCAGGGAGTGGAGCCACAGGACGAGGGGGAACGGTTTTAAACTGAAAGAGGGCAGATTGAGATGAGATATGAGGAGGTAATTCCTTACTGTGAGGGTGGTGAGACACTGGCCCAGGTTGCCCAGGGAAGCCGTGGATGCCCCATCCCTGGAGGTGTTCAAGGCCAGTTTGGACGGAGCTTTGAGCAACCTGGTCTAGTGGGAGGTGTCCCTGCCCATGGCAAGGGGGTTGGAACTAGATTGTCTTTAAGGTCTCTTCAAACCCTAACCATTCTATGATTCTCCTGGGGAGCAGCTGGCCAAGGGCAACAGCTGTGGACTAGTTCAGATCAAGCTGGACCTTGCACTTGGTCAAGGCTAAAAACAGCTCCGTAGGGATATTTCAGCCCAAACTACAATGAAAACAGTTTGTGCAGCAAAGTGTAACCAGGCAGCTCTGCTCACGTGGATGCACCTTTGGGGCTCACCTTAGCTGTAGCACCTACGGAGGAACAACCAGCAAACCTGCTCCTGGGTGGGGAGAAATGGGCTGGAGACCACCACATATCAGAGGTATCCATGCAAGAAAGCTAAATTATCACAGCACCATCATCACTATTGCTTCTACACGCCATGAAAGGGAGCACTTCACACATAGTCTGCAGCAGGGGATACCTTAAAACAGGAGGGTGGGCCAGAACTGGATTTTTGTGAGGTGAAGACAAGGTCACCTTGGATATTGCTGCAGCATGTCAACTGTGTTTGAGTCTGTGAGTTTTACTGGTTTCATTCACCTTGCAGTTGCGTGGACTAACCCCAGCCAGGTGGGAGATGTGCAACCGTTTATATCTATCAGATAGAATCATAGAAGATTTTGGGTTGGAAGGGACCTTTAAAGGTCATCTAGTCCAGAAGACAGACGTGGTTCATCAATGGGGAGAAAATCCCCCCAAATTTGGACTGAATCCAAACAGTTTTCTGTTAAGAAGAGACCCTGAAAGTCCTGGGTAATTACACTTACAGTTTTATAAAACTGAACGGCAATCAACTGCCCACAACAGTCAAGAAAGCAGAAACCAAGAAACGTTAAAAGCTTTGGGTACGTTGCAGCGGGAGCTCATCACTGACACCGATACCTGCTTGTGAAAAGCTGGCTGCTGACGTCGTCCCCATAAACATTTAAATATAGGCCGAACGTACACAGATTCATTGGATTGCTGTAATTCATTAAACAAATGTTGGGTTTAATAGAGCTGCGTATAAAGGCTGGTGCCATAGATGCGCTCAGCTGTGAAATATGCTGTGGAAGTCATTTGTTTGCAAGGGGTCTAGAAATCTGCTTCCTATTAACGTCAAATGGGTTTACTGGAGAAAAATCTCCGGGATCGCATTTTTCTCTCAATTATCCCTTCTCAGTGGGATTCCTCGAGGTTTGCGCCGGGTAACTGAGATGTGCCTAAGCTGGGGGTTTTGGGTCTGGGGGTTTGTTTTCATCCATTAAGCTTGTATCTCACTGCGGTGATGTAATTCCCCCAGTCCGAGACACTTTATAAACATTAATGGGTTTGTTTCTGCGGTCCCGAGGGACGCGCAGCAGAGGAAGGTCACCGGGAGCCTTTCACCCGCACAGAAATGGAGACGGGGAAATGTGTCACTGCAGCATCACGGGGAAAACCAGATCATTCACCCAAATTTTGAACCTGTCTGTCCTTAGCTCTGTTTAACCCCGTTTTAATAACGTATTAACTAAAGCACTAACATCTCAGCTGCAGCGCAGCAGTAACACATCAGCAAGGTTTGCGCTAAGATGCTGCAATATACTCCAACTGAGGAAGAGTTGGTGCTCAGTATTTTAAGAGCGAGAAGGGGGGTCAAATGCAGTTATAAATACACAAATAAAAATGTGACCTTTGTAGAGGGGGGAAAAAAAAATAATTGTAGACATTAGCAGCTATTGTAAGCTGGATGGAAATTACTTAGCGGAGATGTGCTACAAGAGACTATTGAACTCGGGGCACGCTGTGTTTTTTCTGGTGATTGCTGCTAAAGTTTGCTGGTCTCTTGGACCGGATTTTCTCGGTGAGCTTTTCTTTGCTGATGAATGGCCATACAGATGTCTCTGGTGACATTTGGAAAGGGCCAAATCGGCGCTGTTTGCACTGCGGCGTGCCAGGGCATAACAAAACAGAGGCACGGATCAAAAATCCTGTCTTTGGCCATCTTTTTTCCAATCACAGAAGGTCAATTTTAGAGGATATGCTGAAAGAAGCTGGTGATACTCACGGCCCTTTCAGCTGGGAATTGTTACTGCAAACAGAGATACATGGAGCAGATGAGAAAATATTGCAAATATAGAGACAGAAGGCAATTTTTTTTTTGGTGGAAGTGAGGCACAAACAGATAAAAAGCCATCAGCAGAATTTACATAAGCCTTCACCATCTCAGAGGTCATCATTCTGCAGGCTGACACATTGAAATTCATTTTTATTAAATTCTGGCTGATTATTTAATTGGAAAAGAAAGGATTTAACTGAAACAAGTCAAAGGGCCGTATTAGATTACGTTCAACCTTAACACAAAAGGCTTCTCCCATTTAGTTAAACCGGTTCCTTTGCATATTGTACATATTAAACTGTAAAAAATGGTAATCTAAATAGCAAATTAAAGTGTTTGGAAGGCCTGAACCATACCCGTGTGCTACTCAGCCCTTTTTCATCTCCTAAAGCTTCTCAAATTCCCTTTACTGCACTCCTAGGTTGAAACAAGAGCAAAGATGATGGGTAGTATTCTCAAATCTTCCTCCATCCATGTTTATGCCACCTATATATTCTTGGGAAATAGCCTGCCTGGATGTGATGCTACTGCAAGAACACATTGCCCCAAATTGAGCGTTTTTTCCAGGTTTTCAAGGCTACCCTTGCGCCGCCTGCGAAGATGCTGAGTGTAGCTAAGGCTGAATGGAGACCTGAGACCTGTTGGCATTGACCCAGCTTTCCCTTAAGAAATATTCCCGACCTCTTTGGGCCTTATCTGCATGGCCAGGGACTCCCATCCCCTAGGGGCACGGACTTGCTGCATAGCTCTCAAGCTCCTGGAAAAAGCTAGAATTAAAAAGAAAAAAAAAAAAGCAAAGCAATTTTGGGAAATAACATGTTTCTAATTTTGGCTATTTAATTAGCTTTTAATTTAATTTTTTGTTAATTCAAAACTAGCAGGAGAAAGGGAATGAGGCCCAGTTCATTTCCTAACACTTCGTTTCATCCCAATTTTGAGGATTTCAGCAAAGGCTTGGCCATCCGAATGGGAATCAGCACGACCCAAAATAATCCTCAGGTATCACACTTGGAATACACACCCTGGCGATACTTTTTTAATCCTTCCTTCCTGAAGGCAGTTTTGCTGCCGCAGCAATGATGAGGACCTTTCTGCAGCTTGGTAGTTACCTGTATCTCAGACCCAGGGTGACAGTGCAGGGAGATTTTGGGTCGGGAATGCGTAAGTGTGCGCACATAGAATCATAGAATGGTTTGGATTGGAAGGGACCTTAAAGATCATCTAGTTCCAACTCCCTGCCATGGGCAGGGACACTTCCCACTAAACCAGGTTGCTCCAAGCCCCATCCAACCTGGCCTTGAACACCTCCAGGGATGGGGCAGCCACAGCTTCTCTGGGCAACCTGGGCCAGTGTCTCACCACCCTCACAGTCAAGAATTTCTTCCTAATATCTCGTCTCAATCTGCCCTCTTCCAGTTTAAAACCATCCCCCCTCGTCCTATGGCTCCAATCCCTGATCAGGAGTCCCTCTCCAGCTTTCCTGGAGCCCCTTTAGGGACTGGAAGGGGCTCTAAGGTCTCCCCAGAGCCTTCTGTTCTCCAGGCTGAACAACCCCAACTCTCTCAGCCTGTCCTCACAGCAGAGGGACTCCAGCCCTCTGAGCATCTTTCACGGCCTCCTCTGGACCTGCTCCAACAGGTCCATGTCCTTCTTCTGTTGGTGGCTCCAGAGCTGGAGGCAGCACTGCAGGGGGGTCTCACCAGAGCGGAGCAGAGGGGCAGAATCCCCTCCCTCGCCCTGCTGGCCACGCTGCTGGGGATGCAGCCCAGGATGCCGGTGGATTTCTGGGCTGCCAGCGCACATTGCCGGCTTGTGTTGAGCTTCTCATCCGCCAACACCCCCAAGTCCCCCCAAGTTTAATATGTACCTGCGACAGGGTGTGGGCTGGAGAGTCAGCATCTCTGCAAACCCAAGCTACACCCCACCATTTGAACTGCAGGTGGCCAGCAAACCCCAGCCACCCTCATGCTGGAAATCCCTTCACTTGCCCCGGCCTCGTGCCGGCACCGCTGGCTTTCTGCCGGGCTCGAGCTCTGCCAGTCGGGATCTCAGGATCGCTGCGACAGCGTGCACTCTTTCCAGGCGGAAGCTGGGAGAAATCAAATCCTGCTTTGAGAGAACGAAATCAATTTTAAATGGACCCAGCTGTTCCCTAGTAAGGATGGGAGGAGGTCCAGGGAAGGGGAGAAAATCTTTCAAGATATCTTCAGGGGAATCTCAAAAGGACTTAAAAGTAATGAGGAAGATTTTTTTAAAGCAAGGTTATTAATTTACGGGTGAGTCCACAGCCAAGTTTAAGAAACATATTTTGAAATAGCACCCGCGCTAATGTAGAAATTCTCTTGCATCGGTAAATTAAAAAGATTCCAGCGCTGCCAGTATAGCAGCTCAACTAGTCTATTATGAAGGTTAGATTGAGTACGAAGCATAATTTGGACTTTGCTTCAGCAGCTGAATGTGTTCTTGGAAGGCTCAAATCAGTTTTAACCTGATTTTTTATGATAAAAATAATGTGCCTGCACTTTAAAGCCGAGTTCCTTTTCGCTGAAGCTTACGTTTTATTCAAGTGCAATGACTAAGTTTTGCATATATGGTACTGCGATTGCACATTCAGGTTATCTGGTTACATACATAATTCTCTCATTTGCAAAGCACGGTTTGCAGCAAATACTCATGCAAATTAGGCATGAGACCGGGCATTTATCTTGATTACAATTCAGTTTCTATATATACTTAAAGAATTTTATCTCGTTCAGGAAGAGTTGCATAGACGACGAAGAAAGAATTTCTAAAATTGCAGTTTTTCTCCTTGCGGGTTGTTTGTGCACCCTTTGGGAATTCATTAAGAAAAACAGCCCTTTCCACCCATATTCCAAGTGCCCTGGCCCAGCGCTAGGGGTTGGCTTACAGACACGGCTGGAAACTCTCAGTCAAAAATAACTTTCCCCTGAAAAAAGGCACTGTACCATTTCTCTGAATACTAGATTTCCTTTGTTTTACAAAACCCTTTTACAGATTACAGGGTCTAGATGCCATTTGACAAGGACTCGGTCCTTTTCACTCTTGGAGAGCTGGATCCAGATCAGGCCTGAGGTTTTGAGGGACCCGGGCCGATCGTAGTGTTGTTTTTCAGCAGACCGACGTGACAGATTTACCCAATTTCTGTTCCTAAAAGCTGCCTGGGGACACTGCATGCCAAACCCTTCTGCTTCTGCAGAGCCACATCCCAGCGCTCCCTGGGGACCGTCACTGCGCGGGACAGTGATGTCCTTCTGCTTTATCTCACGTCAAGCCTCTCCCGGAGTCATCTTTGTGACGCTGTCGGAAAGGAAGCCCTTTCCTATCGTTTTTACTCCATTTTGGCTAAGGTCTCCACGCTGCCAGCTGCGATGCAGAAAGAGCATCCTGAAATTCCAGGAGATGCCCCAAATTCTCAGCTTGTTCAGCCAAAAGCCTGAGTTTAGGCAAATATCGGAGGGTTTAGCAAATTGTACAGACATAGACAGGGCTGTTTCTCCCTCTTTCCTTGAGGGTCGTGATTTTCTCCAGCTTTTCCTGTGGCCCTGGCTCCCAGCTGCACTTCCCACACCCACTCCCATTCCTGCTGCCACCGGGGCTCCCACCCGGTTCCTAAATCCATTTGTGAACTTTTAAAGCCGCAGGTGGTTCAGGTGAAACCAGGCAGCGGTGCTGCCCGCAGCTTTTTGGAAGCGGGGATGGATTCGGGGAGGCGCAGCCGTGCAGGCCACGGTTTCCAGAGCAGCATCCCCGAATTTTGCTGGGGGATGCAGCATTTTGGTGGCGAGGACTCTGCAGGTTCACTGCAGCCCTGGCAAGGGGATCCCTCGGAGGCACGGAGAAGGCACAGGGAAACATCAGCGCTCCCTCTAGCAGTCGCCAGCGACGATACCAAATAATTCCCGATATTCTTTCACCCGGGGTTCACGCCACGCCAACCGCCAGCGTTAAGGACTCTCGCCTTAACCGCTGCTACAGCACTGACACCGCACAGGTTGCTCTTCCCCCCTCCAAAAAAAACCCCCAAAACCAAACCTCACACCCCCAAAATAATCCTTCCAGGGGGATTTTTAGAGCCTTTTTTACCTCCACCTGCTACACGCAGCTTTTGGGTATGACCACGCACCGGGATGAACCTGAGCCCAATTAGCAGAAAGGCACTTAATTAGGGGTTGTTTTCAGCACATCGCCACCAGCTGCGGGCACTGCAGCACCAAACTTCCCGGGGGGGTGGGGGGTGTCTAGCTATGAACGCAGAGCTGCCGCGGTGCTTGTCCCCCCCCGCCCCGCCGGAGGGACCCGCCTCCGCGGCAGACGCTGAGCGCCGCGTAACCGCGCGTAACGCCGCGCAGCGCCGCGGATGCCCTCGGCCGAGCCGCGCTCGCCTCCGGCGCGGCCCTGCCCGGGCTGCCGGGGGGGGCAACAGGTAGGGGGCAACTCCCCCGCGCACAGCCTGTACCCCCTTTGCGCAGCCCCCTCCCTTTTGCTTCCCACTTGCGCAGCGCGTTCCCCCGTGCACCCCCTTTGCAC